>CM055076.1:6487097-6632081 GCA_029204045.2 Tillandsia leiboldiana | reverse complement strand
GGAGGAGAAGTGTTCTTTACTCAAATTTCGCGCTGAGTCCAATTTTAATAACCATTTCGCGCGAAACCACATCAAAACATCCGACGGGGTCCTCCGATCACTCACGTGATCCAGTATACACCCGAAGTCCATCACTTGAGTCCAAATTGGTGCAGAAACACCGTCGACATGCCACATAGGCCTCCAGAAGCTGCTAATCGCACTTTAGAAGCCCTGCGGAGATCTGGGTCACCACATCCTCCCCCACTAAAAGAAAGTTTCGTCCCCGAAACTAGCTCAACCCAAAAGGTGCCACAAAACAAGGGTAGGTACATAACACTGCCGTCTCCAGCTCTCAAGTCACCTGTCACTCCCCGTGATTACTCCACAACAACAACAACAACCGGTACGGCATGGCCCAAATTGCATAATTCTCTCATCTCATGAGCCAGAATTTGCAACGGCATCCCTCGTACCACAAGTACTCGCAGATCTCAAAGGAAACGAGTCATCACGGGCGAGGAATCCACAAGCCTAACACTCCTGAGCTGAGACGTGGAAGGAAAAGGCTGGGGGAAAAAGAGAGAACAACCAATGTAGCACGCACCAAAACCGCTCCCTAGTGCCAGCTCAACCAGGCGATCCGAAACATACCCCATACGGTCGTCCAGAGAAAAGAAGCCCTAATCGGCTAGGGTCCTCGCTCAAACACTCTCGGATCCTGACCAATCGCATGGACTGCTCCACCGCAGTCTACCGTCAAAAGGGACCCTCAGGGACACAACCTCGAGCCCTGTTCCGCAACGGTCCCACCCAGCGCCAGCAACGGAATCATCAAACTCAACCCCCAAATAGCTCTCCGGTTCCAGGTATCCGCCACCACAGTGGCCCTAGCGGGGTGATACAAAATGCTCAAGAATAACCCAATGGTAACTCCACAGCCACTATGGGAGGCATCACTGACACAAGGTCCATCCCCCATCTCTGGCAAAGCTGCAATCGGCGCTAGTACCAGTCACATCATCCATTCGCCATGCTCTCCTGGCACTGCCAAATCCAAAAAAACTCCTCACCTCAGCAATAAAAGTTGATCTCAGCCAAACTCAAATAGCATCCACATTGGCCAGAATTCCACCGCCGCCCTATGGCTAACACAATGTGACCCAAGAAGGTAAGCTTCTAAAGCTAAAACTTGTATCTCAATAATCTGGCATACAGCTTCATCCACACAGCATGGTAACCCATCCACCAGTGCTCCTCATGCTCCCAGCTGCTCAGGGAGTAGATCATAATATCCCTGGAGGATCTAGTTACCAAAGCAATCAAGTACAGCTGGAGCACAATTCCTCAAACCAAAAGAGTGGTAGGGCGTTAATCAATCCAATTGGCCTTACTAAAACATAATGCCCCTACCGTGACCTGAACACCATCTTGGCGAAATACTCAGCCGTAAGATTCCAAAATCTGTACCTGCATCAATCGTACAACTGCCGGAGTATAATTCCATCAAAAGGTCCAGAATAATACTTGGACCTGTCTACACTCGACCCATAAAAGGGCCCTCACAATCGTGTATCAACGATGTGGCATCACCACCGTATATCAACGGCGTGGCACTAGGTCAAACAGACCCCTCGATCCATCAGATCCTGCAACTGCGCCATCAGCTCTCACAGCTCTACTGGCAATATCCAATGAGGTGCTGCCGAGGGTGGCGCGGTTCCCCGAACCACGCCAAACTCAATCTCTATCTCCCTAACCGGCTGCATTATCAACAGCTCAGGTGAAATCACACCCGGAATCTCGTGGCAACAGAGATATCTTTGGGTCCCGGTGCCGCCGTAAGCACCTCTCACACAGTCGCTATAACCATTGTGCTCTAACGACCTCAACAACCAAATCTCCTCTCGTCTGCCTCGCAGAAGGTCAAAGTCCTCACCTCCCGCAGTCTAACATCCTGTGGCACTGTGCCAACCAAAACCCAAGCACTAGGTCGAAACGCCGAACTGCCATAATTACCAATAAGTCCACCCGTATAACTCGCGGCCTCAACTGCATAGGACATAAACCACAAGGGAGCACAACCTCTGTCTCTGCTCACATTGAGGCGACGAATAAAGTCATCCGCAGATAACAAATCCACGCTACCGTTGCGCTACTCTGATATAGATGCTGATGCTGCCATCGGGGTCCACCCGATCTCTGGCATCTCGAAAAATTCGCCATCCAGGTACGGAGATGAGAAATGCCTCTGCCGGTCAGTCTGTCCTCCATCACCCGACGCCAAGCGCCGATATCCAGAACTCGCCTCTGGCGGCCGATCCCTATCCAAAGAAACTGCAGCGTCATGCTCCACACACAATGCCTACCCATCGAAGCGTCAATAATTCAAAACGGAGGGACCAACTATACTGAAAGGTATCCTGGCGCAAACCATTCCCCGTCAAACATATCCTATGCGCCTCGTCCCTCGAAACCTGGAGCGTGCAGTTCGACAACTGTATAAACTCCCTAGCACATGGAGGCTCTCCGAGAGCCTCTCCATCACCACCAACCCCAATTCTGCCTACAAAGGCTCCAACTCAAACCTATGAATCGGGATGGTTCAGACTGCCGGGACTGGCTCCATCGATCAATGATGTCCCTAAGCTCAGCTACTATCCACTATCCACCCTGCCTCGGTGCCTCGGCACTGCTCGTCGGCGCGGAGGGGGCTGCTCGCTCCATCGGCGCCACTGGTACAACTGAAGATACCACTGCATAGGAAGAGAGTACTGGAGGACACTCAAGCGGTACTGTAATTAACTGTGCTCTCAGCTCCAACAAGCGCATCAAACGTTCCATGGCCTCCTCCTGGCATCGGACAGCCTCCGACGTCTGTGCCATCTGGATCCATAACTCTTGGGTCTCGCTCTGCTCTGATAGCTCTGCCTCCCGCTGCTCGGGTTACTAATCAGATGCGGAAAGCGCATTCCTCACTGCACGACGTCTCACAAGCACCGTAGACCACTGCACAATAACAAACATCAGGACACAACAACCATACGACCCAATCCAGCGAAAGTCTAAGACATGTTATCAATTCCACAGCATTATGTTGTCTGCAGCCAACATAATCGCTTAGGAGCATAAACATGCCAATCACTCATCCCGTCTCATGGGAGAGGTACAAAACTCGATCAGGACTCTCGCTAAAAGTCACGACTCTCACGTAGTCATCCTAATGTCCAACCACAAGCCTAGGGTGTCTAAGTCCTCAATGACCTACAACCTAGGCTCTGATACCACTCTAATCTGTCACGCCCCGGGGTCGAAACTGCGACCCGGCTCGCCAACAGATCCGCCACCTATGCCAAACCCGCATAGGCGAAGCGTCCTACCTGCAAGAGAAGTACTACAGCTAAACAGATATCAGAGCTAAAAATAAAAAGTCTGCTGTAACTAAATCAATCACCGTACAACTGGAAATAATACAACAATGTCCGTCTCCCAAAAAGATAATCATACAATATCCTCATATACAAACTCAGAACTCAACCGGGAGGTATCTCCAATAAATACATCAGTGTACAGGCTCTCAATACAACAATCCTCACTACAACAGTCTCTCAAAGGAGGAAAATAAAATAACTAATCTACTGAAGCTCTCCTCTGAAGGGGGTACCGCTACACTCCAACGACGGGTAGGGAACTAGCTCGCGACTCCCTCGCTCGGTCAGAAGGATCAGCAACAGGAACAACAGGAACCAGAGTAGAAGTTCCTGTGGGAAAAGACACCACGACGGGTGTGAGAACTACGTCCCAAGTAGTTCTCAGTGGGTGCCGCCAACAAGCCCGACGGTCTGCCCACTAAGTCCACTAGAGGCATAAAGTAACATAAGCAGTGCTGTAAGGAAAGCTGGAAAAGTAAACTCTACAGCTACTATGCCTCTACCTAGATGCTCAAGGAGTGGAACAGAAAGAACATGATGCCACAACTAACTCTCATCTCTGATCACCCAATCTGAACTGACTGCCTCATCAGGTCCAGTCAAGCCTGCGCCAACCTACTGCCGTTACGTCCCGGAGGAGCGGACTTACGTAGGACGTCCATGACTGCCAACATGCGCCAACCTACTGCCGTTACGTCCCGGAGGAGCGGACTTACGTAGGACGTCCATGACTGCCAACACCAGCACAGCCAGAGGGACAAATGCAACGACAAGTCGCAAAAGAAAAGCTCAATCTCACGCCGGTACACAACCCGGCCTCGCCTACTCCGGAGTGGCCCTCGAGGGGAGCGACCCGCTCGAGTCAAAGTAACCCATCTCAAGTATCTCTGTAAAGTATCTCTGTAAAGTATCTCTGTCAAGCCAAATGCGGCTCATGCAGGCTATGATCCACGATCAAACAGATCGGTAACTCCAAGCTCAAACACAACTCAGTCGGAAAAAGAACCTCGACTCAAACAGCTAAGTCGGAGAACCCTCAACGACTCAATCTGATAAAGCACGACCATGGCTGAGTCGGGAAACTTCCACGACTCGATCTGCCAGAACCCCAAGATCCTCAAAGCTAAGTGGGAGAACCATCTCCACCACTAAATCAGAGAAACAACCTCTAGATCACACTCTACCAACTCATAGCACAAAGTCGCATCCACTGCGAACAACTGCCTCTACAGGCCAACATCGCATCCACTGACCCGAGGAAGGGTCCGGGAACCCCGAAAGACTAGAACCTACAATCCAAATCAAACAAGAACAGGCTTTAGGCATAGCCTCTCGTTGTTCTCGTCCCAAGAAGAATGCAGACCTTAGAACCCAGACCACTCGAATCATCTCGGGTGGTTAATTTATAGGAAAAGGTGACATTTCTTACTGAAGCCCTTTGATCTGTAAGAAATCCATATTTCAAGATTTTTAGTTCTTTTTAGGAAAACAGTTGAAACCAAGTTTTATATCCAAGCCTCGAAGGGCTAATGCCTTTGTCCAATCAAACATGAACCGACTCCGGCGACCCTACGATGCTTGGAAGAAACCATTTGGTTGATAAAAATCATATGAGTGTCCAAAAAGGTTCTGGGTTTAAGGTCCTGCTAACACTGATCTACCGCTGCCACTAACACAGCGACGACAGATAAAACAAGAAAAAATAAAACATCTCGGGACCGCCGTCTACCCAACGGCTCCCGCTACAGAAGAACAACCAACTACATCTACCAGACTCCACTCTGCTCCCAAGCACGAGTGTAACATGCATCCCACACTAAAAGATAACTCCTGACCACTCAGCCCACTACCCGGGCGAGGAAGAACACTATGTCCAGGAAAGTAGAAGTGTGGATGTCTAAAGCAGAAATAACCCTAGCCCAAGTGAGGGTTTTCTACTAGTCTGGTTACACATGCAACACATGACGGGGTGCTAGGTCAAGTTCCAATAACTATAATTTACAGATGGTAGAAAGCAAGGAGATGACAATACCATCAGATAATACAAGGAATAGCAATTCCTACATTCTAACATGCTGCACAAGCATTTCACTATCATGCATAGTCCTACTATAGCAGATTTAAAGCACAGTCCATCAATCTTGGAGACAAGGCCACCCACCTGAAAATGCTAACTGTCCGGAGTCGCACAGCTGAGAAAGTCCAGAAACAGATATCTCTACACACCCACCAATCCAACAATACAGGAACAGTGATCAATACCTCCTGGGTACAAAAACACAACCCAAAGTTACACTTAATTCCATAAAATCCAAGCATCACAAATCTGCTGGGAACAGTCCCATTAATGCGAAATTTTCACCTGTAAAACGAACTCCAAAAATTCCAATAAAAATATCACAGCGAGCGTCTCGTCGAGACCTTCGAACGGGTACCTGCACGCCCAAATCCGAGCCCCGTAGGCCGAGTTACAAATTCCACAGTACAGGTGCGCAAACACTCACAACCACACAACTGTAAACTCAAACACAGATAAAAGGGGAATAGTATACCTTCGGGCAAGCCTCAGAAAAATCCTGGAAAAAATACAATGATAATCCTTGCGACGAGTAGATCCAAAAAGTGTATAGGCTCATCTCGATCCGACACTCGGGTGCGGAGATAAAATTCCGGCAAGGGGCCGCTGTCCAAAAACTCCACCAGAAAACAGCGGCTTAGAAATGCCTCGAAACCGTGTCATAAACTCTGAATCCAGCAAGATGATCAACACGAAAGTCGAAGACGTACCTCTCGTGATTCCAACGCCGCAGAAATCGTCCAAAAATACTGAGGGAGTAGCTCGGTAGACCTCTCAGATCAAACTGCGACGATAACGGGCCTCCGATGAAAAATCGCCACACTGCGCCCCGATGCCGAAGTCGTCGACGCCGCGGCTTCCAAAAAATCCGGGCCTCTGCCAGAAGATGCGCAAGATGAAGATCTCCAACATTGCTAAAGGGGCCATGGGCAGGGGAGCTCAGGAAAGGGGGCAAAACTCCCCCACAAGACAGCTATTTATAGGCCCAGCCCGAAAAATCCACCTTTGGACTTTTGGCCCAAAGTTTCGGGCGCCCGGTACTTCCGGGCTGCTACAGTAACGGGCCGGGCCCGTTACTGTGTGCGCCCGGAACGCTCACGGGCCGCCACGTGGCCCAGCACTGCTCCCCGCGCCCGGCGCACCTGAGCCAGCGAACCACGCAGCGCCACGTGTCCAAGCACTGTGCTGTGCTCCGCTGCGCCCGACCAACCACGTGGTGCCACGTGGCGCCCCCACGTCGCCCCCGACCGCGCCCACGCCGCGCCCACGTGCGCGACCGCGCCTCCCGCTGCCGCACGTCGGGCACGCGCCCCGAGGCACCCGCCTCCCGTCGCGTGGACCACGCGCACCAGAACCCGCCAACCAAAATCAGCCACGTGTCCGAACCCGGTCCACCGTGCACCCGCGACGATCCCGTGGACCGCGCCTGCTGCGCCCGCCAACTGGGAGCCGCCACGTGGCCAGCCCCCCCGGGTGCACGCCTCCGCGGTGGACCGCGCGCCTCCGCCGCCGCCAGCCGCCGCGCTCCGCCGCCCGCCGCCGCCGCCGCCGCCCCTCCGGCGGCCGGAACAGTACCAAACACCTCGAAATCCGTGCCGGGTCATCCGGGCTCCGAAAAATACAAGTAAATAGTCTATCTTGACCGTTTTCGCGCGCTGAATCCAAATCCGAAGTCCGATTTGCCAAATTCCTCTTCTAAAATTTGCCGAAAATTCCCGGAGAAGTGTTCTTTACTCAAATTTCGCGCTGAGTCCAATTTTAATAACCATTTCGCGCGAAACCACATCAAAACATCCGACGGGGTCCTCCGATCACTCACGTGATCCAGTATACACCCGAAGTCCATCACTTGAGTCCAAATTGGTGCAGAAACACCGTCGACATGCCACATAGGCCTCCAGAAGCTGCTAATCGCACTGTAGAAGCCCTGCAGAGATCTGGGTCACCACACCCTTGGCCTCTCTGTGCGAGCAAAAAGGAGAAAAGAGACGAAATGGGGCGATTCGGGCCTTTATAGGCCGAAATCCTAGATTCGGGCGCAACTTCCGGGCGCCCGAAACTGGTTTCCGGGCTGCTACAGTAACCAGCCCCGCGGTCCACGCGTCCACGCCGCGCCAGCGAGGCGCCACGTCACCCGTGTTCGGCCAACCGGGGAGCGACACGTGTCCCTGGACCCGTGCACCGCGACCACGGGACCGCGGCGGCCGCCACGTGGACCGTACTTACGCCCGCTCTAACCCACGGCCACAGCGATGCGTCACATCGCGCGCTGACCCGCGAATGGGAGGCCGACACGTGGCCTGCCCCCCACTGACGCCTCTGCCAGGCGCGCTTCCCGAGACGGTCCCTCGCCAGCTCCGTAAACCAGGTCCACGGCACCGACCTATCAAAAGCCGCCACGTGTCCACCCTCCGGTGCACGCCGACCCGTGGACCGCGCGCCTGCCCGCGCGCTCGCGCGCCTGCCCGCGCGCTCGCGCGCCTGCCCGCGCGCCCGCGCGCCTGCCCGCACACTGCACGCTGCCCGCGCCTGCCCGCCGCCGCGCCTGTGCCTGCCCGAGCCCGCGCCACCGCGCTCCGCCGCTGCCCGCCGCCGCCGGAACAGTGTCAAGGTGCCTCAAAAATCGTGCGCGTCATACGGGCTCCGAATAATGCAAGTGAATAGTCCATTTTCACCGTTTTCGCACGCTGAATCCAAATCCGCTGTCCGATTTGCCAAATTCCAACTCTAAAAATTGTCGAAAGCATCCGGAGAGGTGTTCCTTGGTCCAAACTTCGCGCTGAGTCTAATTTTAATGTCCACTTCACGCGAACCACTTCTAAACATCCGACGGGGTCCTACGATCACTCACATGATATATTTTAAGCCCGAAGTCCATCACTTGTGTCCAAATTGTGCATAAACACCACCGACACACTACGTAGGCCTCCAGAAGCTGCCAATCAACCAGTAATCACATCGTGGGGATCCAAGTCCTCACACCGGTGGAGTCTGAACCGGCGGTGTCATCACCACCTCCTCCCGGCGCTCAGCGCTCGGAGTATGATGCGAAGACTCGGGCACCTCAGGTCGAAGTGCATCGGTCACTCCACCCACGTGCTCCTGTTGTTGCATGGGTGGGTGTGAAGGGTCTTGACTTCCCCTTGCCGCCAACTGCTGGGTCAAAAGAGCTTCCAGCCTCAGCATCCTTGCATCCTGCCGACGCGAAGTCTCAGCCTGCTCTCAAGCCGCAGCCGACTGCCGCTCCACTACATCAGCTAGCATAACCAACTGCTCTCTCAAATCTCGGACCTCACTGGATTCGGAAGTAGCGAATGTCTCCACATCGGGCTCCTCGGCCGTCATGGAGTGAGTCGTAGGCATCAAAAACTATAACAAGCATAAAAAGCGTAGGTTAGGACAACCAACACGAAACGTATCCCTACTCAAAACAAATCCCAATCATGCGAAAGCAAATGAAGCATACCACAATTATTTTTCGATGTCAGGTTGCCGGCCGCCAACCAAACCTTCCAAGGAAATAGAAGGTGCCATCACTTCGATCAACTCTAACTCTTATGAAGTTAAAGTCATGACCCAATCATGTTACTTTCGCCAAGTAATCATATTAGACCCCGTCTCTCACGTTCTTAATCCTTATAGTCCAACCATCCTAAGGTTTGCTAGGTCCACTTAGACTCAAACCTGGCTCTGATATCAATATAATCTGTCACGCCCCGGGCCCAACGGAAGCCTACCCGGCAAGTGCACAGACCCGCCGTGTGCACAAGGTACCCCCCAATACACACAAGGCGTCTACAACAATAAAGTAGAAAGGAAGCAACATACACATCCTACTAGTAATCAGAGCACAACACAACTAAACTAAGCATAAAAGAGAAGAGTAGATAACAACTATCATACAAAATGTTAAAAATTCAATATACAAATATAGTCCTCCCAAATACAACCTATCAAAATACATGGGTGGTCTCTATAACAAAATACATCAACACCTCTCCCACGAAAAAAAAGAAAAGGTGCCCTGTAACCACCTCGAGTGGCGCGACGGGGACAAGCTAGCTATGCGACAACCCCTTGCCACGATCCCGAGCCCCTCCCGCTGTGGATGGCTCTGAAAAACAATAACCCAAATGGGGTGAGAACTATTAGTCAATAGTTTCCAGTGGGTAAGCCGCCGAGAGAAGTGAAATACACCACTAGGTCAACTGAGGTATAAGATAGTATAACTGCTGAAATAAAATACAGATTATAAACAACTGAAGTAAAGTAAATTAAAGTACTCTACTACTATCATGCCTCTATGCTCATGTACAAGGTGATAATGATATGAATCTATCATGCTATCATAATGTCCAACTACAATAAGTAGTATCATCTATGTGATATTCAATGTCATTGTCCAACTAACATGAATGGATTATCTATATAATATTCAATGTCAAGTCTAGTTAACTTTAATATTTTTCTCTTGAAGACTTTCTTTGAGTCTAAGCTTGAGCCACGCCTCATGGTCCCGTGGTGGCACCCCCCCACGGAGCTATGCCTATGCAACGGTGTCCCAATCAGCACCCAATCCCGCACGGCAATCATGATATTGCAAATGGCCAACTCCGGAGTGCCGGCTTGGAGGGAACGACCCTACCAAGCATGTACGAATGAGCACAAATGGCAAGCAAGTAAGTCTCGATCATCGTGTCTAAAATACAGAATAGAAATCATCGTGTCTAAAATACGGAATAGCATCATCGACCATTAGGTCGGGGTATAGTATCTCAAGTGTCAATATTTCATATACAATATTGGCATTATCTGGCATAAGGAAAGAGTAAAACATTTACAAGTTGTCATCATATCTCAAACATGGAATCTCACTATTTCATCTTGATTGTACAAGTTTAGAAGTTTTCTACTTGTATCTCACTACACTAGATGACACTAATGTCATAAGGTCCATTTATACATGATCATATGCAATACATGTCCCAATAATTTTATAACATGTATAGTTATTCTCTATTCATATCCAAAAGCTTAAGTTCACGAAAATTTCTATTCAATCCCCCCTTAAAGTGCCCATGCACCTACAATGTTTACCTCATTACATAGAGTATGAAATTTTCTACACATGAAGGGGTTCAAATGCATGATTATAAATCATGATAAATCAAACGATGCATATTTAATATAACTGTAGCCATGTGGTGTGTCCACATTGGCCGGTTCTATTTTGACTCAATCCATATGAGATCTGGATTAGGATTTATCCTTTTGTGTTAAGGATAAGATCGGGTTTTATCCTTATATGTTAAGGATAAGGATAGGATTTATCCTTATGGGTTAAAGATAAGGATATGTTTCTTATTGGTTAAGAAACATATTTTAACCCATATCCTAACTGATATTCTCTTATCTCTACGTGAGAAAGAGAATATCCTAAGGAGTCCTAATAATCTATAAATGGAACCCCTTCTCTCATACGTTGAGAGATATATGATATACGATATATGATACACAAGAAAAAAAAGAGATTTCTTCTTTCTCATTCTCTCTCTACGTTCTCTCTGGGTTTCCAGCTTCGTTCCCGGGGTTTTGGAGTGTGGACATAGAAGAGGACTCTGGTAGCCATCTTCGCATCTGATTTGATCTGTGCATCCGATCTGCAATCAGGAGATTCGTGGAGAGTCAAAAATTATCAAGACAATGACGATCCAAGATGGCTAGTAAAACAACCTATCCGATCCGGTTTTTGGTTCCTGGATACGTTGGCTATCCAGTTTGTAAGTTTCCGCTGCCCTCTAATTCCAACAATTGGTATCAGAGCAAATTTGCTTGTTTTCACCTGAGATCATGGCTGTGTTTGCTTGTTTCAAAAATAATAATAATAATAATAATTGTTTCGTTGATCTTTTTTTTCGTAGATTAGTTCTACAAAATTTTATTTTTCGTTATTTCTATGTGAAATCGAATTAAAATATATAAATAAAAGATAAAAAGAAAACTAAATTAGTTTTAGTTTTTTAATCTTTTATGTTGATCACGAAACACACTTTTTTTTATTATTTACATATGTTGTAAATATTTTTTTTTATCTGTTGTAAATATTTTTTTATTTATTTACATATGTTGTAAATACCTTTCCTTATACAAAAAAAAAAAAAAAAAAAAAAAAAAAAAAAACCTGCAGCGTGCTCGTGAGGCCACGACACGGTTCGGCCCGCAGCCTCGGAGGTGGGCACCGGACCCCGCAGGCTCGCGCGCTGGTCGCTGGGCCCGGCCTGGCTTACAACCACGAGCGGGCTCGGGCCCCGCGCTACGGGCGCAGGTCCGGGCCCGGCCCGCAGCAGGCCAGCGGGCTCGGGCCCCGCGCTACGGGCGCAGGGCCTGGCCCGGCCAGACGCGGGCCAGCAGGTTCAGGCCCCCCGCGCTGCGGGCGCAGGGCCTGGCCCGGCTCGCAGCGCGTGCCTGCGACTGTGGGCATGCAGGCCAGGGCCCCCTACGCAATACAGGCGCAGGGACCCAGCCCGCAGCTCCCTAGCAGGATAAGCGGGCCCCGCGCTGGGTGCGCGGGGCCAGCCTGGCCGGCGTGGTTGCGTGGCGTCTCGTTTTTTTTTATTTTTTATTTTTTATTAATTAAAAGTTTTTTATGCTCCTATGTGGTGTAATTTTTTATGTGATTTCTTTTATGCTCCTATGTGGTGCGAAGTTTTTTTATTTACCTGTGGGATTTAAATAAAAATATGCATGTGTTATATACCTTATATCTTGTGTGGATGTAAACTATAATGCTTTTGTGGCTTGTTATGAATCGGTATATGCTTTTTTGGTGCATATAAGTACTTGTGTTCTTTTGGTGTTTTTCCACAAAATTTAATTTTAGAAAAGCGGGTTCGGCGTGTGCAGCATTCCTTTAGAATATGGTTCCCTTTGATGTACATCTTTGTAGTGATGTAGTAGGTTTTATTTCTGCAAATGTGATGTAATAATTAAGGTCATGTAAGGGGAATGTGTTTTGCACACCATCGACGTTTTTCAAATTAAATTTTGGCACAAGCACTTATTTTTTTATTATTTTATCTGTGTGATATGAATTCTCTAAGATAAGTTCTTAAAAAAAATTTTAAAGATGTGTTCTTTTAAAATGGATGAGTTCCATTTTTTTGAATTAGTTTCAAAATTTTTTAAAAAAAAAATTAATAAGATTGAAATTTCTTGAACCGACACTGGGTGATGATTATGAGCCTAGCAAAATTTTCGATCCCATTGTGAAGGAGATATTTTTTCAATCTTATTAATTTTTTGAAATATATGCCTAATGTCCAAACCTGTTTTTTGAATGTAGTGAAATGGCTTCCAAAAATGTTATAGCTGACCTCACGAGGGGTGACAAGCTAAACGGAAAGAATTATGACATATGGCACAGAAAAATGCAATACCTGCTTAATGAACAAGGAGTTCTTGAAACTCTCTTTGTCAAAAAGACCATGCCTCTAGATAACTCTACTGCAGAACACAAGCATGAGCAGGATGTCTATGACAAATGGTTCAAGGAGGATCGTACGGCTAGGTATACTATGTTGTGTGCCATGCAGGATGACCTCATTGGACAGTTTGAGACATTTGAGACTGCCAAAGACATGTGGAAAAATCTGAAGATTGTTTTTGGGCAAACTTCAGTTACGAGGCTGCGTGCCCTAAATCTAAAGTTTCAGCAGTACATTAAGGACCCGAAGCACTCAATGGTTAAGGCTGCTGGAAATGAGCTCAACGATGAGCAACAGGTTCTCGCGGTGATTCATTCACTGCCGGACCCTGAATAGTCCCAGATGAAGCTCCTGATGACGCACAGTGAGGGCATTAAAACGTTTAATGACATATCACGTCATCTCGAGCTTGAGGCAGAACGCTTGGATGCGAACCGTTCTGTTGCTCTTGTTGCACGCTCTAAGAAGCGCGGTGGGATTGCACCCAAGCGCAAAAAGCGTTACAATAATGGAGCGCAGAAAAGTAAAAATCAAATTCCTCATGGTGGAGTTGGAAAGCGTGGCAGAGGCAAGCGCGCTGGCAGCAGAGATGTTGCGAAGCTAAAATGCTATAACTGCAAGAAGAATGGTCATTTCGCTCGGGATTGTTCTGAGCCGAAAAAGGTAGCCCTACCACTCTCACACTGTTTTGTTTGCTCTTATGCTTTAGTAGCTAATTCTCTTCCCGATTGGATCGTGGATACAGGAGCAAACAAGCATGTAGTGCATGATCGAGCGGGATTTGTAGATTACCATCGAGTACCGACTGGCACACAATTTGTCACCCTTGGGAATGGCTCAATGGAGGAAGTTATTGGAGTTGGTTCGTACCGACTCAAGTTGCGTGGTGGTCGCACCTTACTTCTTCAAGATATGCTATATGCACCCGGTATAAGATGTAATCTATGTTCAGTTTTAGCTTTGCTACATTTAGGCTATTCTTTTCATTTTGACAGAGACCGCCTTGACATTTCCTTTCATGGTACTTTATTTGGATATGGTACATTAATAAATGGTTTCTTTAAGTTAGATTTGGAAGATGATTCGTTTGCTTTTGCTTCTTCTTCTTCTAATTTCTGTGATGAATCCGTTAAATGGCATGCCAGACTAGGCCATATAGGTCAAGAAAGAATGAATAGACTGGCTCGAGTAGGCTTTTTGGGGTCTCTCGCCAAAGTTGACCTATCTGTGTGCGAGCCTTGTCTGGCTGGGAAGGCATGTAGAAAGCCTTTTGGTAAGGCTACTCGTGCCTCTCATCCTTTGGAGCTGATCCACTCAGACATTTGTGGGCCAATGAATATGAGGGCTCGGCATGGTGTGTGCTATTTTCTCACATTCATTGATGATTATTCCCGTTATGGCTATGTGTATTTGCTTTCTCACCGTTCTGAAGCTTTAGATTGCTTCAAGCGCTTCGTAGCGGAGGCTGAAAATCAAATAGAAAGAAGTGTAAAAGTGCTTCGCACTGATCGAGGACGCGAGTACTTGTCTGATCAGTTCAAGACTTATTGTGAGCAAAAGGGCATCATAAGACAGCTCACTATTCCAGGTACTCCGCAACAAAATGGTGTTGCAGAGCGAAGGAATCGTACTCTACTGGACATGGTTAGGTCTATGATGGCGCATGCTCATCTTCCTATAAGTTTTTGGGGAGATGCCTTTTTGACTGTTGCCTATATTCTTAATCGAGTCCCTAGTAAATCAGTGCCTTCTACCCCATATGAGTTGTGGAGTGGTAGAAAGCCAAGTTTACACTACTTACGCCCTTGGGGTTCAGCTGGATATGTTCACAACCCCTTACATAGATTCGGAAAAGTCGGCCCTAAAGCAAGCAAGCATGTGTTCATCAGATACCCTGAAAATTCGAAGGGCTATGTGATGTATGGTGAACACCCAAATGGTGGGATGACCGAGATTGAGTCTCGTAATGTGGAATTCCTAAAGAAGGAATTTCCAAGCATTGGTGAAATGCGAAATAACGTCGGATTGTATGAGTTACAAGACAATGCTATCCCATCTTCTGGTGAGGGTGATCGATCACTTCCCGAAGTCGCTGAAGGAAGTGGTAGCGATCCTACGGCTAGTGGGAGTGCTTCTATGAGTGGGAGCATACCCTTGGAAGCCGAGAGTTTAGGCCCTCAACTGCGTAGAAGTGAACGTGGAAACATTCCCCGTCGACGTTTTGAGATCGAAGGGAATATTTTCATGTGCACTCCGCTCGATGATGATGAGCCTGCTTCTTATGTAGAAGCGCTACAATCACCAGCTTGTAATGAGTGGATGGCTGCTATGAGAGATGAGATGGATTCCATGAGCAAGAACCAAGTATGGGAGTTGGTTGACCTTCCACCTGAGCGCAAGTCTATTGAAAATAAATGGGTTTTAAAAATTAAGCGCAAGGTGGATGGATCAATCGATAAATATAAGGCTCGGCTCGTGGCTAAGGGCTACAATCAAAGGCAGGGGGTAGATTACAACGAGACATTTGCTCCCGTTGTGAGATTTGCCTCTATACATGTGATTTTAGCCTTAGTGGCTCATCTAGATTTGGAATTATTCCAAATGGATGTCAAGACAGCTTTCCTCAATGGAGGATTAGCGGAGGAGATCTACATGGATCAACCTGAGGGTTTTGTACTCGAAGGTCAAGAAGACAAAGTATGTTGTCTTAAAAGGTCCATTTATGGTCTCAAACAGTCATTGAGACAGTGGTATTTCAAGTTTCATGAAGCCATCATCTCTATCGGTATGTCCATGATAGAGGAAGACCACTGTGTATATGTCAAGAAGTCAGAGAAGGGAATTTTGTTTCTCTCTCTATACGTCGACGACATACTATTGGCTAGGAATGACATCGAGTTGATCAATACCACTAAGGAGTGGTTATCTTTCAATTTTGAGATGAAAGATATAGGTGAGGCGAGCTATGTGCTCGGTGTGAAGGTCATCAGAGATCGCTCTAGGAGACTTCGTGGTCTGTCTCAAGAATCCTACATTAAAAGTGTTCTGGAGCGGTTTAGGATACATCATAGTAAACCCGTTGATACTCCAGTGGAAAAGAATCACACTTTGAGTCTTGATCAGTGCCCTAAAACGGATAAAGAAAAAGAGCAAATGAGTAGGGTTCCTTATGCGAGTGCGATTGGCAGCTTGATGTACGCTATGATGTGTACTCGACCTGACATATGCTTCGCTGTTGGCTTGGTAAGTCGTTACCAGAGCAACCCAGGACCTGCTCATTGGCAAGCGGTCAAGAGGATCCTTCGATACTTAAAGGGAACTAGTGATCTCGTTCTATGCTTTCAAGCTGGGGACTTGAGATTGAAAGGATATAGTGATGCTGATTGGGGCGGTGATAGAGATGAGCGCAGGTCCACTTCAGGCTATGTGTTTATGCTTGGAGGTGGGGCAATTTCCTAGTGCAGTAAAAAGCAGAGTTGCATTGCCTTGTCTACCATGGAGGCGGAGTATGTTGCTTGTTCAGCAGCCGTTCAGGAGGCTGTTTGGCTGAGGAGATTTCTCCAGCACCTCGACATTGTGACTCGAGCTGATGAGCCTGTTGAGATGGTCTCTGATAGCATAGCTGCTTTGGAGTATGTGAAGGACCCCAAGTATCATGGCAGGACCAAGCACATTGACATCCGTTTTCACTACATTCGAGAGATGATTAGGCTAGGCGATGTCACTCTTAGACATATCTCCACCACTAGGATGGTAGCTGATCCTTTGACCAAGCTAATAGCTAGGGATATGTTCTTGACCCACGTTAGGAGTTTGGGTTTTCGCAGGTTATGATGTATGGACATTATTGAGACTTTTGTATCTTACGCTTTTCTTAATGAAAATATGTTTTTCTTTTATGTATGATTGCGTAATTGATACTAGTAGGCACATATTACCATTAGTCACTAGGCTCAGGTCAGCCCACTCACACGGGTGATAGCCCTGGCACCTAAGTGGTGAGCAGGATGAGACTAAATAATCATATTAAACTTTAGTAGTTGTAATATGATTGCTTTGTTCATATACGTTATGAATAAAGTGTTGATACGATTTGAAAGTCGCCTTAATTAGTTTACGACGAGACTCTTAGGAGTTAGATATAAGAATTTTTTTGTGAAATTCCATATCGAGCCTGTATAGCAGCCGAACCTAAATACTTGGGTTAGAGAGATGACCTGAGTTGTATAGTGGTTAGATGCCTTAGTGGTGCCTAGACCAAGGTTCGCATGGCGTTTTAGAGCGTGACACGACCCATTGGGTAGGTGCTCCGCCATGGCATACATATCATACTGTATGTGATTGTCGACCAGTTAGTAGAGTGACATTTATTCTTCCCTCTATGTCACTGTGTGAGCACTAACCCCTTTTTTTATGCCCTCGACTTAGAACTACATTATGAAGTAGAGGTCCGATGTAACTAACTTACCGTGTATCTCAGGGTCATGAGAAAATACGATCTCACGGAGCATGTCTAGTAAAGTGCTTGGACCGATACAGATTAATGTGAGGGGCTGAGGAAGATGTTTCAATAGCACACCATGAAGTCTTGTGGCTCATTGCCCGGGCGGTTATCTCGGTTGTGTTACTTGAGATAATCATGAGTACAAGAGATGTTGTAGGGTCAAGCCCTGTGATTACAGGAGGGGGATTTGTGATACTTGATCCGGTATGTGTTGAAACGTCTGGGGCATATACGTTTTTAGTCAGTGATGTGCCATGTTAGTTGGGTGGTGACTTAATATGGCACTCATGCATCCTGATTTTTTTATCTGGTCGCACTCTTCATTACCCGTATGAAGAGTAGAATGTATATGAGAGAAAATTGGCAAATGTGGCCAAGTGGGAGATTGTAGCCATGTGGTGTGTCCACATTGGCCGGTTCTATTTTGATTCAATCCATATGAGATGTGGATTAGGATTTATCCTTTTGTGTTAAGGATAAGATCGGGTTTTATCCTTATATGTTAAGGCTTCGTTTGGTAACGAGAACTAGGGGGGATAAGGGCTTATCCCCCCTAGTTATACCCAAACGCAATTAAGTAGGGGTGGGAACAGTTGTTCTCGTCTTTCTGGAATAAGCTGGTATAAGACTGGAATTACTATTCCAGCCTTTTTCTGGAACAAGGCTTGTTCCCATTTGAGAATAAGCTTAATTAAATTAATATAATTTTAATTATTGTTTTAACTCTTTAATTAATCCAATATTTTAATTAATTTAATTATTTTATTAACTAATTATTTAAGTATTTAGATAATTAACTAATTATTTAAGATAATTAAAATTAAAATTTTTAACATTTATAAATTTTTAAATTTTAAATTTTAAATTTTATAGCTTTTAAAATTTTTAACTTTAATTTTTAATAAATTTATCATATAATTTTAATAAATTATATGATAAATTTTTTTAATAATTTTTTTTATATATAAGTAAAATATAAATTTTAATAATTTTTTTAATAAATATTTTAAATTAAATATTTAAAATCATATCAGTAAAATTTTAATCATAAATTAAAATTTTAGTCCTCTTTATTCTTCTTATTCCTCTTTAACTTACCAAACACAATTTCTTTATACCTGGTATAACTCTTATACCTACCTAAACATAAATTAACATTAGTTCCTGCTAATACCATAACTTATACCTATCCCCGGTATAACCAAATTTTTCTTATATCCGAACCAAACGCAGCCTAAGGATAATGATAGGATTTATCCTTATGGGTTAAAGATAAGGATATGTTTCTTATTAGTTAAGAAACATATCTTAATCCATATCCTAACCGATATTTTCTTATCTCTACGTGAGAAATAGAATATCGTAAGGAGTCCTAATAATCTATAAATAGAATCCCTTTTCTCATACGTTGAGAGATATATGATATACGATATACGATATACGATACACAAAAAAGAAATAGAGATTTCTTCTTCCTCATTCTCTCTCTACGTTCTCTCTGGGTTTCCACCTTCGTTCCCGGGGTTTTGGAGTATGGATATAGAAGAGGACTCTGGTAGCCCTCTTCGCATCCGATTCGATCTGCGCATCCGATCTGTAACCAGGAGATTCGTGGAGAGTCAAGAATTATCAAGATAAGGACGATCCAATAAGGCTAGTAAAATAAGCTATCCGATCCGGCTTTTGGTTCCTAGATACGTTGGCTATCCAGTTTGTAAGTTTCCGCTGCCCTCTAATTCCAACAATAACAATGATACCCTAAAAGTCTATAGAAGACTTAGGGGGAGTTTACCCATTTCGGTGAAATCAAACCCACCGGATAGTTGCCAAATCCTTGTGAAGGATCCCAACCAAGATGCCCACACTTCCTCTTATGCCCTAAGAGAAGTTTCCAAAGGTTTAAAACATCACAAAAATCCAATCAAGAAATTCCTTAAAAATCATAAAGAAAATAGGTGGGAAATACCTTAAGTTGAGAAATCTTGCTAAATCTTGAAATCCAAACAAGAAAAGCTTCAAAACCAACCTACAAGAGTATTCTATACCCATCAATTCCATCCCAAAAGCTAGAAATCAAAAAGGCCTAAATAAACCCTAGTTTTTTAAAAATTAGGTTTTCCTACAAAAATCCCAAAAGAAAAGAAAAAAGAAGTGTTCCAAACCTATTTTAAGCTTAAACCCCACCTTGAAGTGTAAAGGATAGGAATTAGGGCTTCAAACTTCCTTATTCTTCAAACCCTTGACTTCCTTCAAGCTCTTGTAGCATGCTCCAATGGTGGAGAAGAGAAGGTTAAAGATGAACCCAAGTAGAGAGATGTGTTGGAGAAGGAAATCCAAGAAGAGCTCTCCATCTCTCTCTCTAACACTCTCTCTTGCACTCTCCAAATGAGAGGAAAAGAGAGGATAAAGAGGGTTAAAAACCCAAAGTAACAAAATCCCAAAAGCCCCCTAGAAGAAATGTAATTACATTTCTTATTGGGTTGTTCAGACCAAAACGGTCCGAACTGACCCAAAACGGTCCAGACCCCGAAGGTGGAATTCCCAAATTCGCGCGGATAGTCCGAACTGTCCCCATACGGTCCGGACCCCGAAGCCAAAAACTTCAAATTTTTAGATTTTTCGGAAATTTTCGATTTGCGCCCAAACTCTCCGGAAACCTTCTAGAACCTTCCAGAAGCTTACTAAAACATCCAAAGGGTATCATTCAACCCTTCACACGCTAGAACTTCGCAATTTGCTAAAGTTCAGTGTACTACAGTTTGTCTTAGAAATCAAGTATAATTTTAATTTTATTTGGATTTTACACGCGAGAGGTTCGGCGTTTTGGTGATAATATTGAACTTCAATTTTTTGTTTAGTTGAGCGTTGTGAGTGTTTAAATTTTTTAAATTTTGTCACGAAATTATCAAAGGGAGATATTGTTACAGATTTTATGTTGGCATATTTTGTGATTTGAATCAAAGTCTCGAAGAGTCCGGATCGTTAAGTCAATAACTGAAAAATTGAAGACTCAAAGTATAAATTCACGATACTTGATAAGTTTAAATAATATTGATGATGATTTAAATGCATATTTATCTATTTAGAAGCATTTAGAATAGATTAAAATTGAATAAAAATCAAAATTGTACATTTCAAGTGTTCAGGGTCCAAACCCTTGGAGAAAAGTCTGGACCCCGAAGGTTGTCTAACTTCTCTAACGCTGAAGGTCCGGATCTTTAGAGAAAAGTCCGGACTCCAAACGCCTTCCCAGCGATTACACAGGGAAGGTCCGGACTGTGGGAGAAGAGGCCGGACTTTGAAGTTATTGCGCGACTTCAAGGTCCGGACCCTGTCAAGAAGGTCGGGACCTAACCCGATAAAAACTTCTAAATATGCAGTTTTTTACTCCTATTTTGATTCTAACTATTTCTAAACCTATAAATATGATGTAGGAGCGCTTCTAAAACGTGGTCAAGAATATTTTATTTTTTAGAAATCTTAGAAACTTATTGGTTGCTTTCTTTTTCATCATCTACAACAAGGTTCTACCGAATCAATTTTTGGAACCTTAATTTCTCTTTTATTTAGAGAATTGATCCGGCTGCTGCCTAGAGACATCTTCTACGATTATTTCATGATCCTTTAAGGAATCACCGCCAACGATATTCTTTTTGCTCTGGACGGAGTGCGCTCGTGGATTGAGTGGGCGTCATGGATTCGGCATGTTGAAGGCTTCGTGGATTCGAAGTGTGAATGTTTTGTGGATTCGGAATGTGGTGTTCGTGGATTCGAGTGTGGACGTGGGCTATTTGTTGGAGAGTTCGTGATCCAAAAAAGTTTAAAAAATATGTTTGAGTTCGTGTAGTTGGTAATCACCTTATAATTTTTTATTTCTTGGTGGATTGTTATCGCGTGTTGGTTCCGTGAATTTTTTACTCCTAGTTAGAGTTTTTCCACGTAAAATCTCGGTGTGTTATTTTATTTTCCGTATTTATTTTTATTGCATTGAGATTTGTATTTTTGACCGTTATATTTATTCACCCTCTCTAAGTATTTGATAGATTCTATTTAGATCCTAGGATTAACATAAATTACATATTATATATCTAATTTATTTTAAAATATTAATTATATTTTATACCAAATTCAACCATTATTTTTTTTACTACTTTTTGTCATTACATAAAATTAACCAAATATAATTTAATTTTT
Source organism: Tillandsia leiboldiana (assembly GCA_029204045.2). NCBI lineage: Eukaryota > Viridiplantae > Streptophyta > Magnoliopsida > Poales > Bromeliaceae > Tillandsia > Tillandsia leiboldiana. The sequence goes on along the minus strand of CM055076.1, from coordinate 6,610,412 downwards.
TTAACTATTCCAAAATGATGCACTATTTTAAAAATAAAAATATTTATTTTATTATTTCATTACCTTTGAACCAAATGAAATTAAAGCAAATGGACCTAAAATTTTGTGGATCGGAAACGCTAACTAACTATTCAAAAAGCATTTGTTGATAAGAAGGGTGAGCTCATTGCACTTAAGGGCTTAGTAACAGCGCTTCACAGGTTTTGATCTGACTTAACTCATCTGCATGTTGGGGTTTTGACTTGACTTAACTCATCTAAATATTAGGCATATTGTTATATCTCTTACCGTTAGATCTATTATGGACCACATCCCATTCGATTTTTTTTTTTTGGGAGACAGAAAGGTAGCATGCTACCCATTTTGTTTATTGAAATAAACTTAGTTAGAAATGTGAAACAACTAGGCTTTGAACTGTGGACCTCATATACCAATCACTAAACTTTTTGTCACTTGCGCTAGGGACGGTCGGTTCCCACTCGACTTATTAGGCTTACCAAACTCAACTTATTAGTCTTTTGGGTCGCACCGTGTGGGAATCGTACTCGTACCATTAACTCTGATAGCATTTGTAAACCGTAAACGCTAACCAACTATTCCGAAAACACGTGCTGATAGGAAGGGCGCACAGGGAGCACCCATCACACTGAAGGGTTCAGCCACAATGCTTTATGGACGTTTCAATCTGATCCAACTGTATGATGAATCATCTTGCCGTTATATTTATTATTAATCATACTCCTATTCAATTTATTAAATTCATTCAACTTAACTTATTAATTTTCTAAATTTATTAATTTATTAAATAATTAAAAAAAATTATTTATTTTAACTAATAAATAAATAATAAGAAGTTGGTGAAGTTGGTTGTGGGAGTTTAAGAAATGAAAAAAAAAAAAAAAAAAAAAAAAAAAAAAAAAAATGAGCTGTCCAAAGGGAGTACGAGAAGAGAGAGAGAGAGAGAGAGAGAGAGGATGCATGGGGTTGAGATTTGAATCATGCCGTGCCATGTGCAGTCTTCGCATGCCCACCCCGCAATTCGTGATTTAATTGTCTCTCCACGCTTTCACATGCGGTCATGCTACTCTTGTCTTGTGTCTCCTCTCCTTAATATCCCTTTCCATTCCCTCCTCTCCCCTCCCCCTCTCTCTCTCTCTCTCTCTCTCTCTCTCTCTCTCTCTCTCTCTCTCTCTCTCTCTCTCTCTCTCTCTCTCTCTATATATATATATATATATATATATATATATATATATATATATATAATTCCCTTTTCTTTTCTTTTCTTTTTTTTTTTTTGGCTGTGAGACCCATTTTTTTCTATCTTGTCCCTGCGGCTTCTTGACGCTTTGTGTGTAAGGTGTCGGGTGGTGTCTCTTTGGCCCATTGCTTTTGCCTCCACTACTGGAGGTGGAGTGGGATTTGCCAAGGAGGTTACAAAATGGAATAAAGAGGAACAGTAATTAAAAACTATTTTGTATATTTTTTGGGTGTTTATATAGTAGATTTGGAAAAGAGTGCTGGTCTAGTGTAAAGTCTAGGAGACAATGTGGTAGTTGCGGTTGTAGAGGTTATTTCTTCATTCGGTAAAATTTTATTTATATTTTGCTATTTATAAGTTTTGATTAAAAATACAAGTTTTTGGAATTAGTGAATAGCGTGAATGATTCTGATTCGATAAGTAGTATTATAATTAGATATCATAAATTCAATTTTCATATGCTGTGAATTTGTATAGATATGTTTCAGATATTTGAAATTTATAAATCAGATTACTACTAATTTTATATTTTCAATCACGTTTGGTTAGGTATCTGAGACTTCTGAATCAAATTATTACTTATTCTGTATTATCGCGTCTGGTTTAGTGTTGTAATGTAATATTAGACTACAGGATATATATAGGATCATTATATTTGGTTCATTTTATAAAATTTAGTAATCCTCACAATAAAGTGTAATCTATTTCAAAATTACTCTGGTAGTCAAATTTAATATTATTTTTTATTAAACGATAACTTTAATATAATTTGCATTTGAATTTAAATTTAAAATTCAAAAATTTAAATTTAAAATCTGAATAAAAATATAATATTTAATATTTTAATTTAAAATATAAATTCAAATTTTAAAATAGTTTTATAATTAAAATATAAATTTAAATTTAAATTTAAAAATTTTAAATTTAATTGAAAATTTTAAATTTTAAAATTTATATTTGAAATTTAAAATTTAGAAATTAAAACCTAAATTGAAAATTAAAAAATTTAAAAGCTAAAATCTAACTTTGAAATTTAAAATTTTTAAATTTATAATTTATAATTTGATAATTTAAAATTTAAAATTAAATTTTTTTTTAAAGAGAAAGGTATCATTTTTCATTTATTTTTGAAATAAACTTAGTTTGAAATGTGAAGCAACTAGATTTCGAATTTGGATCTCGAATATCAACCACGAAGCCGTCATTAAAAGTGTTTGGCGGATTGGAGGGGTAAAATTATAATTTTATATAACATTCAAGATAACCCGTCATTAGTAATACGAGATACTTACCTTTCAGTAATATTTTCGAAATAATTCTATATCATTTGTAATGTTATATTACCGACCATATTACATACTAAATGAACCAAACACAATAATTTTGATAAAATTGTTTATAATCGTGATAAGATAATCCGAATCAAACACATCTTAAATAAATTTATTTTATATTTTTGACCGCTTAAATTTTTAAAATTAATAATTAACATTAACGATATGATAAGACACGTTATTAATAAGAATTGAATGTATCTCTCCAAGAAGATCCCAAAAATAGTATTAACCTCCAATTAGCAATAACCCTTTGCTATTTCACAAAATGTATCTCTTGTAAAGAGTTGTGGATTGCGAAGAGAGAAATAAGATAAGTACAGTGCTTAAAGTGAGACTATTTTCTTTATTATTCATGTAGCTTTAAGATTCGTGTAATAGATAAAATGATCTCACATTAAAGATTTGTCCCCACGGGTCTTAACTAGGATTGGATTAATTAAGATTGGTTTTTGTACTTCATAACATCAAAGTAGACTTGATAATAGCAATTTGCAAACTCTCTATATAATTATTTCAGCCCTGCAGCAAGTTTACTCCTTGTAGGCCAGCACATTCCTATAGCTCATACAAACCACAAACCACAAACCACAAACCATAAATTGTATTAGAGCAAAATGGATTTGAACCATGTCTAGTTTTATTGAAAAGAATATGTTCAATCTCATTTTTCTTTAAAAAAAAAAATTATAATCTAATCTTATTTATTAGATGGATTAGAAATAAATAATTAGGAGGGAGGAAAAACCTTTCTTTTTGTGTCTCCTCCGCACTCATGTCAGGGCCACCGCATCTCTCTCTCTCTCTCTCTCTCTCTCTCTCTCTCTCTCTCTCTCTCCTCCCCACCCAGTCATTCACTCTCTCTTCCTTCTCTACTAGGTAGGATCTCAATAATTAGTACGGATACCTAAATTTTATCGTAATTTTAATTCGAACGGAATAAATTATTTTGATGCTAAACGAATATGAATTTGAATATAAATATATATAAAAAAAATTTAACAAATTTAAATTTAGATATAAATTTTGACTAAATCCGACTCAAATCCGAATCTGATCCAGATCCGAATTAATTAATTAATTAATTAATTAATTAATTTTATATATATATATATATATATATATATATATATATATATAAATATAATATTATATTTAAATTTATATTTTTAAAATTTAGATTTAAAATAATATATTTTAAAATATTGTGAAGAGAAAAAATAATTAATTATTTCGGATTCGAATTTAAATTTTGAATTTTTGATGGGATTCGAATTTGGATATGAATTTTTAAAATTAGTCGAATTCGAATTCGAATTTAGGTTTCGAATTTAATAGTTAAGTTCGAATTCGAAATTTTAAAAATCCATCCCAAATTTGATCCGTTGACATCCCTACCACCAAGACACTCTCTCTCCCCACTTGTTAATATTTAATAACAACTAATTGTTATAATTATAATAATAATTACATATTAATATTTAATAATAATAATAATAAATATTATTATTATTAAATAAAAAATATTTTTTCTATATTTGAAATCAAGTGTACATCTTACACCTCATCTACTCTGAAGTAGAATAAATTTTACTAATCATTTCGAAATAATCAATAAAAAAGTCTTTATCCTAGAATGGAGGAAATATATATCGTACATCCGATTTCGAATATAGAATAATACTTAATTTGACTATACAAATCAATATGATTAAATAATTATAATTATTTGAGAATTTTTAAAATTCAATGATATTGCGTTGGATCTGCATCAATATGATATTTTGTAAATTTACGGTAATTTAAATACTATTAAGTAATAATAATAATAGTAATAATAATAAAAAATTATAATTTAGTAACAATTAAATATTATTTTTTAATTATTATTATTATAATTAAATATTAGCCAGGGAGAGGAGCGAGAAAGAGAGAGTGTGTGTGGTACTGTGGGGTACGTGGGGAGAGAGGGAGAGTGAATGTGTTTGTGTGCGCGCGCGCTGGTGGGGAGGGGGGAGAGAGAGTGAGTGGAGGCTCCTAATTAACACATGGGCATTGCTACCTGTACACCCCTTGGGGTGCACATTTTACATCCTATTTTATTTTGGGGTGGAGTGAATTTCACCCGTCGTATCGAGTGACGAATGAAATTTACCTTACCTCAGAATGGGGTGGGGTGTAAGATATACACCCCCAAGAGGGTGTACACTTAATTTTTCCCTTCATGGGCATTGCTATCTGTACACCTCTTTGGGGGTGTACATCTTACACCCTATTTTATTTTGGGGTGGAGTGAATTTCACCCGTCATATCGAGTGACGAGTAAAATTTACCCCACCTTAAAATGGGATGGGATGTAAGATGTACACCCCCAAGAGGGTGTACACTTAGTTTTTCCCTTCACACATATATGCTAATAAGTTGTTTTTTTTTTTTTCTAATTCAGTTGAATAAAATTAAATTAGAATTGTTTTTTGAAAAAATGATTAGATTGATGGTCGTAATTATTAAAAAATAAAATAGAATTTTATTTTATAATATATTTGATATTTTAAAAAATTCAATACTCTATAAAAATGTTATTTTTTTTACTGTTTGGATTGTGAACTTCAAAAAAAAGGTTTATTTTAAATTTAAACTTTCAATACAAAAAATTAAATTTAAAAATATAATTTTTAAATTTTTAATTTTAAAATTTTAAAATTAGAATTTATATTTCAAATTTCAAAATTTTAAAATTAAATTTGAATTTTAAAATTTTAAAATTTGAATGTGAAATTTAAAATTTAAAATTTAAATTTAAAATTTAATTATACAATTTAGTATTTTAAATTTCAAATTTTAAAATTTAAATTTAGATTTTATTTTTTAATTTTTCAGTTTGAAATTTTAAATTTTAATTTTAAATTTTTAAATTTTAAATTTTTTAATTTTAAATTTTTTAATTTTAAATTTAAAATTTTAAATTTTTAAAAAGATGTGAAATGCGAAAGAGGGCGAGTAACAAGTCGTACACGAAAATAGAAAAAAAAAATCGTCTAAAAATATTCCGAAACGTTAATAATACGTGCTTATCTTTTTACGTTGTTGGGCCGGACTGACTAATAAAAACTAAAAATTTTTAAAAATTAAAATAAAGTTGTTCAAAATTTTACTTTGAAAATTTTTCAAACGGCCTGAATTTTTTATTTTCAATAAAATTAGACATGGCATTAGGTTTTTGAACAATACTGTTGGAAAAATCCGGTACTCGCCCCGGTACCAGATTCTCTGAATTCGCAACCCGCTTCGACACCGCAATCCGCTCTGGTACCGCCTAGAGTTAGAGATTCCGCAACGGAAACGTCAAATAGGAATTTTACCAGAAAAAAAAAAAACCAATACAAGAAAATATGCGGGTGAAATAAGATTCATTAATTAAGAGAAGAATTACACCGATTAAGATTCATTAATTAAGAGAAGAATTACACCGATTACACAGACTTCTCTTCTGCAATAGCTTTAACCCGAGCCCTCCTCCTGAATCTCTCTCATCCTTCTCTCGTCTTCTATAAACCTAGAAGACTTCTCTCTTTTCTCTCTTTTTGTATCGTACAATCCTCCTCAAAATCATACGTACTTTATATATATATATATATATATATATATATATATATATATATATATGCTCTCTACATTAGATATATATATAAACTCCGCCAAGGATAAACCCAAATCTACTTAAATTAGGATTATAATCCAATTAATATTTAAATCTAAATTAATTTATCTCTAACAGATTTAAATATTAATCCTAATCCAATTAAGATTTAATTACAAAACTAACCAAATCCTAACAATCTCCACCTTGGTTTGATTTGTAATCTTTAACTACTACGTCGAGCTCACCACGCAAGCTCCACCTTGAGCTTGTCTCCGCCGCTCGATGTTGCCGCATCCTTCGCTCCATCTTGAGCGATTGCGCCTCCGCGAACTTTTGGAATCCAAATTGCTTTTGCTTCGGTTCTGATTGTTCTCCCGTTCAGAACATACAAGTTTCCGCGCTTGTTCGCCACGCACACAATCCGATCTCGTTTTTGCACCCTCATAGCTCCACCTAAAGTTGAAATTTTGCAACCTTTCGAGTCAAACTCACCTAATGAGATCAAATTCCGCTTCAGACCAGGAACGTGTCGTACACCTATCAGCGTCCTCACGACCCCATCATACATCCGGATCTTCACCGTGCCAACTCCTAAAACTCTGCATGCCGTCCCGTTCCCCATAAGAGCTTTTTTGCCTTTTATCGCCTTATAGGTAGCAAAAGATTCTTTTTCCGGACAGACGTGAAAGGAACATGCCGAATCGAGCACCCATACATCATCCGAAATTTTAGTATCACCGGTCACCGCATATAGCACGTCAGAATCGATCATCTCCGATTCTGCCGCCTGCGCCATCGCTGACGTCTGATTGTTCTGATCCGCGACAGTTTTTCCCTTCTGCCGCTTTAACTCATTCAAGTCATCCTTAAGCTTATGACAGTTGCGCTTAATGTGACCTCTTTTGTGACAATAGAAGCACTCCACCTCGGATAACGGCTTCTTTTGTCTATTTTCGGTCGCCAATATTTTTACATCCTTCTTCGCTTTTACTATCAAAGCTGTGTCATGACTCTGCATGCCGAACTTCTGAGTTATCTTTCGCATCTCATTCGAGAGAAGCGCCGCCGTGACCGTCTCCACGCTTATGGTCTCCTTACCATAAAGCAACGTGGTCACAAGATGCTCATATGTCACCGGTAACGAGGAAAGTAAAATAAGCGCTGTATCTTCATCATCCAGTTTGACTCCGATACTGGTCAACTGGGTCACCACCTTGTTGAACTCGTTCAGATGCTCATGTAGGTTAGCCGCTTCTTGCATCCGCAGCGTGAACAGTCGCTGCTTCATATACAATCTGTTCGTTAGGGATTTGGTCATGTACAGATCTTCCAATTTCTTCCACAATTTCGCCGGTGTTGACTCGTTGACTATGTTGTAAAGAACATCATCGGCTAATAATAGATGAAGCGTACTCAACGCTTTTCGCTCCATCTTCTCCCATGCCGCATCCGTAATCTCCGTCGGCTTTGCCTCTTTCCCGTTCAACGTTTGGTCCAAATCCTGTTGTATCAAAATGTTTCGAACTTTAATTTACCACAAGCCGAAATTGTTCTTACCGTCGAACTTCTCGATTTCAAACTTCGTGGCCATCTCCGTCAATCTTTTCCGAAGATCGATAACCTTTAGCTCCGATACCAATTGTTGGAAAAATTCGGTACTCGCCCTGGTACCAGATTCTCTGAATCCATAACTCGTTTCGATATCGCAATCCGCTCTGGTACCGCCTAGAGTTGAAATTCCGTAACGAAAACGTCAAATCGAATTTTTACCAGAGAAGAAAACCAATACAAAAAAAATATGCGGATGAAATAAGATTCATTAATTAAGAGAAGAATTACACCGATTAAGATTCATTAATTAAGAGAAGAATTACACTGATTACACAGATTTCTCTTCTGCAATGGAGTAGCTTTAACCCGAGCCCTCCTCCTGAATCTCTCTCACCCTTCTCTCTTCTTTTATAAACCTAGAAGATTTCTCTCTTTTCTCTCTTTTTGTATCGTACAATACTCCTCAAGATCATACGTACTTTATATATATATATATATATATATATATATATATATATATATATATATATATATATATATATATATATGCTCTCTATATTAGAGGTATATATAAACTCCGCCAAAGATAAACTCAAATCTACTTAAATTATGATTATAATCCAATTAATATTTAAATCTAAATTAATTTATCTCTAACAAATTTAAATATTAATCTTAATCCAATTAAAATTTAATTACAAAATTAATCAAATTCTAACAAATACTTTGACTGCATCAACAAATATCACAGCTGCAGTACTTTGGTACAACAGTGCAAGAACAGTACTTCGGTACAACAGTACCGTTTGCTTTTTCGGTACATGTGATACAACCAAGATACTGTTACAATGAAAAAGGAAGAAAACAAGAGCACAGAAAAATAGAGAGGAAGAGAAAGTGAGGAATAAGAGCACAGAAAAATAGAGAGAAGAGAAAGTGAGGAAACTGAAATAAAATCCTAAGGCTTTGTTTGGAAACAGAATTAATAGGTATAATTAGGTTTAATACGGCTAATCCCCCCAAACATGCAGGGAATTAGATTAAAAATTTAATCCCGGTCAAACCGGGTAATTCCCGTTTTTGGGTGAATAGCCCGTTAATTTAATTCCCCCAAAGTAAGGGAATTGGGTTATACCTGTGGCAAGGGCAAATTAAATTTTGAATCCATCTTTCCCCATATGCCTCGTTAATGCAGCCTCCATTTACTGCTTCACCCCCAACCCGCCTACCCTCGCCCCGTTGGTGTGAGAAGCCCTCGTCTTCTACCATCAAACCCTCTTTACTCCTCTCCTCTCTTTAAGCTACCTGATCCTCTACTACCAGCTCTCTTCTCCCAAATGCCTCGTTACTGCCGCGTCCATTTACTGCTTCACCACCTCCCGCCTACCCTCGCCCCGTTGGTGTGAGAAGCCCTCGTCTTCTACCAACAAACCCTCTTTACTCCTCTCCTCTCTTTAATCTACCTGATCCTGAACTACAAGATCTCTTCTCCCAAATGCCTCGTTACTCCCGCGTCCATTTACAGCTTAACCCCATCCCGCCTACCCTCGCCCCGTTGGTGTGAGAAGCCATCGTCTTCATCGCACAAACCCTCTTTACTCGTGGTCAACATTTATTGATGTGTCTTGATCTCAAGCATTTCCTCTTGTCACCGAAGATTGCGAAGATCCTGGTGATTTCTGCACACCATCCAGCTGGTGGATCTTTTGTGCTGATAGAGGAGTTGCTTCGAGTTGTCATCTCGCATCAAAATGTACTTCTTCTTCTAACCTAACTCGAGAGGGATTTCAACCTACTCTTTGCAGACACCAAGTTTAATGCTCTGGTTCTCCACGAAGCTGCCTCTCTCAACCATCAGTACAAGGCAGATGTTGGTTCTCTGCAAAGATTTGGCATTAATAGTACTCGATCTATCTCGGCACTAATTTATTCTCTGCGATCTTCTATTTCTTTCGACTTGTCAACTCGCCATATATTTTAATTGGCTTATCCCCTACTATCTAACAGAGGTAATGCTTCTTACTTTTCTATAAAGTGTACTCTGTGATACTTCCAAACATTTATCTGCATATATTTGGAGGAGAATATTGCAGATCAGTATACTGCATACTGTCCGTGCACTATTTGAAGTATCAAAGGTGAGCCTTTCTATTATAAGCTATCTTTAGGTTGTTGCCAGCAGAGAAGTTGAACAAATTGGTTGCATCTGTTTAGTTGTTGGTTGGCTTGAATCAATATATTTAGGCGATGATGCATGGATAAGAGTGTAAAATTTCAAGGTTGTGAGGCAAACTTTACTTAATTTTGCAGCCACCTTGATTTCTATTGCATCTTTTATCCCTGAGCCTTGCATGTGTATACTACTCGGATGCCTTTAAAGAGACAAATTAGGCGATGATGCATGGATAAGAGTGTTAAATTTCAAGGTTGGGAGGCAAACTTTACTTAATTTTGCAGCCACCTTGAATTCTATTGCATCTTTTATCCCTGAGCCTTGCATGTGTATACATACTACTCGGATGCCTTTAAAGAGACAAATTAGGCGATGATGCATGGATAAGAGTGTTAAATTTCAAGGTTGGGAGGCAAACTTTACTTAATTTTGCAGCCACCTTGATTTCTATTGCATCTTTTATCCCTGAGCCTTGCATGTGTATACTACTCGGATGCCTTTAAAGAGACAAATTAGGCGATGATGCATGGATAAGAGTGTTAAATTTCAAGGTTGGGAGGCAAACTTTACTTAATTTTGCAGCCACCTTGAATTCTATTGCATCTTTTATCCCTGAGCCTTGCATGTGTATACATACTACTCGGATGCCTTTAAAGAGACAAATTAGGCGATGATGCATGGATAAGAGTGTACAATTTCAAGGTTGGGAGGCAAACTTTACTTAAATTTGCAGCCACCTTGAATCATATTGAACCTTTTATCCCTGAGCCAACTTCAATAAGTATAAACTATACTTGCAACATTCCCGCCTAATAATATCTTCCTGGTATATGTTGTATCCTTCAGATGGCCCATCAAAGCAAATCAGCCACTCGGTTTGTTAGAAAATATCATAATGTCATTGATATCACATCAACTGATAGCCAAAGTATGGAAAGCAATGGTCAAGAATCCACCAAAAACAGAGTACGATCCGGAAACTGGACAGAGGTAATGGATTCGGCAATGCTTAACTTGATGACGGAGGAACATGTGCTTGGAAATTTCGTTAATGGAAGTTTCACTCCGCTTGCTTGGAATAGAATAGTTCACGACTTCAATGGACGTACAAAATTGACGTTCCTCAAATCCCATCTTCAAAATCGATTGAAGGTGTTGAAGCGACAATTTGTAATGTACCAAACTTTGGCTAACAAGAGTGGTTGGGGGTGGGATTATGATCGTAACATTCCAACCGCCGGTGATTCGAGTGATTGGGAAGCTGTGATAGCGGTATGTAATTTTATTCGCCTTTGCCTTTTTTAATATACTAGTATGTCAGTGAAAGACCTAATCAATAAGGTTTCTTTGCAGGAAAATCATTCATATGCACGGTGTAGGGACAAACCGTTTCCTGCTTACAAAGATATTGAATTCCTCTCCGGAAAGACCACTGCCACGGGTAGACATGGTTTCACAACAAGGATGCAAGGTGAGGATGTGCGTAGCACATCCTCCTCTTCGCCTACTACAACCGCTAAATTAGAACAAATCAAGCAAACCTTCGCTGGCCCCTCCGGCGTCGGGCAAACTTCTGTTGCTCCATATGTGCCCGTGCCTATGTCGCCATTGAATGATCAAGTCAATGACGCAACTTCTTGTTCCCCTAATCCAACACCAACGAAGAGGGGAAATCCAAATGCTAGCAATGCTTCAGGCCATACTTCATCTGCCAAGAGACGTCGATCATCACCTCCCTCACGCAAAACAACTCCGACTTCAAACCGCAAGGGACGAATTGAGTCAAATGCTGATGCAATCCAAGAGCTGGTGGAACTAGGGAAAAAAAGATTGAACATTGCGGAGAAGATGTTGCAGCGTGAGCTCGACGCGCGTCCAAAGGTTCACTCCATGGAGGAGTGTATGGTAAAATTATATGAACTTCCAAATTTGTCTCTCGAAGCAATCCTATCCGCATGCGAAGCTTTGAAGGACGAGCGCAACAGATCGATCTTTATGACTTTGAGTGGTGATATTCTATACATGTGGATTGACCGACAAATGGTGCCGCAAAGGATGTCCAGTGTACTAAGGCCCGATGCACCCTCCTTCCCTCCTAACTAATTAAGTCTATTTCTGCACTACAATCAGGTTTTGTTGGTGTTGCGTTCAAACTATATCCTTTTTTGGCTTTTCCGTATGGTTAGCAACGCCTTACTATATATGCTGTCATATGTTTTGTGTTGTACTTGAACTACTTTACCGTTGGCTTTTTGCAAGCATACATGTCTTGCAAATTCAGCCAATTGCATCTTCATATCTTCATCATATATTAATGCTTGTTACATTAGTCTAGTTTTTAAAAAGAACCTATCTGCTGCTTGGTTTAACCCTTTATGTAATTTGTCATGTTTGGAAACAATACTAATGCTAGTTGCATTAGTCATGTTTTTAAACAAAAACTATGTGCTGCTTGGTATATGTAATTAGTATTCTGAAATGCTTAAATATTCCATTCTCATATGGGGTTGTGTTGGTGGGGTTCTCACATTGGGGGCGGTTTTTGTATGTGCTGGATCAAACTCCTACGGACAGATTTGTGGTCTTGAAAAATCAGATTGAAACTGGTGTGTGATCTTGATTGTTGTGTTAATAGTTTCTTCTTTTTCTGCCTGGATGCAGCATGTATAGGCTGGTTGTGAACTAGGGAAAAATCAGATTGAACTTTTTTCTTCTTTCTCTGCCTGGATGCAGCATGTACACTTGCTATGAATTATTTATTCTTTCTCTGGCTGGATGCAGCATGTACACTTGCTATGAACTTTTTTCTTCTTTCACTGGCTGGATACAGCATGTACACTTACTATTAATTTTTTACTTCTTTCTCTGTATTGATGCAGCATGTACACTTGGTATGAATTTTTTTCTTCTTTCTCTGGCTGGATGCAGTATGTACACTTGCTATGAACTTTTTTCTTCTTTCACTGTCTGGATACAGCATGTACACTTACTATTAATTTATGTAGTTATTTCTCTGTATTGATGCAGCATGTACACTTGGTATGAATTTTTTCCTTCTTTTTCTGGCTGGATACAGCATGTACAATTGTTATGAATTATTTTATTCGTTCTCTGGCTGGATGCAGCATGTACACTTGCTATGAACTTTTTTCTTCTTTCTCAGAATTGATGCAGCATGTACACTTGCTATGAATTATTTTATTCTTTCTCTGGCTGGATGCAGCATGTACACTTGCTATGAACTTTTTTTTTCTTTCACTGGCTGGATACAGCATGTACACTTACTATTAATTTTTTACTTCTTTCTCTGTATTGATGCAGCATGTACACTTGGTATGAATTTTTTTCTTCATTCTCTGGCTGGATGCAGCATGTACACTTGCTATGAACTTTTTTCTTCTTTCACTGGCTGGATACAGCATGTACACTTACTATTAATTTTTTACTTCTTTCTCTGTATTGATGCAGCATGTACACTTGGTATGAATTTTTTTCTTCATTCTCTGGCTGGATGCAGCATGTACACTTGCTATGAACTTTTTTCTTCTTTCACTGGCTGGATACAGCATGTACACTTACTATTAATTTTTTACTTCTTTCTCTGTATTGATGCAGCATGTACACTTGGTATGAAATTTTCTCTTCTTTCTCTAGCTGGATGCAGCATGTACACTTGCTATGAAATTTTTTCTTCTTTCTCAGAATTGATGCAGCATGTACAATTGCTATGAATTTTTTTCTTCTTTCGATGCTTGGATGCAGCATGTACACTTGCTATGAACTTTTTCCATCTTGCTCTTAATTCTTGCAGCATGTACACTTGCTCTGAATTGATGCAGCATGTACGGTAACTACAATGCTATGATGCAGTTTGCGCCTTGTCCAGGATAGGCTATGATGCTTAAAAGGGTTGAAAATGTTAATGGTAGGGAGGCAGTGGATCAACCACAGCAGCCACCATTTCAGCATTTACTCTTTTAATCCTGAGCCAACATATGCCCTCCACCATTTCTTCTCTTTATCCTGTATTTAAAAATTGGTAGTCTGGCTGCATCCAGCTAGAGAAAGAAGAAAAAAATTCATAGCAAGTGTACATGCTGCATCAATTCTGAGAAATAAAAAAAAAGTTCATAGCAAGTATAGATGCTGCTAATCAATTTTTTTAACTGCATCCAAGATCTTGCAACAATCTGGCAGTATATCCTACATTTTGCCTTTGCTCGATGGACCCTCTATTGCATATTGGCTATGATGCTAACTACAATGCTATGATGCAATTTGTGCCTTGTCCAGGATAGGCTATGATGGTTAAAAGGGTTGAAAATGTTAATGGTAGGGAGGCAGTGGATCAACCACAGCAGCCACCATTTCAGCATTTACTCTTTTAATCCTGAGCCAACATATGCCCTCCACCATTTCTTCTCTTTATCCTGTATTTAAAAAGTGGTAGTGTGGCTGCATCCAGCTAGAGAAAGAAGAAAAAAATTCATAGCAAGTGTACATGCTGCATCAATTCTGAGAAATAAAAAAAAAGTTCATAGCAAGTATAGATGCTGCTAATCAATTTTTTTAACTGCATCCAAGATCTTGCAACAATCTGGCAGTATATCCTACATTTTGCCTTTGCTCGATGGACCCTCTATTGCATATTGGCTCTGATGCTAACTACAATGCTATGATGCAATTTGTGCCTTGTCCAGGATAGGCTATGATGGTTAAAAGGGTTGAAAATGTTAATGGTAGGGAGGCAGTGGATCAACCACAGCAGCCACCATTTCAGCATTTACTCTTTTATTCCTGAGCCAACATATGCCCTCCACCATTTCTTCTCTTTATCATCTTTTTAAATATGCTACGAGTTAGCTCTGATGTGTTTGAATTGCATTCATTATAAATGCTTTCTGCTGGCAACATTTCCTAGTTTCTTAACTTGATCCATTTACTTCTCTTTTCCTACTTAAAATGACCTTATCTGTTAATCAAATTTGATATATTTATTGTATATGCAGTGATGAGTGGTTTAATCTATCAGCGTGTATTTTCATCTCCAACCGTGGCCAACCTTATGACCTTTCTAGATGAGGAGGAAGATTATTGGGAAGAAGTGCAAACAATTTTGATCGACGATGCCTCCTTAGCATTTCAAAGTACTTTGAATAAGAGACCTTGTCGTACTAGACCATATAGCGGGCACCAAATTATTATGGATATATTGAGTGGACATCCAGACCGAGGGTATCAACATTTTCGAATGTCAAACACTACTTTCATAAGACTTAGAGATGAATTGGTCGGGAGAGGGTTGATACAGGGCACTCGAAATCTTACGGTTGATGAACAACTTGGTATATTTTTATTTGGGGTGGGACATGGGGTAACAAATCGAGTGTTAGCTGAAACATTTCAACACTCGGGGGAGACTATAAGTAGGTATTTCAATAATGTGCTACGTGGTGTGGTCGAGCTTAGGCATGACTATATACAGATGCCGAGTAGTAACACTGTAATGCACCCAAAAATTAGAGATAACCCTTTATTTCATCCTTTCAAAGTGAGTCATCAACCCATTATTTCGGAATATTTACAAAATGATCATTATTTCTAACTTTTATTCTTAATCTTTTTACAAATTGTAGAATGCAATTGGCGCTTTAGATGGGACGCATATACCAGTGGTGGTGAGGAAGAGCAAGCAACCCCGCTATCGTTGTCGAAAAGGCTTCACCTCCCAAAATATGATGGCTGTATGTTCATTCGATCATCAATTTTTATTTGTATGCACTGGATGGGAGGGTTCTGCATCTGATATGAGAGTGTTACGTTGGTGTTGCGAGAGCGGAGGCTTAATGGTTCCAGAAGGTACATGTAATTCTAAAATGTTTGATTTTATATTTTACTTACTTTCAATAACTATAACTTGTTATTGTATAGGAAAATATTATTTGGTGGATTCGGGTTATGCCAATACGGATCGGTTCCTCGCACCCTATAGAGGAGAACGATACCACTTGAGCCAATTTGACGGCAATGCAAGGGCGCGCATACATCGAGGACCGCGAGATCTGTACAATCATAGACATGCTCAACTTCGCAATGCTGTTGAGAAGTCCTTCGGCATTTTAAAGAAGCGATTCAAAGTGCTCCGCCAAGCAACTCCCTTTCCCTACAAGGTGCAATGTCGCATAGCTCTAGCTTGTTGTATCATCCACAACTTATAAAGAGGCACCAAGGAAGCGATATATATTTCAACATGCAACTTGAGACTAATCCCCTGGAGGAGCAAGAAGAGGATCACACTCCTGTCGCTGGCGCTGATGAGTCGCGACGCGGCGACAATCTTCGCACAAGAATCACGGAGCAATTATGGAGCAATCACTAGTTTTTTACTTCTTTTCTTTGTAATGCTAACTGTTGGTATGGCTGCTTGGTTAAAACCTTTATTATTAACTTATGTAGTATGAATTTTATGCCTTTCTTTGTAATGTCCGGTGATAGAATATTGTAGTTTCCCTAATCACCAATGTTTGTACTCTTGAATGTTGCAACTAAACACTCTTTATGTGATATGGCTATAATACTATGTTGTGATACATGTGTATTGATGCAGAATTGACATTGTTTGTCTATGTCAAGCATATGATAAATATGAGTTAGCTGTAATTTTAATTTTAGATGCTATGCAAATTGCATTAATTTTCAATTTGTCTACTACAATGCTGAGTTTTTTGGGCTTTGGAGGTGTGGGTTCCAGAACCCAGGGGTGTTGGGTTGCTGACTTTGAAGCCACGAGCAAAGAAAGAAAGAAAGGAAGAAAAGAGAAGAAGGAAGGAGAAGTGAAGTATGAGTTGAATTTTAATTAGAAAAAATTAAAAATTTTAATTAAAATTTTAAACATTTAAATTTATTATTTTTAATTTTAAATTTAAATTTTAAATTTTAAATTTTAATTTTTAATTTTAAAATTTCAAATTAAAATTATAAAATTTAAATTTAAATTTTAAAATTTTAAAATTTGACAATTTTAAAATTTTAAAATTTAAATTTAAATTTTATAATTTTAATTTGAAATTTTAAAAATTAAAATTTAAAATTTAAAATTTAAAATTTAAATTTAAAAATTAAAAATAATAAATTTAAATGTTTAAAATTTTAAATTAAAATTTTTAAATTAAAATTATAATATTAATGTGAAAATCTGATTTTCAAATTTGATTTGTTTAAATTTGAAATTTACAATTATAAATAATTAAAATTTATATTTAAAGCATAGTTGTATATAGATTATAAATGTTAAAAAATACAGGTTTTACTTATGTTTTACATCATTGTATATTAATTATACAATAATGTAAAATGCACTCATAATTAAGGGTAAAATTGGTATTTTGGATTACAAAAACTACTTTTTCGATTATTCTTCTAGAATTCCAAAAAATTTACCAAACAATATTTACTTTATTCAAGAGAATAAGCTAGAATATTACCAAACACAATATTCATTTTATTCCTTTCTATCCTAGAATATAATAGAATTATGGGAATAAAAAAATTAATTCTCCTCAAATTTATCCTATTTCCAAACGCAGCCTAAACAACTTATATTTGAGTGAGCCTAGAATTTATACTTTTAGGCAGTGTTTGGTTGGAGGATAAAGGGAGAATAATCCCCTTTATCCTTCTATTCTTGTCAAACACACCATACCAAAAAGACAGGGAATAAATTTTTTTTTTATCCCCCTCTTAACGGGTTATTCTAGGATAACCCGTTAAGATTTATCCCAAGGGGGGTGGGGAATAGGAGAATAAGGCTATGTGACTTACATATATGTGATTATCATTGAACTTGAGGCCATGTGACTTACTTTGATATTTTTTATGTTTGTACCTTTATTTCTAATTCCTGTCATGTGAACTTTGATTTTTAAAATTTTTACTTTAATTTTCAATCTATAGCTATCTAAAATTTAAATTTTAAATTTACTAAAATATACAATAAAATAAAAAATATTATTTTTTTAGGTAAGATATAATTTTTTACTTATAATTAAATTGCTTTAATTTTAATATAATAATTAAATTAATTTTTCTATAAAAAAAGATAAGAGCAAAATTGGCATTTTGTAAAAAAATTATATCTTCTTTTTTCACTATTCTTTACTATCCCATAATTTTAACCAAACACAATTTTAACTATTCCAGAGAATACCAACTTTTCAACCAAACGCAATTTAACTTTTATACTTTATTATCCCGTAATAAAAAGCTATCCCAGGTATAAAAAAATTTATACCTAAAAAATTTATCCCCGAACCAAACGGGGCCTTATATTATCTTTACAAAATATTATCACGGCAACAACTTTATTCTTACTATAGCTTTTTCACTTCCTCCTCTTTTCTCAACGGTACTCATGACGTTTCTCCTTCTCTCCTCTCTATTCAATGGACTTTATAATTTTATTTTTTCTTTTATAAATAATATGTTTTTTAATTAATACGTTTCATTCTTTCTTTCTCTTTCTTGATTTTTTTTTTCCAATATTTTTTTTTCTTCTTCAAATAATTTCTAACCTACAAAATTGAAAGAGAAAAAAAAAAATAAACAGTTACTAATTTTATATCCAAAAATTAGGAAAGTGCAAATAAGTTCTCTAAGCTTTAATCCATATTAACTCAACTCAACTTGACCCTTTCCACTCTAGAATGGAGTGCGTAGAGGGCGCAGTGGGAGGGATTGCTCCACCGCCTTCTTCGTCGCTGCAGGGAGTTTAATAGTACAGTATATGATGCTTAGGGTAAGACTAAATGTGATGGAGGCCGAGGTGACGAAAGGTCTTTTGACAACTCACGTTTTAGGTTTTACGCCCTCTCTCTTAATAGAAAAATAATATAATATTTTTATTTGTGTCTGAACGTACGGTTGAGTTTAAAAATATAAATAAATTATATATTTTAATGAATTTATTTAAAAATTTATAAAATTATATTTTATTAATAATTTTTATTTTTTTATTATTTATTTGTCGTATTGTATGGATTATTATATTAGTAGTAAAACAATTTCTATTGCTACCTACTTTTCTCCGATAATGATGCCTCTAAAGGGAAGACATACACAATTAAACATAATCTATAAATATAAAATATTATCAGGAAAATAATGTTTTTGATATTATTGACATAATGATAAAAGACTCCCAAAATTTTTAATTTTAATAGTGAATACAAAGTATTTGCTTATTTATTTTAATGATTGATCAAATCAGCCAAATTTTTATTAAAAAGTTATTTAAACTATTTAAAATAATATTAATATTTTTTATCATTAAAATTCTATCATTATATTTTAAAAAAAAAAATTATTTTCAGCCGTTTATTTATAGGAAAATGCTATTGTACATCCGTAAGGGATGTACATCTCACACCCCCACCCATCTAAGGGTGGGAGTGTGATGAGGGGTCACTTGATCTGATCCGTAAAAAATATCGCCACCATTAAAGGGGTGGAGATGTAGAATGTACACCCCTTCGGGGTGTACATGTAGCAATCCTCTTATTTATATATTTACTTGATGCCAAAAACGATCTATATTATATCTAGTAATGTTGACCATCAATTTCAAATTAAGCTCTCCATTATCAAAAATAAATTAATAATAACAGAGTTTGTCTGCTACTAATAATATTTCAGTCCAACTCGATATATTTTTTTTAGTATAAAAAAAAACTTAAAAGCGTGCGTATAGACAATTTACGGTAAGGTAATCGATCGAAAACATAAAATTAGTGAAAAGAATACATCCGGCCTAATCTATATTAGTGTAATTATTTCCAATCAACTAGCTAAAATAAAAACCAAAAATATAAGAAATAAGAATGAAGGAAGTCAAGTTGATCGCACCCTGGATTTGAAAGTGCATCATTAACCCTTTATACAGCTTCTAAATTTGAGATTTGCTATTTCTATGCAAGGGTTTAAATATTGTGACACCGAATTATTTCGAGAACTATATATATATATATATATATATATATATATATATATATATATATATATATATATATATATGATAGAATATAGTGTGTGTCATATCAGCGTGTGCCGATTGTAATAATATATATACAAAAAAAACTATTATTTTTTTTCAGCACTAATATATTGTGATTATTTATTATGTATTTTTATCAAATTTTTCACTATATTAAGATAACTACTTGCTAATTTAAAAATAAATAAATAAATCGCACCGTCTGCATGAGAACTGTATCATGCATATATATACGATTTCCTTACTTTTATATCATCTTACTAATTATCTATGGCTGTGTTTGGTTCGGGGATAAGAAAAATTTAGTTATACCGGAGATAGATATAAGTTATGGTATTAGCAGGAATTAGTGTAAATTTCTGTTTGGTTGGGTTTAAGAGTTATACCGGGTTTAAAGAAAATTGTGTTTGGTAAATTATATAAGAATAAGAAGAATAAGAGTAATAAGAGAAAATTATGTTTGGTTGGATAAAGAGGAATAAGAAGAATTGAGGGAATAAATATTTTTATTTACTATTTTGTCCTTTATGATATAATTTAAAATTAAATAAATTTATGGTATTAATCAACCTTATATTTAATTTAGATAAATATTAAAAAATTCAAATAATATTTACAATTAAATATTAAATTGTAATATTAATATTTAATATTAAATATTAAATATTAATATTTAATATTTAGATAAATATTAATATTTAATATTAATATTAAATATATTTAATATTAATATTAAATATTAAATATTAAATATTAAATATTAAATATTTATTCGCTATTCCGCCTCGGGGTGGGAATAGCTAAACCCACCCCTTAGCGGGTTATCCCATAATAACCCGCTAAGGCTGGATTTAGCTGTTCCACCCCATAGAAATAACGTTTGGGTATAATAACGAGGATAAGGGGCGTTACCAAACAGTGCCTATATGGACATAAACTAAGATAATCATAATTTCCAAATGACTAAATATGTTGAATGTTGGATGATTTGTATACCGAGGGTATGTTTGAATCATGATTAAGATATAAAATTATATTGCACTGAAATAGCAAATAGAATGATGAATCATCCAAAAATATTTAGTTTATTATTGAAATGTAAATTAAATGAACAATCAGGACATCTAAAATTTTAAGAGAGGTTTAGATTAAAGGAGAGGAGAGGAAGAAAAGGTATTTGTGAGAGAGAATTTTGAATGATTTATTCTAAAATAGGTCAATTTTGCATTTTAAGTCGAATTTGACCATAAATGGATTAGGCTTATTCCCATTCCAGAGTGGAACGAAAATCTGAATTCAATTCTTGTAAACAAATAATAACTATTGAAATTAATCAATTTCTTTTTGATTTGAGAATCTAAAATAAGTAACCAAACAAGCTCTGAAATTTCAAGAGCAGCCAGTCACACTACAAGAAATTTAATATTTAAGTGCGTTTTTTTTATACTTAATTATGTTTAAAAGCATCTTAATATAATTTAGCGTCGCATTTGAAACCATTGGTTAAAACGTCGGCAAATGAAAAGTCACCACGTATATAATGACACTTATGCCAAGTATCGATAAAATATATTCTAGCATTTTAAAGCGTTAGGATTTATTAAAATCCTGACACTTTAAAACGTCCGAAAATATAAAATAATAGTAAAAAAAACAGTAAGACTTTCGAAAACAAAAAACGTTGCCTCAGTGCGATTCTTGCTGAAATTAGACTCGAAGTTTTTTCTTTTTCTTTTTTTCCTTTTTTTTTTCTTTTTTTTTTTGGGCCCGGCTACACTTCTGCGAAAATCGACTGGCCAGTTGCTTAGTTCATTAGCGTCTTGAATGAAGCGGCAGCATGCTGCCTTTCTCTCAAAAAAAAATAATAAAATTTATTATTTAATAAATTACTTTAATACGATAAAGAGTTCACGCTTTTTGAAGCGTCAATATTTACTATACTATAGAAACACTAAAGGACACTTCTCTTAAGCGTCATCTAAAAAGCATCTTTATATAGAGAGTTTTTTGTAGTGTATGTATCAAATTAGAGATACAAATTGTGTAGCCAATAATAGCCACACCATAGCAACCAAGATTTTTATGCTCACAACAGGGATTTCCTGCTGTTCAAAAAACTACCTGATAAGTTATACATAAAAACAAACCAGAATAAAGAAGCAGATCTTGTAGTCTGTTGCTGACTGCAACCACAACAGCAATATATTGCCAGCTTCCCAGTCACTACCATGTATGTTAATAGCATCTAGATTTCAGGCATCCTATGTTAAAGTAGTTTCTAGCAAAGACACAGAGAATTCCTGTACCACATATGCAATTCCCTGGGTTCACATAAATCATCATGAATATATTCAAACAATATGCACAAAGAAGTAGCACACATGACTAAGAAGCACATTAGGGCACATGAATGGGTCTCAAGATTGCTGCATTGATGCTTGTCTGTCCTCTCCAACACCCTATGCATTATTTTGTTAGGACCTAAAAAAAAAAAAAGAGGCACCCACTTCTTGTAGTGACATGGAAATTAGTACCCAAACAGTAACTCTTGCATTTAATTAACAAAGTAGACATTTTTTCCAACTCAAACAATATAGACAAGAGACCTAACCTCGACTACTTCATAATTCATACTGCATAAGTCCACACAACATAATTGTATTGCCCAATTTACTAGTGGTACTCCAATAAAGATTGATTATCATACATCATTCCACGAAAACTTAATTATTCAAGACAAATTAATATTCAAGACTGTACCAGAAAAAATCTCCTATTGATCTCATAATAGATAAAAGCACAAATTATAAAAACCTGGGACCCTTCACTTGACAGAGGCGACGAATGTATGGTATAAGAGTGATCTGTCTACTTAATCAAGTTATAATTGATAGTGAATAGCTTTCTAGTTCAACTATTGGTACTTGTAGGTTTTTAGCATTTAGATGAAAAGATGTGGTTAGAATGATAGTGGGCCCCTTGGGTTAAGTGAGTGGTTGGTAAAATAGAATAATATAAGGAATGAAATTAGTCAAAGGGATAGATCTAACGGTAGAAAACTTACAAACACCAATTGCTTGGCACTCGTACAAGCATAGTAGCCGGACTCTACACATTGTGGGTGATATAGATAATACTAAATGGTCTGGATTTTAAATTTATAATTTTCATATTTGAATTTCAAGCTACACATAAACACTCTTAATTATATACTAATCGTTCATAAGGATAAGCAAAAAACAACAGAAAAGCAAACCCATAACAAATAGATGTGACTATGCTTATCAGTTGTACATGAATATTTATTTTCCGAGTTTGCATTTCATATAGTGCAGCAAAACTGCCATGAAAACTAGAAATGAAATATATTTTCACTAGCTTCCTTGAGTAATTGCACATTGATAACTTCTACTTCAAATTAAAAGTTTATGCATATGATGTTCTCTAAAACAACATTTCATGTAAAGACAATATTCCTTATTTGATGATTGCAACCATCTCTGTTTTTCTCTTTCAAATGATATATTTGTCCATTTAAGTGTATGTCAAAGAATACTAACAACAGCATAAACAATTTGTCCTACATTTTCTAGATATCTTGGTCATATAATGATAAATAATCTCAATATATAAACGCAAACTATTTTTCAAGTAACATGTCATTTAATATTTTTTACTCAATCTTGACAGAGATTATTATACAAGTACCAAAGTAATGAGTTGAAGAATTTCCTAAGATTGCCAATAAAAACCTTAAAATTGAGATCCTTTGCTATTATATTGTATATAAGATATAGAGACGAAACCATTTCCCCTTGAATAATACAGTAAGGGAAAAGGTTTTAGTCACAGAAGGCATGATCATAAAAAGTATAGAAATCATTTCAACCAATATTTAACAAAAGCAACCTTGCAGGGGTATTTGCACATTTTTTGCATATTTAAAGGGTATATATATATATGCAAAAGCCCATAGACAAAATTATAGTCACTTTTACTAACCGATAAAGAAAATGTATTGTCAATAGCACCATCTTCATTAAAATAGAAGTCTTTACATGCAAGAACGCTTACATCCATCCTACTACTGGAAGCTGAATAAGCATTTGCATATCGCATTAACAAAGTTAAAACTTAGTCACAAAAAACACTAAAGGAAACCTGTCTACGAACTAAGCCCTAGAAGAGATATAAGCACATTGTAAGACACTAAATTGTCGAACAATTTGCTTTCATGTATAGAAGTATGTAAATATATACATATTACTAATTCATTGCCTAGATGAGAAAAAAAAGCAAGTATGCTAAAGTGATCTATGCACAATTTGTCTGCCAAAAGTATGAACAAATGAGAGACTCAGTCATGGTTACTGGATCCTCTTACCTTCTCAGAAAGAATTTTAAGTTCCCGATCAAGATCGACCAATTTTCTAGCCAGATTTGTAAACCAATCAGCATATCCTGCAAATTTCAAACACCAATCTCTCTGAAAATCATTGATCATCTCTGTAGCCACGAAACAAAGTTCATGTTTGCCCGGCAAACATTTCTTCTCCAACTCAACATTATAAAGAACTATCCCATCAGTCCTACTAGTATCACTGTGCCGAGGCCCGCCATTCTTCAGAAACTGTTTTCTATACTCATCAAATCCATTCTTCTCGTCCTTTAAAGCTTTTCTGTAATCATTAACCAAACAGCGCGTAGCCTTGAGATAATGCTCGAATTGAAACTTGTCTTGTCGCCTCCTCTTTAGATCTTCTACCCTGGCATTCTCCAAGGATTGGATGATGAGATCTTTTTCCTCAATCGATCGCTTAAGTTGTTCAAGTTCCAATTGGGCATTTATGCATGCTTGATTCCTCTCGAAGAACATCATCTTCATGCTCCGCATCCAATCCTGGACTTGTTCCATGTTAGCATTGAAATCAAACGGTAAATGATTCGAACTGCCGAAACACTGCATGCTGTTCTGCCTACGAGTATGATCAACGAAATGTTCATCATTGCCGCTACCGCCGCTGCCGTCACAACCACAAGCGTCACGATCATCACCGACATCATCAGCATCATCATCATCATCATCATCATCATCAATTTCAACAATTTCCCTCCCACAACTATTTACAACCAAGGGGAAACCATTAAAGCCATGATCCCCCGCAACCGAAGAATCTCCCGAATTCGGATCGAGGGGTTTCGGAGAAAGGGCACGAGCATTACAATCTATCTCTACATCAGCAAGATGATGAATCCTAGGAATGTATTCCTCAGAGGGAGAAACCCTTACCGTCCTGATATCGCCGCACCTCTCCTCCACCGTAACCGCCCCGCCTCCTCCCTCGTCGCTCGAATCCTCCACATCCACAACCAAAACCGCACCCTCGCCGCAGCGCCGCAAGGCGGGGAGGAGGCGGAAGAGCTTATCGGGGGACGAGGAGGGGAAGGGGTTCTTCCTCTTGGGGGTTTCGGATGCTCTTTGGTGCGCCATTAATGGTGGGTTCGACTATCTAAGTTGGATGCATGGGGGAGACAAAGAGGAAAGGATTTCTAGGGTTTACAAAGGGACGGGGAAAACGTGCTCTTCATGGTTCGAAGAGGAGGGGAGAGGAGGGAAAAGAAAGGAAAATCAAAAGACTTTTTTTTTTTTCTTTTTTTTTTTTGGTTTACGAATTACAATGGTGTTTGGCTTATTGCTTTTAAAGTGTAATTTTAGATAAAAAATAATAATTTGTATCTCAAATTTTCAATAGATAAAAAATTTTAATTTTAATTTTAAAAATTAATTTTCTAATTTTTAAGGCTTGAAATAGCTAAAAATCTGTTTTTTTTTTATTTAATTTTAATTTTGAATTTAAATTCTAAATTTTATATTTTTAAATTCCAAATTTTAAAATTAGTTATTAAATTTTAAATTTCAAATTTAAGATAAATTTAAATTTTAGATTTTAAATTTAAAATTTAAAATTATAAGTTTAAAATTTCAAATTACAAATTACAAATTTTAAAATTCAAAATTTTATACAATTTTAAATTTTAAAATTTAAATTTAAATTCTAATTTTAAATTATTTTAAAATAAAATTGAGTAAAAATTTTATTATAAATTTAAAATTAAATTCTAATTTTAAATTATTTTAAAATAAAATTGAGTAAAAAATTTATTATTTACAAATAATAAAAAAATTAATTCTTCAAATCATAATTAATTATGTAAAAATTATTTTTCTGAATATACATCAAATCGGTCTTATTTTTAGAGATGGCTTTTTTTTTTAGTAAAATTGAATAGAGAACCGTTACGTAGAGGCCATTTTGAATGGAATTGATGCTCTATAAAAGATTTGGTTTGTTTTGGTTCCGTTTGGTTTAGCTCAATTTGAGTGGGCATGGAACCGAACAAATCACGAAATCAAATCAAATGGACAATTTTGATCTAATTTGGTTCGCTTCAGTTTTAAATATAAAAAATAATTTGATTTCAGTTTAAAATATTCTTAAATCAAAATTTTTAGATTAATTTTAGATTAAAAAAATCTACTTGTTTGAAATATTGTTAGATTAAAAAGAACTACTTTCACACCTAAAAAAATGTATATAACACATTCATTCATTCAATTAGTGAAATATTTTTATAATTATTAGTGTGATTACAAAATAATATTTTATTTATTAAATAAATAAAATATAAAATATATATTTCTTTTTGAAATATATGTGTAATATTGCTAAGTTAGATTCCCACAAATGCCCAAAACTCACTTAAGAGGTGAAAGCTTCCGTAAAATACGGTTTTAATCTCTTCAAAATGCCCCACAAAATCTCTTTCACGTGATACTAAACACAACATTCAACTCCACTTGATTCTAAAAATAATTTAAGCAATGCTATCTGTATACTTAATTTAGAGTGTATGATATACATTCTGCCCATTCTAGAACAGAAACTCTTTCACTCATCAATTCAAAGTGAAAAATAAAATTTATTTTATCTTAAAATAGATAGAGTCTAAGATGTACACTCCGTCGTTTAGAATATACAATAAATATTTTTCAAATAATTTTGGGTTCTATAATCCCCACATGGCCTAAAACAAAGTAGTACTTTCATGTCATAGTCACTAGGTAATGTTTTGAAGTCCAATTTACATTTTTCAACTTGTTGATATGTTGATCATAATATTTTTATAGTAAGTTTTAGCTTTGACTTCTACTATTTATAATTCTCACCTCCTCATGCATGCATCTATTTTCAAAGTTGCAAACCTAGCAATTATGAAAATCTATAAAATATAAAATTCTAATTAATTTTAAGTTCGTAAACTTATTTTAAAATTTTGATTCAAAATCTTCATTTTTAAAAAAACTAAAATTAAAAATGTGGTGTTACAAATGGCAAAATTAAAGTATTGTGGGTCGGTTAGTGCGTTGGGAAAGTACTGGGCCGAGTCGAGACCGTTTTAGCGCAAATCAACACGAAAAGCAGAGCCCGGATTGAGTTTTAGGGGTTTTTTTTGTGGCTATGTAGCCGCCCGAATGGGGCGACATGCGGCGCGAGGCGTTGCGAGGTGGGCGATTGTGTGTCGTCGCGCCGTTGGTTGTGGGCGTGTGGGGAAGCTGCGGCGGCGCGATGGGACACGTTGATGCGCGACGCGCGTGGGACAACAGGCACAGGGGACACGCAGCTACACTACAGCGATCCGAGCACGGTATCGAGCGCCCGAATGCGCGCGGTACTGTGCGCGCCCTAAAGGTGGGTTGGCGATATGACGCGCTGTCAAGGGACAGCTGGCAAGACACATGTTAGCGTCGCAGTGATTCGGGCGTACTTTCGGGCACCCAAAAGTATCACTATAGCAGCCCGAAAGTTTCAGGCCGCCTTATTTTGCTTGGGCCGCCCGAATGGTTACGTTCCGGATGCCTGGAAGTAGGTTTCGGGCCCATGAAACTATCTCTTTTTTGGGCTATTTAACATGCGGGACCTCTCTCGTTCTCTTTTTTTTTTTTCTTTTTTTTGCTCGCATTCGTGGGTTCTAGAGAGTGAAGAAGAGAGCAAATGAGAGAGAGAGAGAGAAAGAGAGAGAGAGAGAGAGAGGGGGGGGTGGCGTGTGGGGAGTCTCGTGAAATGCATGGATCGATTCGAGGTGTCGAGTACGAATGCGTGCGTGAGTGATTTTACAGCGCGTCGACTATGGGATAGTTTCTTTTAATATATTATTTATTTGAGTTTTTCGAAATAGATTTTATTGTTATAGATTTAGCTCGTTAGTATTTTTGAATTTAAGTTTTGTGACCTTTTGTGTTTTATTATTAGGGCCGAGATTTTCTATGTTGCACGCGGTTGAGCGGGGTGCTGTTAGAATTTTCGAGATAGAGTCGTTCGCGCGTGGTGGCCACAGTTGAGTGTGATGTCTTTACGCCATTCGTGTTCTGTCAGGATTTGCGATTCAGATGAGTTCCGTGTCGCCGAGAATGGCGGATTACTTCTTATGTCTGCTTGAGAGTTATAGGTGTTTTGACTGTTACTGTGTTGATTAATAATAGTAGTGGTATTTGACTGTTACTGTGTTGATTAATAATAGTAGTGGTATGCATATGAGTGATTGACTGTTCTTTTTATGATAGTTGAATTGTTTGCGGTTGGGGTTAGATCATTATTATTATTTTATTACTAGGGTATGGATTGTTTGATTACGTGAATTTTGGGATAGATATCACTATAATATGATTGGGTATACATGATTATCAGGCGATACATATTATTGACCGAGGGGTGCAAGCCAAAGCGGCCCTAACTAAAGAATAATAGATTAATTTAACTTGAACGAGGTCGCTTTAGCTTGCACCCGAACAGTTGAAACAATAAATTAATTTGACTTGAGGTTTTGGTCTGCTTTCCCTTTATGCAGTCCACACACGTTCCAAAATCAGAGAAGTCAAGATCATCCAAAATTCCTTCTCTAATTAACCTTTGGATTCTCTGTTTCGATATGTGTCCCAACCTCCTATGCCATAACATGGATGACTTTTCATTATTAACGCCACGTTTTGATCCAACATTTCCGTGCATGGTAAAAAGGATTTCACTATACGAATGATCTAAAGATACTTTATATAGATTATTTTCTAAAACACCAGAGCCAATTATCTCAGATTTGTAGGATAACGAAAAAACTTTATTATCAAAATTGAAACTATATCCCAAACCAACAAGTTTCGAAATAGAAATTAAATTCTTTGAAAAATTTGGAACATAAAAAGTATCACTTAGATCCAAAATATAACCACCAGAAAGAACCAATCTAAATGTTCTTACAAATTTAACTTTAGTTGGATTTCCTTCAGTAGTATAGATAGTGGCTTCATCTTTATTGGGTTTTCTGCGGTTTAGAATCCCTACACGGAATTCGCCACATGGCATGTGGCACCAGAGTCAATCCACCAAGTATTAGATGGAACAGAAACTAAATGCAACTCATGCATCAAAACCAGAAACTTACCTTTCTTCTGGAGCCATTTCTGATACTTTAGACAGTCTTTCTTTATATGACCCTTTTTCTTGCAAAAGAAGTATTTGGGAGTCCAATTACTTGATTAGCTTTGTGAACGAGACATGACTTTCAGGTTCTTCTTTTTTGAGTCATTCTTGTCTTTACCATTCTTAGTACGTTTTATTTGTCCCTTGTGAGAAAAAAAGTCAACTGTATTTTATTTTTCTTGTATCAATCTGCCTTCCTCTTGCACACACATAGTCAACAATTCATTGATTGACCATTTATTCTTATGTGTGTTATAAGAGATCTGAAATGGTCTATATTCAGATGGTAAGGAGTACAAAATAAAGTGCACTGAGAATGAATCAGAGATGGTTACTTCAAGTGCAGTGAGCTGCGCTGCAATATCTCGCATTTCCATAATATGCTCGCGAATCGAGCCATTTCCGGAGTACTTCATGGAATACAGTTTATTCATTAGGGTACTTGCCAAAGTTTTACTGGAGCTTACAAACTGTTGCTCTACAGCATTTAAGAAATCGCGGGATGTCTTACATTAGGAATAGAGTTCTGAATGTTTTTACCGACACGCGCCTTCATCAGCATCAAACTAAGTCGATTAGAGCGCTCCCATTTTTCCAAAGATGCTGTTTGGATTGGCGTGCTTTGATCTGTAAGAGAAAGAGGTTTTTCCTTTCTTAGACCCAAATCGAGATTCATACACCCTAATGTAAGTATAATCTGTTCTTTCCACTCCGAGTAATTAGAACCATTAAGCATAGGAACAGAATCACCAATAGGAACAAAGGATGAAGTCATAGCTGAAAAATAAAATGCATGTCTTTATTAATATGAGACCACATCATAATATTCCACACCAAAATTAGAAAAATATAATTTATATGACATCACAACACCTCCTTTGGGAGCAGAATTATGAGCATAAATATTTTTCTTTCTTTCTTTATGCATATACTTTATATGACATCATAACCCCTCCTTTGGGAGCAGAGTTACGAGCATAAATATGCAACTTCTTTATCAGAAATTAATTTAGACTTTCTGTAGATCGTGATAATTTCAAGTTTCCCATATGAAGAAATTGTCAGTTTTGGCCAGGCAAATTTCTCCAAACGAGTTACAAGAAAATTACCATCCTACACCACCAATATACCTTTATGTCTAGAATCATACTAAACAAAAATAATATGGTGCAATTTTTACGTGCACTTCTTTAAAGCGATTAATTCACTATTTCTTCTGAACGAGGCCGCTTTGGCTTGCACCCGAACAGTTGAAACAATAAATTAATTTGACTTAGTGCCGTATAATTAACATGAAAATTATCCAAAAGAACGCTACTTTAAAGTAAATTAATTTATTATTCTTTAGTTAGGGCTACTTTGGCTTGCACCTAATTAATCGAAATAATAAATTAATTTAACTTAGCGTCTAGATTTAAATAATCTAACAACAATTATGATTATTTAATTTTCATGTTATGTCTGATAAAAAAAAAATACTTTATGATATACATAAGTATAGATGCAATAATTTAAAATATAATATTGCATTCATAAAATTTATGTATATCCATTATATCATTATAAATATCAGATAAATGAATTTATGATAAATTAATATTGTATGCAAAATTTAAATCCTTATGTGAACGGATTCTTTATCTTCACAATACTTTATTAACTCATGAATCCAAATAAGATGAATTAATAAAGTTAATAATTAAAAGTAATCTTTATGAATTCGGAACAAATAAATAAGTTTTAATAACATATTAAAGTCCAATAAAAGAAAATAGCCACAATCGTAAGAATTATATTGCCTCGGATCCAAAAGAGGCACAAACCACAAATTTATTTTTCTTCAATTAATTGGATTTCATTCAAACAACCCATAAAATCCCAAAACAATGACAAGCCATGCTGATGCAATAGTGTCGTACTGTAAGGTCACACATAAACAAAACCGAGTGGCCTTAAGACGTCTTTTTCAAAATTGGAAAACTAAGGAATAACGATATCCAAATTAATTAAAAACAAGATGATTAAAGAAGAAAAATAAAGCACATCAAGAACAACAAGATAGAGCCATGAATAAATCATACGACGTGACAATATTTCAAAAAAATCTTGACTATATATAATTAGATTCAAAGTCTAAAATCCGTTTTAAAAAATAAATTCATCATTATTCAATTCAATTTAATAAAGCATACAATATTAAATTTATCTAACTGCCACCAATACCAATTGATGGAACTTATATGGCATAAAATAAATCAATACATACCAATATTCAGGATCATAAATAAAACTGTAAAATAACTTACAGAGCGTCATTGAGAAAAATTCTTGATTAAACAGCGGAAGCAAGAAATTCGGTTGCAATACTAAATATTACCGACCGAACTAGGTAATCTGGTTTCTCCTCCTTTCTCAGGCGTTCTTCCGTATGGTGTGGATTTAATGGATAATCTTACCAGAATGCACATGAGTAGGTGGCAGAACCAGTACCCCTTTATATAGATTCCAGATCGACTTCCCATCAAAGTCTGATTATGATTCTATTTAATTTAAATGGATAGGAAAGGGATAAAATATACCATATCAAGTAATTCTATATCTTTTAGGATTGACCTTATCTATAGTAAATCCAAATTTAAATATAATTAATTATGCCACATATATGGAAATCCTAACAAGATGTTCTTAGTGGGTGGTGACCCAGTTGACTCTCCATTTTGCATGGTTGGTTGTTGGAGATAAGTGGTATCTAGATAGTGATATTTGTGCTATATCATACTGATATTGAGATTGCACTTGTCTTGAGGTTTGTGAGTTGTGGGGCAGTATGCGTGAGTGTGTATGTCTGGGGCACTGTAATTGAGATGTTGGGTACTTCTAGTGTTGGGGCCACATGAGTTGACTTTGGGGTTTCTGTCTTGCATCATCGATAATATGAGAAATCATTATTTAATCATAGTCTGCATATCGCATTGAGCTTTATTGGGATTTACCAATGTGATATCAAAAAGAGATGATGGTGGGAGGTTATCGGTCGGCGGGCGCAGAAGCGATAGTGTGGCCCAGACAGTAGAGGACGGTAGGCTAGCGTTTTATTGTTGACGAGTGCACCATCGAACATGTAGCTTGGGTAATAGGGAGATATGACATGTGCTTATCTATTGCCGGACACACCAGCGGCCATGTAGTCTAGGCAGTAGGCAGTATAGGCTTGATAGGACTGGAAAGTCAGTCAATTCATGATTGGGTCCTGTGTTCCGTGTGGTCGGTTAGTATTATCCTGGGTGTTTGAATCTGGATGGCCGAGTTCTTGTCTTTCCTTGGAATTTTTTTGTTAATTGTGGGTATAGGTTAGTGTTAGTGTGGGTTTTGGTATGGAGGTATGATAGCTTAGTGTAGTGTGAGTTTTATTTTATGTTATTTTATTATGCTTTACTGCTCGCTTATTATTATAGTTTTTTCTATCTTATCTCTGGTAGAGCTATTGGATAGGTCGTGATTGTTGTCAATCGTACCTACTAAAAACTACTATTTTATAATTCTCACACCAATTTATGATTTATTTTTAGGACCTTTCGAGTCAGCTCCGGATTGAGATAAAGAATTTGCGCCAAGCTCTTACACAATGTTGTTTTGGTAGAGATAGACCACCAATATATCGTAATTTTGTATAAATCATTATACTTAGGACTGGTTAGGTTATGACCTTTTATTTTTATTTATATTTTTGATTGGTGAATCTTATATATATTTTTACATAGTTAGTTGCTAGTTTAGTTTTAATTTTTTTATAAATTAATTTTAAATATTTCGCATATGTTGGGTGCATTCAGGCACACATAACGAATCTCAGGCACACATATAACGAATCTGTTGCGTGACTCAGAAACTTTCATTGCGCACTCGGAATTCGGAACGTGAAAATAAATATACATCTTTAATTATTGTTTGATTACGTAAGCTTTCAGTAGATTTTTTGTCCTTTTATATATTACTTATTCTGTCTTACACGCAATAAATTAGTATGTGAGGATGCATCAATTTTAAATCTTTTTTTTTTTCCTCGAAAAGTCCATTCAATTGCTCAATGTCTTAACTTCTAGATCCTACCCAGACTATTATTTCTATATCATTTAGTCTATTTGTTTTCATTACTCTTTAACAATTTTTTTAAAATTATATATTTAAATAAAATTTAATGTCTCAAATCCATGCATAGTCCTATATTTAATAGGAAAATGCTAGATGTACACCCCAAATGGGGTGTACATCTTACACCCACCCCATCCTAGGGGTGGGTGAATTCCACTCGTCACATGATGTGACGAGTGGATGAATACCCACCCCAAGATGGGGTGGGTGTAGGATGTACACCCCATTTGGGGTGTACACCTAGCACTTCTCTATTTAATATATATTTATATAAAGTATTTTAAAAGCATTAAACTCCAAATTTACCATAATTTGACACGTGGGATGGTTTCTATTAATGTTAATAATAATAATAATAATAATAATAATAATAATAATTTTTTATTAAATTGTTCAATCCTACTGTATTTAATGTTTTCATGACGAAATTAATGTTTATATATGGTGGAATTAATTTTGGTTATTAGTTAGAGGATTTTTACCTTTCACCAAAGGGCTTTATGGTGACCTTTCGTACCAATAACTCTTATTAAAATAATAAAATAAAATTTTAAACATTTTAAATAATTAACCTATTATTTATATTTTAATATTTTAAGATTTTGTTTATTAATCCCATTTTATTCTCAAACCAAACAGGAATGTTTTTTTATCAAAATATTTTATGCCATCAAATTTTACTATTTTCTATTATTTCAAAATAACTTGTGATAAATTATTTTATTTTTTTTGATGGAATAATATTATTCCAAGGTTTAATTCTAAACTTTATTATAATTATAAATTGAATTAAAACAAAATTGTATAGATATAATTTATTATATATAATAATAAATTATTTTTTATTATAAAATTAGTAATTGTATATATTTAATACATATTGTTTATATTTAAATATTATAATAAGTTATAGATAAATATTATAATAAAATATTTTTATTAAATATTATGATAAATTACTTTGTATACATTATTAATTATTATAATAAATAATAATAAAAAAAATTATAATAAAATATTTTATTAAATTATTATTTTTTTTCAAATTCAACCAATACTTTTTTTCATTATTTCTACTTAATCTATAAAATTAATCAAATATAATTTTAATTATTCATCAGTATTACAAACCATAATTTTACTTTTATTCTTAACTATTCTAGAATAATAAACTATTTCAAAAATAAATAAAATTATTTTAATATTAGTTATCCTCTAACCAAGAGCTTTAGTTTATCTTGATTTTTATTTTCATTTACTATACCACCGTATCTATAATCTATAAATCTATAAACAACTATGATTCTCCAATTCCTTAATTTGATGTTGCCACACCTCCTTAATTCGGAATGTGGGCCCCACATATTTTTAATTATTTTTTAAAAATTAATTATTATTATTTTCTATTTCTCTAACTTTTTTCCTATGTTTTTCAGTTTTTTTTCAGACAGCGTTTTTGAGATTGATAAGTAAAATATTTAATTACTTAATAAATATTTGTGTATTTTTATTTTCTCAAAAAAAATGAAATATAGTGCTCTAGAATAATGTCTCTTTTAGTATTCCTATAAATATCTTTTAATATTTATAGATATAGAAATGTCTTTTAATTTTTTTATGAAAATTATGAGTGCGTTAATATATAGAAAAGTTGAATGATTTTTTGAAAGCCAATAAATATATATATATATATATATATATATATATATATATATATATATATATATATATATATATATATATATATATATATATATATATATATATATATTAGATGGAAAAAACAAATCAAGTTGATTTGAATTTTTTATTTTTATTTAAATATGTATTTTTGTTTTCAAATATCATTTTATTTTTTTGTCAAACTTTAAAATATTTCTACTTACTTTGAAATTTTCTTTGTATTATGAGTGAGGTAATATTAGATTTTTACTAATTGATTTGATAAGAATAATTTAGTTTATACATTTTCTTTTGCAATTTTAGTTTTTGTTTATTCAGGAGATTGTATTTTTAGCTCTATAATAATAATTATTCGTTATAAAACACAATCACCACACTATATCAATTAATTATAAATTTAAAAATAATATATATTTAATATTTTTTTATATTATTAATTATAATATTTTTATTTTAATAAAATTTACTAATCACATCGTTACACTAGTCTTTAAAATAGGTCTTAATAAGTAGATATGAAATCCTGCTAATTACTACGATTTAAGACACCTTTTTGCTTTCCCTTATCCTTTTCTTATACTAATAATTATTCCTAGCTATAACAAAATATTTATTTTATAAATGAGCTTTTCGTATTCCTTGTTTTAATTTGTAAAAAGAAATTTCAACTGAGGTGCAGTTTCAAATAAATAGATAATATCTATTTAAGTACATTAAGTTTATTTACTATTTTCACTAATTTCTATATCCTAGTTTTAAACATAGAATATTGATTTTATGTAATTTTACTTAAGATCAATATTTTAAGTTTATTTTAAACTTGAGAATCTATTTAAGTTTATTTTAAATTTTATAATCTATACCAGTTTTCTTTAGCTTTCAAATTTTTATTTAACTATGTGATCTTTCGGTTTTGTTGTTTTAACTTTATAATAAATTATTTTTTATATACTTTGAATTATGATACTTTAATTTTCATCTCTTAACCTTGATAATAACTTTAAAACAGGTTTAGTAACAAAATAAAAGATAAAAACAATAGTTGTTAATTGCCTAATCGAGAATGAATGGTGATCGAGATGAAAGTTACATTTGATTTAGGCTTTTTTTGAAATTACGAGAAGATTGCGTTATTTGCGAAAAAATAGGATGGAAAATATTTTGTTCATTTACCAGAAATTAGAAAATACATAAATATATTTTTTTGTCCTAACTCTATTTTATCTAATAGTATTAAATCGACTTCAATACCAACAAGGACGAGACCATATATAGGCCCACAGTGGTCATGGCTCCTAAAAATTTTAAAATTATAAAAAAAATTATTATAAAGTATTATAAAAATTAAAATATTATAAATTATAAAAATTAAAATGTAATTGTATTTAAAAAACTATGTTGCCTTATTGGCCAAGTCATCCGAAATGCTATGATAGCCCCCCTCTTCCTGCTGTGCCGTCTTCCAGCCCTCCCGCAAGGCAGCAAAGCCCGCAACAGTGCAACACATAGCTTCCTGCTGTGCCGTCTCCCAGCCCTCCCCCAAGGCAGCAAAATCCGCAACAGTGCAACACATAGCTTGCCATGTAGGCGGTAGCCTAAACGTCGAGCACTATTCTAACTTTTGAATGGTAAGTAAATTTTTTTCAATTTTTTTTATATTTTTATAGTTTAAATTTTTTATATATAATTTATTTTATTAATAATTTTTAAGAATTAATATATTTTGTATAATATATTTTTTGTCCCTCTAAAATTAAACTCCTGGTTTTGATCTTGAATACCAAACTGGGCTAAATTAACTAAACTTACTTTGGGATTTACAAAGAAAGATATTCGAGTAAAAAAATATATATTAATAAAGATAGGATAAAATATATAAATATCCTATTTTTATTTTCCTTGAATTTTAAAAATTTATATTTTATTTTTTCAAAATTTTAAATTAATACATTTAGTTCCCTCAGTTGAGCTTCCGTTTATTTTTTATAATTTATACGAAAAAAATCCTTAAAATACATAAATATATTTTTATAGAATAAGTAAGAGTAATTTAATTATTTCTCCTTCTTAATTAATACAGTAGCCTCCTGATAATATTTCTGAATCGATCTTTAGGAAGGGAATTACTATATTATTAATGGCATGTCATTAGTGTTATTAAATTTTTAACTCTTGGATAAAAAAATATATGATTGTGATGGTAATGATTCTCTAAGATTTAGTGGATGGTTGGTGGAATAGTATAATTTAAGAGATTAAAATAATCAAAAGGTAGAGCTAATGGTGAAAAACTTGGGAGCACCAAGTACTTGTTTGGTGTTATCGATAACATAGTAGTCAGCCTCTTCTTTCAAAAATAAAAATAAGAAAAAAAAAAGATATTTACCAAAAAAAAAAAAAAAAAAAAACTGTATTTTAGCCTAAAATATAAAAGTAGTAGCTATTAATTATTGCTCAAATCAAGATAGAAGTTAATTATATTTAATTTAATTAGCTATAATTCTTAAATTAACTAAATTTATTATGCAAGTTGCAAAGAAAGATTTTATATATATTATTCCTACTCTTTTAGCATACTATAACAAAATTAAATTATAAAAATATATTTTTAAAATATTTTTGTACAAGTATCATATTTATATTTTATCTATATTCAAAATTAATTATAAATATATATTTTTAAAACACATCGCTATAATGTGTTGCTATACATCCTAACGACTGCACATATATATAGCAACACGTAAGCGTCAGTATTTTTGCAAGTAATATTTTTTAAAATTTTAAAAAAACTTAAAAATATGACTATAATATAGTATTATTGGAGCGGTCACTCTCATATTCTTCATTATATTTTGATTAACCCAATAGAAGGTGATGGAATGTTCATACAATTTCTTTACAGTAAGTTATAAGTTTATTTTCTATTTCATTATTTAAATGAGAGAATACGCGTTGATTGACCATGTTTAATTTCAATAACTGAGAAAGCAAGCGACACCTCCCATTGTCGCCATAATAATTTTAAATATTCTTTTTCCACTATTTATTCTTTTTTTATTCTCAATTACCCTTTTACATAGATCTCATATATAAATTTTCTTTTACAAGGTTAAACTTAATTCAAAAACTCTAATTTTATTAATTTTGTCAGAGTTCTTACAGTTTTTATAATTTTTGGAATCGAATATTTGTTATTATCGTGTTGGTAGTCATAGAATGGAATATAAATGTTGGTGCCAAATTTATATATTTACTATTAATTATAATTCAATAGTATAAGCATAACTATTTTAAAAGGGTTAATTGCATACATGTCCCTGCAAATATGTCAAATTGCAAATATATTCCTGCAAAATTCAACTTTTTATATCTATCCCTTCAAAAATCCAAAGTTCTTCAAATATGTCCTCTGGTTAATCCCCGTTTGGAATCGGTTTATTTTTTAACAGATTCGATGTGAAATGACGTTTTTGCCCCCTTACAAATATATCCCTCCAAAAGCAATATCATTATACTTGTTACAAAAATGCCCCTCTCCAAAAATTATAAAATTCTATCATTAATATAATTCTTTTTTTCTTTTTTTTTTTTTCTTTTTTTTTGAGGTATAATATGAAAAGGGTAAATATGTAAATTCAATTTTTAATCTAACCAAGGTTAAGTATTTAATCTAGGGTAAATTAACTTTTTTAACAGAGATGGACGGTAGGGACATATTTGAATAACGGTGGATTTTTTAAGCGATAAATATGAAAAGTTGAATTTTGCGGAGATATATTTGTAATTCGACATATTTGTAGGGACATGTATGCAATTAACCCATTTTAAAAAATTAATTAAACTCTTTTTGATCTTACAAATTATTAAAAAATAAATATATTTAAATTATTAGTTATAAATTCATGCATCGTATTGGTTATATATATACTTGCTAGTTAGTACTTAAGACAAAGCTATATATATATATATATATATATATATATATATATATATATATATATATATATATATATATATATATATATATATATATATTAATTACTAAAAACTTGATAAATCAAAAATTAAGAAAATTAACAAATTAATTATACAAACTATTTTTAGGAATTCGAGTGCTTTCTCTCGACAAACCAAACCAAATGCAAACCAATATTTTTGGTTCGGTTCAGCTTGGTTTGAAAATTATGTAAATGTTATAAAAAAAAATTACAAAAATTAATTTTTAGCTACTTTAAATAGAGCAGAACATGTTTAATAGTGGTCATCGGTAATTTGGATTTTTCACTTATCCATTTAGTTAAAAATATGAAGTAACAAAATTTCAAATTTAAAATTTTGTGTATTACTCATGAAGTCCATATATAACTAACTATGTTGGGTATTGTTGGATCACTCAAATCATCTTTATTACCATCTTTATTACCATCTTTATTGTTATTAGGTGCCGATTGATTTGAGATTTGTAATATTTAAAAAATATTATATATTTTATATTAAAAATGACAAATATGTTACTAATTACTTATCATGCCCTTTGAATTGAAAGATTTTTAAGAACTAGAATATTTTAATAAGGGGCTACTAATGAATCCCATAATATAAATACCTTTTAGCATAATTTAGCATTTCTATTATCTAATAATCTACAATAATTTTAATATTTTACTAAAACCTTTTACACCTATCCAACTTGAGTTGAATGATAATAATTTAAATATTTTCGATAAAAAATATGAATAGTTAATAAAATATTACATACTGTGAATTAAATAAGTCCTTGATAACATAATTCTAAAAGGATTGAGTTTATAGAGTATATGATTAATAATACATCAATAATTAAAATATTACATTATTTTTAAATTAACTGATACATCAATATTTAATTAGCAATACTAGGTTGCGGAAGTTGATCGATTGCAACAACTCATAAAATTCAAGCCAAAATTATAATAAATTATAATTCAAAGATTAAAGTGCCACCCATTGTTGAATATTAAATATATAAATAATATTCTTTAACTGTTTAAATTTTTAAAATATAATGATTATTTTATTTTATTTAATTTCACATAATATCGACAGAATAAAAAATTCTGAGTTCGAGTTCTGCGACCAAATGTGCAATTTATTCTAAAATTTTTATCATATGATTATAATCTAATTATTAAAATGTTTATTTAAAATAAAATAAAATATAATTAATTAATTAATTTTTATGTAATTTAGTACTGTGCAGTTCACACCCATTGAATGAATGAAATGTAAATGAACGTACTAATATAGATGCACAAGTAGCATTTTTCCATACGAACCATGAACTTATCAGCAACAAACCCAAAAAGTCAAATCTACAGTCAACGATGATGACATCCTGCCCCTATCTGTAGTAGCGTAACTGACCAGCGAGTAAATTCCAGTCCATGCATATTATTCTACGGAAAAATTTCCTCTCTTCACTCTTAAAAAATAATAATAATAATAATAATGCTAATACAAGACTAGTACTAGAAGTAGCTTAATTCTCTCTCCCACATCACACATCCAACCCGGGCACCATGTCCAGCACCAATGTCGACTTGCAGCAGCCGCCGCCCGATCCCGACGAGTGGTTGGCCTCAAACGAGACGAAGAAGCAGACGGCCTACAGCCTCAACATCCGCATCCTCGCCACCGCCGTCCTCTCCCTCGCCTTAGTCTTCGCCTTCCTCCTCTTCCTCCACCTCTACATCCGCTACGTCCTCCGCCGCGGCCGCCGCCACCATGGCCAATCCTCCACCACCACCAGTACAGCCCACACTACCGCCTTTCGCATCGGTTTCGCCGACGCTGCCGCCAATAATAATAATAATAATAATAACCACAATAACGAGCCTCCGAAGCGGCCCGGTCTCGATCCCTCCGCCATCACGGCGCTGCCGTGCTTTTCGTACGCGGAGAGAGAGGCGGCGCCGGGGAGTCCAGTCGACTGCGCAGTGTGTCTGAGCGCCGTCGAAGCGGGGGAGACGGTGCGGAGCCTGCCCGGCTGCGGCCACGTGTTCCACGTGAAATGCATCGACGCGTGGCTGGAGACCAACTCGTCATGCCCCGTGTGCCGGGCCGGGGTGGAACCGCCGCCGCCGGTGTCGATGTCGGTGTCGGCGGACGTAACGGCGGCGTTCGACGCTGCGGTCGGTGGGAAGGAGGAGGCGGTCGGGTCGGCGTCGGCGCGGCTGAGCACGTCGTTGCGGTGGATGCTGAGTAGGAATGGATCGGGGAGGGGAGCTGCATTGCCTGCTGCAGGAGACATTGCGGTGGAGGATTTGGAGAGGCAGCAGTAAAGATTAATTAATTTTTATTACATGATTACTTTTGTTTAAGTTATTATATACTTCTTTTTTTTTTTTTTTTTTTTTTTTTTTTCGGTTTTATTGTTTCTTTTGTTGGTGTTGAATAGGTTTATATATATAGTATCATTTTAGAGTTAAAAATACTATCTCAAGCATAATTATATTGTAAATATATCATTATTAATTTAGCAATATCGTAGATTGTAATCTTAAAATTTGGCCAAGTTTCACTCCTTGCCAACATCTTTCTTTTTTTTTTATTATTTTTTTATAAAATTAAATTTCGAAAAAGATTTGAACCATTTTAGAATAGAGGGTTGTAGGATGAATTAAGAAATTAAGGTCTTATTTGATATAGGGTTTGTTTTTTAAATTTTTATATATAAAAGGTATAAGAGTGGATGGTGAAATATTCTTTCTTTCAAAATATTTATTTACTAATAAAAAATAAATATTAAAAAATATTTTTTTTTGCTTTTAATTTTTTTGTAAAAAAATTATTATCTATCACTTAATTGAATATATTATAATAGCAATGCTACTCATATACTCCAAATAGGATATATAATGTACATCCCATTAAATAAAGAATGGAAGCTTAAAATAACTAGTAAAATTTATTTTATCTCAAAATA
Organism: Tillandsia leiboldiana; assembly: GCA_029204045.2. NCBI lineage: Eukaryota > Viridiplantae > Streptophyta > Magnoliopsida > Poales > Bromeliaceae > Tillandsia > Tillandsia leiboldiana. The sequence continues at coordinate 6,568,067 of CM055076.1, read as the reverse complement.
AATAAAATATAAAATATGTATTTTATTTAAAATATACAAATAGTATTTTTTTTATATTATAAACTAACTAATTATAGCAAAAAAAAAAAAAAAAACACAAGAACAAACGAGGTTTAAGGTTTTAGTTGTTGATCGATACCGAAGAGGTGTTGATTGTTTATACTTCTATTTTTAATTCGGTAATAGCAAAAATAGTCTAATAATTTGATTATTCAATCAGAATAAAAGGAAAACCTTTTAATATAAATATTTTATTTTTTTACAAATATTTTTTTTTATAAAAGGAAGAAAAAAAAAAGCTACGTAAACAACTGAGAAAAAGGACAGAGAGAGTCTGAGTCTTCAGTTTATGCATATGCTTATGCCATAACAACGTGGCCACGTATTTTATTGTCTAAATCTTTGAAAAGAAGAGAAAAGGAAAATTTTGTTTACCAGCTTAGAACCAATTAGAATCTGCCACGTGGGAGACGGGAGTGAAATTCTCCGGCTTGCAAGTCTCTGGTCGCAAAGTAGTGGGATTGGTTGGGGCTTGTGGGGCCTACAGATGGACAAGGAGACAATCACACGTCCCAAGTTTCAAAGGATTCGGTAGACGAACCATGTTGACTTTTCATTATTATTTTTTGTTAGATGATTTCGCCCGTGTTTTAAAAATCAGATCGAATCAGCTGGTCGAACCGTTGTTCGGTAACTCGATCGATTTGTACGTCTGTTTGGTTCAATCTGTAAAATTTAAAAGGGTATATATAAGTATACACTCTTATAGGAGTGTGTATCTTACACCCACTCGTCATTCGATGTGACGAGTGGAGTAATACCCACTCCGGAATGAGATGAGGTATAAAATGTATGCCCCTAAAAAGGTGTACACCTAGCATCTCTTAATTTAAAAAATTTACAATTCGTGCTTAATTATTTGAACAGGTAGTTCGATCGATAAATCAACTAATTTAGATATGATTTTAATTAGATCGATTCAAATTATTGCTTACTGTAGATTATCGATTCAATAATTTAATCAGCTCGGTATAGTTTTTTTTTTTCAAATTTGTTTTTTATAAAATATATTTATTTATCTTTTTTATTTTCATTAATTTATATTTAAAATATTAATAATTTATTATATATAATATTATTTTGTTGTTACTGATTCGATCCGTCGAACCACTGATTAATTCATTTGAACCGTGACCAACATCTTTTCTGATCGGTATTCGGTTATGAATTTTAAAATATTGAGCTTTTATGATTTTAAAAATATCAAATTATTAATGTTTATAAGTTTTTGATTCTTGAACGAAATAATGGATGGTTAGGATGACAGTGGACCTTTAGGTACCGTTTGGATATGGCTTATACCGGAATGAGTTATACCAGGTATAGGTATAAAGTAAGGGATAAACCTGGTTTAAACCTAAATTGTGTTTGGATGTGAATGAGGCTTAAACCTGGTTTAAACCTGGTATAAGAAAATATGTGTTTGGATTGGGAATGAAGAATAAGAGGTATAAAGTTGACTTTTATGTTTAATGACGATGTGACCTTTACTTTTATGTATATTATAAATGTGATAATAGGGTAATGTATTAGAATGATTTAATTATAACAAATCTTATATATTATATTTAATTAATTATATACTATATAAAATTCTATTTTATTTTAATTTGTCTTAAAAAAAATTTTTAACGATTAAAAATTTAATATAATTTTAGTTATATTAAAAATTACAATATTATTAAATAAAATTTAATAATATTATTTTATAAATGATTTATACATACTCATGATAAAAAATTAAAATATTTTTTTTTAATAATTTTTTTTAAAATTAAAATTTTTAAATTTATTCAAATTTTAATCTTTATTAATTTTAATTTTTTTAAAAATTTTAAGTAGGAGTAAAAAAAAATGTTAATTTTAAAATGTTAAGTAGGAGTAAAAATTTTAATTTATAAATGTATATAAATTTTAAAAAAATTATAAAAATATTGTATAAATTTTAAAATTAATAATTTTTAAAAATAAAATAAAATTTTAAGATTTATTAAAATATAAAATTAAAAAAAATTAAAATTTATAAAATTTAAAATTTAAAATTTAAAATTTAAATATTTTTTATAATTTAAAAATTTTTATTAAAAAAAAAAAATCGTGAAGCATATAAAGAAAAAAAAAACGAAAAAAAAAAAGAAAAAAAAAAATAGAAAAAGCCCTTCCCTAGGCACTGCTTTGGGAAGGGGAGAGAGAGAGAGAGAGAGAGAGAGAGAGGGGTTTAAACCAGGGGGGTTGGGGTGGGATATCCCAACCCCATAATGAGGGATATCCCCGTTTGGGAGGATATCCCTAAACGGGGATATCCCAAATCCGTTTGGGTATAAAGGGGGGATATCCCCCCTTTATACCACATCCAAACACATGCTTAGTGTTTAGTAGATGGTTGATGAAATAGTATGATTTAAGAAGTAAAATTGATATATATATATATATATATATATATATATATATATATATATATATATATATATATATATATATATATATATATATATATAGTCCGGTTACTATGTTTGTAAAAGTATTAAGTAATTGGTGCTTATAAGTTTTTTATCGTTAGATCTATTTCTTTGATAATTCCAACCTTTAAATCGTACTATTTCACCAACCATCTACTAATTAAACCCAAAAAGCCCACAATCATTCTAACCATACATCATTTTATTCAAAAACAAAAAATTTATAAACAATAATAACTTGATACTTTTAAAAATATAAGGGCTTAATTAATTCTCTCTCTCTCTCTCTCTCTCTCTCTTTATATATATATATATATATATATATATATATATATATATATATATAATAATGTTTCTATGCTATTGATAGTATTAAGGTCTTACTATTATAGACTTTTTGACCCTTGGATAAAGAAATGTGCGGTTAGGATTATAGTGATTTTTTAGAATTTATACTATTTCACCAACAACTCACTAAATCCTAAAGGACCACTATAATCCAAACCGTACATTATTTCATCCAAGGGTCAAAAAATTTATAGTAGTAAGACCCTAATACTATCAATAGTATAGTAACTTAATTCTATATGAGTAATGTTCCTATATATATATAAATTGGAAAATATTTTTTGTACACCCCATCTGGGATGTATGATCTACACCCCACCCATTCTAGAGTGGGGTGAATTTCATCCAGCACTTCGAAGTGATGGGTGGAGAGTAAGATGTAGATTCTACACCCTAGATGGGATGTACCACTAGCATTGCTCATATAAATTTTTAATCGGCTCGTGTTTGTAGTTGGAAATCATAATAATGTTAGAACATTTTAAAAAATGAATAGAATTATTTACTTTCGCATAGTTTCTTACTACGAGGCACGAATCGATAATCGGTATTCTTAAATGTAATCTAAATTAATGGAATTCTCTACAACTCGAATTATTTCATGATTTTTTACATTACTTGTATGTATAGTGATCAAGTAATCTCAAATTTGCTTCATAGTCATTTGAAAATAATAATTTTGAGATAAATTGAGTACTAGACAAATAATGTTAAAAAATTATAAATTCTGGAAAGTGTTGAGACCAAAATTTTTGCCTCTTAACAAAAGGACACATGGCATCCGCCATCGGCTAAAGAACGTCAACTGATAGGATAATGAGCCGAAAAGAGGGAAGACCCATGACTTATTTCTCGCCGTCGGCTGAAGGCATCAGCCGACGAAAGATGAAGGCAACCAAGGGAAGATCCGCGTCCTGGTCAAAGACTGATCTTAGTCGCGAAAGAGTATAGTACGCGACGAATGTCGTTGAAAGCATAAGCCAACAAGAGGACATCTGACAAAAAGATCGTTACTTCAGTCCAGGATCGGCTTCGGTCAAGTGATGAGGAAGGCGAGAGTTCAAGATAGCTTTTCGATTACACGAGCCGAAAAGGGAAAAATCTTAGAAAGAATGAGTGCGAAATCCGGGCGTGAATCTCGCAACTAACCCGAAACGGCAAACCGCGCTCAGTACTGGAAAGCGCCGAGGATAACGCTCTGGCACGATGACATGAGGATGAACCTGGACGGAAAAGCGACTACTAACCTAATTGGGGGCATTTGACTCAAAAGTGGTTGCTCAGTATCCTATAACTTCTCCCTATTAACGCCGATAATTCAAATCGGCCCTAATAACGTGGTTCGGTAAGTGTATAAATACCCGAACCATCGAAGGAAAAGGGGTCCGGCAACCTTGTAAGCCCGGTACCACCCCAGCTTATTCATATCTAGGAGTAGGTTAACTTAACTTTACCGTTTTTCTTTATTGATTTTCTAGGAGTAGGCTTAATTGTAATCTCTATCCCTTTTCCCCGACTTGTATTCTATTTTCTTGTAATATAAAGTCATAATCGGCCAATCAGCCGTGTCATTTATCGTATTTCTTACCCACAATCGGCTCCTTAGCCTTTTGTGGTTGTATCTCTTGTATCCAGTTCGGCTATTCTAAGTCGATTCCAGCAATCTCTCTCTATCTTTGTAAATCCGATTCGGTTATCCTTAGCCGAAAGGTCGTGAAGTTATCAGAGGAGAACCCGACCGAGCAGATCCCTCCTCGGCTCGATCGCTTGATTGTTGGCACGCGGCGCACTCGACATCTCTGAGGGTCACCCCAGGGGCCAATCACGCGCAAGCCACTTTTTGGCTCCAACAGAAAGTTAATTAAAATAGTTTAGATCAATTTAACGGTGCATGTCGCCGATTCGAATCTCTTATCGCAAATTTAGAAATGTATCGTTGATATTAGTATGAACGCTAGAACTGCTTAGATTCTATAAAGTCGCACCATACATGGAAGAAATGTACGAAAGCTCGAGAATTGAGAGATACCCTAAGATTTTGAAAAAGTATTTTTTACATGATTAATTTTGATTTAAAGATTAATTTTGGTTAAAAGTTATAGAGCGTTTGACTGAATTTACATAAAAAGTAAATTTTAATTTTATGTGAATATTTTGTAAAGCTGTTGGACAAATTTTTTTTACTGTTTAGAAATAATAATTTTTTTACTAAATTTTATTTTAAAATAATTTAAAATTTGTATTTAAAAGCAATTTAAAATTTAAAATTTAAAATTTGCACAAAAAGGTTAAAATTTGATATTTTAATTTAAGATTTGAATTTAAAATATAAATTTAAAATTTAAAATTTAAAATTTAAAATTTAAAATTTAAAATTTAAAATTTAAAATTTAAAATTTAAAATTTAAAATTTAAAATTTAAAATTTAAAATTTAAAATTTAAAATTTAAAATTTAAAACTTAAAACTTATAATTTAAAATTTAAAACTTAAAATATAAAATTAAAATTTTAAATTTTAAATTTTGAATTTTTAAAAATTGACATTTTTAATTTGAAAACTAAAATATATAATTTAAAATTTTCAATTTTTAAATTTTATCTTAAATTTAAAATTCAAAATTTAAAAATTCAAATAAAAATTATAAAATATAAAATTTAAATTTAAAAATTAAATCTAAAATAAAATTAAAATTTGAGTACAAGATTAAAATTATATTTCTAGAAGCATGTTTTAACTGCTTTTAATTTTGAATCTTAAAAATAAAAACAAATTATTTTAAAAATCAGAATTAAATTTTAAAAATTAAATTACTAATTGTGCTATTGAGGCAAAAAATTATTTTTAAGTCCTAAATCACTTTTTCGTTAGTGACACGGGACACTATTAATTTCTTATCCATACATTCAAGAGAAGATGTAGTTTCATATCTATATAAGGGTGTAACTGAAACCAACTAAATTTTATAGCTAATTATTGTAATTGGATTAGGAAAAATGTACTACTATTAGTTTTCGTTTGGATACCCTTAAAAATAAAGCATAGTTAAATTATATTATATTTATAAAAATATTATTTTATGAAGTGGTTAGAAGACTAAAAAAAAAATTATTTTCTAGAGTATAATTAAACTATATTTTTAAAAATAAAAAAAATAATTTACTCTAATAAAAAAAATTTATTATTTTTGAACTCCCACACCTTCTAAATATGATAAATTTAAAATTTAAAATTTAAAATTTTAACATAATCATATTACACTCATGATCATGACTATAAAGTTTGGGAATAAACAACAACACTCACAAAATATATTCATCTTAAATATGGGCAAGAGTGGAAACTCTTTTCATTATGGACAAATACGATCTAACCAACGAGGTTGTGATAGTTGAAAAATCATCCTACATTATGTTTCGAGGTATTAAAATTAAAAAAAGGAACTAATATATGTTAAGAGATAAAAATGACCAAATGAGTACATTTAATTGTAGAAAATTTGGTAATTTCAAATATTTAGTGTTATTGATCATAGTATACTAGCCCAACTCTTTATATATATATATATATATATATATATATATATATATATATATATATATATATATATATATATATATATATATATATATAAAATTATGTTATGGCGATATTTTTAAGTATTTTTAAAATCTAAAAAAAATATCGTCGGCAAAAATACCAACACTTATTATAGTGTTGCTATATTTGCTGTCGCTAGGATGTATAGCGACACATTTTTATAATGTGTCATAAAAATATATTTCCTTTAATCTAATTTTGGATATAAATATAATATAGATAGGATATTTATATAAAAGTGTCACAAGCATTTGTCCCTATAACCTAGTTTTGTTGTAGTGTATGTATATATAATTGAGCTTCTATACTTTTAAAAATATAAGTCATTGGTATTTATAAGTTTCCGTCTTTGGATAAAGGGATGGACGGTTAGAATGATAGTAATTTTTTAAATTTAATGAGTGATTGATGAAATATCATAATTTAAGAGATGAAATTAATTAAAATGATAAATCTAAAGGTGGAAAATATTTGTTAGTTAATTTGTCAATTATTCACGAATTATTAGAAATCCGAATTAAATGGATTGTATATGATTTTCTTCAAAAATTCAGAATAATTTATAAAATTTTGAACCAAAAAAATATTATTCGCGGATAATTTATGAATTCTAAATTTTTGAGCAAAAAATGGAGCTTTTCTGGATAAATATGAAACCTTCTAACCCTAAAAAAAAAAAAAAAAAAAAAAAAAAAAAAGCTTTTCCCTATCAAAGATAAAAAAAAAAAAAGAGAATCATTTAAAGCTTCTCTCTCCACCCCACCCCACCTTCTCTGTTCTCACGCCCGCCTCCTCCCACCCTAGGCCGCGTGCGATCGGAACTTCCCGGGCCGCGTGCGCTTGCCGTGATATATAATATATTTTATTATTATTATTTTTAATTAATTTATTTAATTTTGTATTTATTTATTTTTTATTTTTAAAAATTATAATTATTTATGCTAATATTATAAATCTAGATTTTTTTTTAATTTAATAGCCGAATTTTTTATCTCTAATTTTTAATTGGTAAACGTATAATTTTCATTTTTTAATTGGTGAACGTATAATTTTCATATAAATCGTGTATCCGAATAATTGACGAGCTTGCTTTTTAAATCGATTTTTTCAACAAATTTAAAAATTATGATACGAGTTTTATTCGTATTATATCCGTACTGATTTTTTACCGAATCCAAATTAACTAACTATGCGAAAAACTTACCCGCACGGAATGTTTGATGTTTTTAAATGTACAATAACCGGCATATATGGGTCCGGCTACTATACTCTTATGAGTAAAATCCTTTTGTACTTATAAGTTTTCATTCCTTGGATAAGAAATGTGCGGTTAGGATTATAGTAGTCCCTAGAATTTATACTATTTTCCCAACAACCTAGTAAATTCTATGGGGACCACTATCATCCTAACCGCACATTTCTTCATCAAAGGATAAAAAAGTTATGAGTATAAAAGGATTTATACTCATAAGAGTATATTAGCCCTACGCTATATATATATGCGCTACTATGATATCAATAACATCAAGTCAGGCTACTATGCTATCGATATCACTAAGTCATTGGTGATATTAGGTTTTTAGCCATTGGATTAACAGATGTGCGGTTAAGATGATAGTGGTCCCCTAGGGTTTAGTTGGTGGTTGGTGGAATAGTATGATCTAAGGCCCCGTTTGGTTCGGGGATTAATTTCTGAGGTATAAATTTTTTTATACCTGGGATAGCTTGCTATTCTGGGATAAAGAAGTATATAGCTTGCTATTCTGGGATAAAGAAGTATAAAAGTTAAATTGCGTTTTGTTGAAAAGTTGGTATTCTCTGGAATAACTAAAATAGTGTTTGGTTGAAATTATGGAATAATGGAGGATAATGGAAAAAGAAGATAGAATTTTTTTCAAAATACCAACTTTGCCCTTATCTTTTTTTGTAGGAAAATTAATTTTAAAATTATATTTAATTTGAAACAATTTAATTATAAGTAATAAATTATATCTTACCTAAAAAAATAATAATTTTTATTTTATAGTATATTTTAATAAATGCAAAATTCAAGTTGTAGATAGCTTTAGATTGGAAATGAAAGTGCAAATTTTAAAAATTATAAATTATAAATTATAAATTTTAATTTTAATTATAAATTATAAATTATAAATTTTAATTTTAATTTAAAACTTTAATTTTAAATTTTAATTTTAAATTTTAAATTTTAATTTTAAACTTTAATTTTAAATTTTAATTTTCAAATTTTATTTTAAATTTTGAATTTTAAAAATTTAATTGTAAATTTTAAATTTAAATTTTAAAATTTAAAATTTATATTTGAAATTTTTTAATTTGAAATTTTAAATTTAAAATTTCATATTCAAATTTTAAAATTTTAAAATTCAAATTCAAATTTAAAATTTAAAATTTAAAATTTAAAATTTCACATTCAAATTTTAAAATTTTAAAATTCAAAATCAATTTTGAAATTTAAAATTTAAAATTTAAAATTTCACATTAAAATTTTAAAATTTTAAAATTCAAATTTTAAAATTTTATAATTCAAATTCAATTTTAAAATTTTAAAAAATTAAATCCTAATTTTAAAAGTAAATTCCCATCACTGCCCCCGGGATAAACCCCTATTCCGGGGGGTGGGGGGATAAATCTTAACGGGTTATCCTAGGATAACCCGTTAAGAAGGGGATAAAATAAAATTTTATTCCCTGTCTTTTTTGTAGGTTGTTTGGCAAGAATAGGAGGATAAAGGGGGTTATTCCCCCTTTATCCCCCAACCAAACGCTGCCTAAGAGGTGGAAATAATTAAATAGGTAGATCTATCGGTGAAAAACTTGGTAGCACAATGTGCTTGATACTATTGATAGCATAGTAGCCACCCGAATAGGAGAGAGAGAGGCGTGGCGGGTGGCGTCTGTCGTGGGCGGCTCGACGTCCGAGGCGACTAGCCACGTGGCGACGAGGTGGCAGTGACGCAGGTCGGCTGGGCTGGTGGCCACGTGGTGACGCCTGGTTGGGCATGGGCGCGTTGGGAAGAGGAGCGGCGCAACGCCACACCACGCCCGTGACGCGCGAGGGCTCTAGAGGGAGAAGCATAGAAAGAGAGAGAGAGAGAGGGAGAGAGGGAGGCAGCGAACTTGTGGGTTGTGCCGTGGAGCGCACGGATCGATCCAAGGAGCCGAGCGGACGCGCGCGTGAGTGATTTTACAGCGCGTTGACTTTGTGGGTAGGTTTTATTTATTTTATATTATTTGTTTAGTTTTTTCGAGATAGTTTTTGGTTGTTATAGGTTTAGCTCGTTAACATTTTTTTATTTGAGTTTTGTGCCTTTTTGTTGAACTGTTAAGGTCGGGGTTTTCTGTGTCGTGCAGTTATAGCGGTGTGCTGCCGATTTTTTTCAAGATGGAGCCGTTCGCGTTTGGTGATCACCGTTGAGCGTGTAGTCTTACCGCCGTCCGTGTTCTGTCAGGATTTTCGATCCAAGTGGGTTTCGTATCGCCGAGAATGGCGGATTACTTTTTGTCTGCTAGATGTAGGGATTTTTACTATTTTTATATTATTTATTAGATGTAGAAAAATGCATGCGAATGATTGGTTGACATTTGGTTAGTGTTTGGATAGTTTGGGTTGGAGTTAGAAATATTATTATTTTTGTTTTCATGTGATCCATATTATTGACCGAGGGGTTACTATTTTAGTGGGTTGTTCTTAGCGTGAGTTGACCGGATTAACGTCTCGTTCAGATTGATTGGTTGTTAGAGATGGGCGGTACCTAGGTAGTGATATTTGTACTACGTTATATTGACATAGAGGTTGCACTTTCCTTGAGGTTTGTGAGCCAATGACAAGTGCGCATGTATGTTTGTGCCTGAGATATTGTATTCGAGACGTGTGGTACTTTCAGTGTTGGAGGCTCATGAGTTGACCTCAGGGTTTTGGTTTTATATCGTTGGTGATCTGAGAGATCATTGTTTGATCATAGCCTGCATGCCATATCGAACTTCTTGGGGGTCGGATAGCAGGATGGAGGAGGTAGGCTAGAGTCTATATTGACGAAGCACCAGCGGACGTGTTACTTGGACAGTAGGCAGAGATTGATAGTGGCCTATCTGTTGTCGGGCGCACCAGCGGCCGTGTAGTCTGGACAATAGGTGACACAGGCTCGACCGAGCTGTTGAGATGATCAATTAAAGATTGGATTCAGTGTATCGATGAGTCCGGTAGTGTTGGGTTTGTTGTGCGAGTTGAGTTGGTGAGTCCTTTCGTGTTTGTTGGGCTTTCTGTTGATTTCGAGTTTGGGGATAAAGTTGTCTTGGGTTTCGGTGTAGAGGCATGATAGCGTAGCGTTGCGTGAGTTTTATTTTATTTTGTTATACTTTGTTACTTACTTATTGTTGTAGTTTTACTATATTGTCTCTGGTAGACCTAGTGAGTAGGTCGTGATTTTCGCCGACCGTATCGTACCCACTTGGAACTACTGTTTTGCAGTTCTCATGCCCGCTTGTGGTCTACTTTGCAGGGCTTTCCGAGCGAGCTTCGGATTGAGGTAAGGGGATTACACTGTATATTGTAGCTCCTACCCAGTATTATTTTTTGGTTGAGGTTGACCACATGTTTGTAGTTTTGTGTAGCTACACTGTACTCCGGGCTGGCTAGGTCAGAGCTCTTTACTTGTATTTTTTTTTTTGAGGTAGATTTTGTATGCATGTCTAAACAGTGATAGTTGTTATTTTAGTTTTTACTTTTACTCTGCTAAATATTTGGTTACAAATTATAGTTCTCTTGTAGGTTAGTTTTGAACACTTCGAGTGTGTGGGGTGTGTCCTCGCACACATGACGGGTCTGTTGCGTGCCCAAGAGCTTCCGCTATGAGCTCGAGGCATGACACTATCGATAGCACCAAATCATTGGTGCTATTAGGTTTTTAGCCCTTGGATTAAGGGATGTACAGTTAAGATAATATTGATCCTTCAGGGTTTAGTAGGTGATTGGTAGAATATATATATATATATATATATATATATATATATATATATATATATATATATATATATATATATGCTCCTATAATATTGATAGTATTGGAGCTCCTATACTATAATCTCATTTTAAATTTTAGGGTGTTCAAATCAATGATCCACACTGTTCAACATACTTGATATTGAATTCAAAAGTGCTACCCTCAAATTTTAAAGATTGTTCAATTTTTATCGTTCATTTTGACATAATTTACTTGCAAAGTAAACGATGTCGAAAAAATTTAAAATTTTATTTATAAAAACTTTATATACCCTAAATTATATTTAACGGTGTGGATCGTTGATTTGAACATCCTAAAATCGAAAATAGGACTATAGTATAGGTGCCTAACTCTCTATTTATCTCACTTTCTATATACATATATAAAATTGAGTTTTTATGCCTTTAAATATACAAGTTATTGATACTTGTAGCTTTTTAGCCTTTGAATGAAAGGATGTGCGATTAGGATAATAGTTGGCCTCTTGGGTTTAGTGGGTAATTAGTGGAATAACATGATTTAAGTCGTGAAATTAATCAACGGGATAGATCTAACGGTAAAAAACTTACAAACACCAATTTTTTTATACTTATAAAAACATAGTAGCCGAACTTTATATATATATATATATATATATATATATATATATATATATATATATATATATATATATATATATATATATATATATATATATATATATATATATATATATATATATATATATAGTCCGGCTATTATGATATCGATAGCACCAAGCATTTGGTGCTATCAAGTTTTCTACCCTCAGCACTAAATCCTTAGTGCTATTAGATTTTTTACCTTTGGATGTGGAGATGTGACGTGGTTAGGATAACAGTGGGCCACATAGGTTTAGTGGGTGGTTGGAGAAATAGTATGATCTAAAAGGTGAAAATGACTCAAGGTGTAGATCTAATTGTGGAAAACTTGGTAGCACAAAGTGCTTTGTGCTATTGATAGCATTGTAGCCGAACTCTCTCTCTCTCTCTCTATATATATATATATATATAGGTTCCGACTTTTTTGTGGCGACAATGATTGTCGCCACCAATATAAAGATATAGCGGCAGCATTTAAATGTCGCCGCCAATATAGACGCAATAGTGGCGACATGCAGATATCGCCACCAATACTTCATAAGCATGAAAAAAATGGAGGATTTAGTGGCGATTATTATCGCCGAGGAAACAATGGTATTTTTAGTGGCGACTATTGCCACCGAGTAAAAAAATGATATTTTTAGTGGCGATAATAGAATAAACTGGAAGCTTTAGTAGCAACTATTGTCCCCGCAAAATATTTCCGGATCTCGCCATTAATTCCCTCTTTTTTTTTTTTTTTTTTTCCACCAACACCAGCTTATTTGTTTGTTTGTTTTTTTTTTTTTTTTGGGTTGCCTAAATATCAGAGTAGCCATCTCACTCTCTCTGTCTTTCGCTCTCTCTCCTTCCAATCCTTTTCCCCTCCCCCAAATCCGATCCCTTTCCCCTCCGATCATAATCGCCCCTGAAGCTCATCACCCCTCCGCAAGCCTACAACCGGTCGCCCCTCCGCAAGCCTGCACCCCGTCGACCCTCGGCAAGCGTGCAGCCCGTCGCCCCTCCGCAAGCCTGCACCCCGTCGACCCTCGACAAACGTGCAGCCCGTTGCCCCTAGCTCCGCAAGCCTGTCTCCAAAGTCCAACCTCTACATCAGTCTCCATTCATGCTATAGTCCACAGGCCAGCCCTGCCTCTATGCGTTGGCTGTAAAGAAGTAAGAAGACACTAAATCCCATAATCAAAAACCAATTTAAATAAATTATTAATAATAAAAGATCACAGAAAAAAAGGTATTCTTATATAATACCGATTTTTCTCCTCCAAGAAATCCGACACTTCCAGTCCCTCATTCTGTATTTCCTCCAACAGCCCCCGATCCCTCGGTGAACATTCTCCCATCCGATAAGAAGAAGGCCAAGTCCACATCCACCTCCAAAGACAACTCCGCAAGCCTGCAGCCCGTCGCCCCTCCGCAAGCCTGCAGCCCGTCGACCCTCGGCAAGCGTGCAGCCCGTCGCCCCTCGGCAAGCGTGCAACCCGTCGCCCCTCGGCCAGCCCCACGCTAGCTCCTCCGTAGCTAGCTTTCAGGTGAGGAAGGTAGTTATGGAATAACATATTATTTCTGAAGTCTTTGTTTTGACAAATTAAGCTGTGAAGTGGATCTATGGATTGGCACTAATACTCTGGAAAAAAAAAAACTGGGATCATTGATGTTAATTTGAGTATCAGCTTAGATTTATTATTTTTCATACCATCTTTTATAACAATGTAGCTTGATTATGTTAATTTGCATGCATTATCTGCTGCTATTCTTTGAAAATGCTAGATTTTTTTTGTATTATATACATCTTTTTAGAAAGTATATAATGTATTACCATTATTAATTCTGATGCCAACATGCTTAATATTGACCACATAGTCAAAAAGTTAGTTGGGGGTTAGGCCATGATACTACAGTTTCAATGTAGTAGGAAATCCAAGCCATGATACTACAGTTTTAATTATCATGTTTGTATAGTCATGAATTGTTAATTTGCACAATTGTTGCTTATGTGTTTTTTATATAAGTTGTGTGGAATTTAATCTCAACATAATTTGATTTTAGATTGAAGTGAACACATAATTTAATCTCAACATAATTTAATCTCAACATAATTTGTACATGTTTAGGATTGATGCTCTGCTTGACACACACAAATACATCTGGGTGGGTACAATTTCAACTGATTTATTCGTTAATTGTGTATATACATTACCAGCAAAAAAGCTTGGTTTATTCTTGTTGCATTTCATGATCTATCACTGACCTTCTTGTATGTCTGATCTTGCCCCTTAATTTTTTGGTTTTAGTGTAGGTTAAGCTTAACCTTCTAGTGTTTTGCCATCTCTTGGTTATTTTTATTTACATGGATTCTTGCATTAACCCTCTCCTTTTTTGCCAACAGTTTTGGCTCATAAACCACTTAAATCACTGTAACTAGGGAAACCAAAATTCCTTTGACATGGTGATGTTAGAAAGATAGTTGCCATTGGATGCTCGCTTGGCTGTGAATAGTTTATCTTAGTTTTTTTGGCCAGTGCATGCAAAATAATTAGTAGGATGAGATATTGTCAGAAGACTCAGAACGAACAATCTCATTCTCTGCACACTAGTAATTTCCAAGCATACTTAACCTGGCTAACTTTTCTAATTGGCATGGCAGTTGGGTTTTGCTCGAACTGAAATCTGCGAAATGATGCTGTTTTGAGGTTGTTCTTATGAATGATGAGCAACTCCTTTATTAAACCATCCAGCGAGTTGCGGTGGCGGCAACGATAGGACAAATTACATGTGTGTCGACAGGGAAGCTTCTTTTGTAATTTTGTGGAAATAAGCTAAATTTGGTTTTTCTATTATTGATTCGTCTCTATTAATTGGCCATACGCCTTGTAGATGCCGGAAGATTTTTTTTCTGGGAATATTCTTGGCAATGGTAATGTTTTGGGAATATTTTTTCCTGGAAATATTTTCTAAGGGACATACAATTTGGTATCTTTCTAAATTTCTAATAGAATCAGGATACTTTGATGTTCTACAAAAACGTCGGGACATCTTTTTTCTAATTATTATAACCTAGTACTCACACTAACTTGATCACTTTTTAGATTAATGTAATCATATTTCTGATTCATGGGTCGGAGGACTTTGTTATTGTTTGTGATGCAACAAAATTAGAGATTTAGAAATGTTGTATCTGTCCGTTGGATATCTATGCAAGTTATTTATTCAGTTACTTCCGCCTGTCATGTTTGATACTGCACTTTTCAATTAAGTTCTTGGAGTTCCTTTTTATATTCGCGGTATCTTTCCTATTTTACGTTCTGTTGCCTACTCTTCTTTGTTGTCTATTGTCTACCTGCAAACTGTGCTGTGTTTTTGGTATTGTCTCCTCAATCACTCAAGCAGCAGCAGCTGCTAACCTCCTGCTGCTTGAGCAGCAGCACCTCCTGCTGCTGTTGTTCAACCAGCAGCAGCTGCTGCTTGAGGTGAGCTACTGCTGCTGCTGCTCAAGTTTAGTATGTAATTTTTTTAGTATGTAATTTTTTTTATTTTATCTATATATTTATAAAGAGTTGATGATAATATTTTTTTTTTTTTTTTTTTTTATAGGTTTATAAGAGAGATGACAAAACATTTTGGCAATATAGTTTAAAGCAAATTTAGGAATTTTGGTATATTATGGCAAGTTTACATTTGATGCTATATGAAATGTGGACTGAAATAAATATAATACTATCATCTCAACTTTTTATTTTTTGGATGTGAGTTGGATGATTGTAATGTTACAATGATACTCGAACTTTGTTTCTCTAAGACAATCTTAGTTGCTGATTTTTTCTTCAATAGTTATTCTGCTAAATATTTATAATTTGATTCAATCTTGTTTATTGTATGAATCTTAATTATAACCAAATACATTATAGAGAAGAGTAGTCATGGTGCATATATTTAATTTGATTTTGAGATTTTGTTGCTTTCAGTATTTTTACAACGGATAATTAATGGCAATTATAAATCGCCACAAAAAATTTTAAAATAAAATTTTCTGCCAAATTAGCCTTTGTTAATTGGCGGCGATAATTGTCGTCATTTTTCATTAAAATTAAAACATTTAGCCGCGACAAGTTGTCGCCGTCTTTTCTTCAAACATTTAGCGGCGATAATTTGTCGCCGTCTTTTCTTCAAATATTTAGCCGTGATAGGCGAATCTTCAAACATTTAGCGGCGATAATTTGTCACCGTCCTTTCTTCAAACATTTAGCCGTGATAGTCTGTCGCCGCTGTTTATGCCAAATATTTAGCGGCGACATTTTGTCGCCACCTTTTATGCCAAACATTTCGTGGCGACATTTTGTCGTCGTCTTTTCTTCGAATATTTAGCGGCGGCGACATGCGGCTACTAAAAAGTCGCCACCAAATAATTATAGCGGCGACTTTTTGGCTTATGGTGGTGACATTCGTCGCCACCAAATGTGTTGATTGTAGTAGTGACTATTAATAGTATTGGAGCTTCTATACTATAGTCCTATTTTCGATTTTAGAGTATTTAAATCAACAATTCACACAGTTAAATATGATCTAGGGTATATAAAATTTTTAAAAATAAAATTTTTATTTTTTTCGACATCGTTTACTTAGTAAGTAGATCATGTCAAAATGAACGGTAGAAATTGAACAATTATTAAAATTTGAGTATAGCACTTTTGAATTCAAGATCAAATATGTTGATCTTGATTTAAATAATTTAAAATATTTTCTACCAAAATTTGAATACATTGAAATTTTTCTACACCGTTAAACTACAAACTCACCATAGTACCCATTAAAAATTAATAATTTTGAAATGATTTGATCATTGAGTAAACTATGTTGAAAAATTCTAAATTTTTTTTTCCTAAAACTTCATAAATCCTAAACCATATTTAACGGTATGGATCGTTGATTTAAACACCCTAAAATCGAAAATAAGACTATAGTATAAAAGCTCCAATACTATCAATATTATAGGAGCCTAACACACACACACTCACACGCACACTCTCTCTCTCTTCTTTCTCTCTCTCTCTCTATATATATATATATATAATTAGGCTAGAATACTATCGATAGCACTAAGCCATTGGTGCTATCAAGTTTTTAGCCATTGGATGAAAAAATATGTGGTTGGGATTATAGTGGGCCCCTAGGATTTACTAGGTGGTTGGTTGAATAGTAAAAATTTTATGGGACCACTATAATCCCAACTGCATATCTTTTCATCCAACGGCTGAAAACTTGATGGCACCAATTGTTTGGTGCTATCAATAGTATTCTAGCCGGACTCTCTCTCTCTCTCTCTCTCTCTCTCTCTCTCTCTCTCTCTCTCTCTCTATATATATATATATATATATATATATATATATATATATATATATATATATATATATATATATATATATAGCTAGGATGGAATACTATTAATAGTATCAAGTCATTGGTGCTATTAAGTTTTTAACCCTTGAATTAAAAGATATGTGGTTGAGATGATAGTGTGCCCCTTGAGTTTAATAGGTGGTTGGAAAAATAGTAAAATCTAACGGATGAAAATGATCAAAGAAGTTGATCTAAAGGTAGAAACTTGATAACACCAATAATTTGATACTATTATTTCGGGCCGAACACGAACAAGCAAAAATCTACTAGCGCTTGGTTTGAAATTATTTTCGAATAAAAAAATCAGCTCATTTTATATTTGAAATTAATTTCAAACAAATTATTTTTGAGACTATTTCAAATCAAACAGGAACTAACTGCCAATAATGAGCTAGACTTAACCTCCAAATCCTTTTTGAAAAATTTTCTCAACTAAAACATTTGACCAAACGGACCGTCTCTAGTAAAATAAAATAAAATAAATGAATATGGTTGCCTGCTACTTAAAAAAGAAAAAAGGAAATAAATTTCTTAACATAAAACCTCTCTCAATATTTGCTAAATTTGATGTTTGCACCATGGACTGCGAACTTGCACTTCTTGTTGGAGCGAGTGGTTTTGTTCGATCCTAATTAAATTTCTGCAAACTGATGAATGCGAGGTTAAAATTCTTCAAACTGAACGCGAGGTTAATGTAAATTCAAACAAGAGAAAATTACTCTCTTATTTTCTATCTCACTTTTTTTGTTTAAAAAAAAAAAAAAAATGTGTGTGGAAGGGAGTAGAAAAAAGTTTTGAGACTAACATATTTAAGTGAAAAGTTTAAAGGCTTAAAGAAATCACAATATCTGTGAAAACTTCGAGCGCCCATGTAGATTCGGCATAGAACCGGAAATAGAAGGGATACGAATCAGGAATCAATCGGTATAGTTTGTTTCGGTACAATTAGAATAAGTAAGAATTACGCTCTTATTTTTTTCTTAAATATCCTCTTACGTCTACCGAGGCATCATCTCTCACCTTATTATTACATAATAAAGTTTGAGGGCAAAAAAATAATTTATCTCAATTAAAAATTTTTATTCCTCTTATTCTTCATTTTCATACCAAACACAAAATCTCTTATTCCTGAAACAATTCAAAACGTTTTTTTACACTAGTTCCGTATTTTATGCTTATACCTGAAATAACTAGTTCTGTCTTATTCCGTTACCAAACGGACCCTTTACAGAATTGGGTTTGCTAGGGTAAAGTTAGGACCAGACCAAGGGCATGATTGGTAAAAACAAACTACATGCCAAACGACACTCCAACGAACTTAGTGAGTTCCATCTGTATGACCGAACTCAACTTCGCGCTCTGGCAAAGTCACGAGTTCGCACCATATGCAAACTCGCCGTCCTGTGAAACGGATTCATGTGCGTTTCAGCCGTATAAGCTTTATGGAGGTTGTGAGCTCCACGATTGGTGAGCTTCGGTTACAAAAACTCAACCACTTTGATCTGACTTCGACTAAACCAAACACGATAGCCCATGGATCAAAACAAATTAGGCTCTGTTCATCAAACAAAATCCCAGGCAATTCCATGCTTGGTTCCCCCTTTTTTTAATGCTTAAAAGGGAGGTGGAGTCAGGGGTGTTAACGAGCCGAACACGAGCGAGCTAGGGTCGGCTCGTATTCGGCTCGTTTAATAAACGGGCCGAACACAAGCTGGCTCGTTTAAATATCGAGCTGAAAAATTCAGTTCGTGTTCGGCTCGTTTATTAATGAGCCGAACACGAGTTGGCTCGCGAACAACAAGTTTAATTTTTATTTTTATTATTAGATATAAAATTAAAATAAAATTAAAAAATTAAAATTTTAATCTAATAATTAAAATTTATAAAAAAATTGATGGTCTAAAATCTAAATGATAATATATATATATATATATATATATATATATATATATATATATATATATATATATATATATATATATATATATATATATATATATATATATATATATTCGAGCTGTTATCTAGCCGAACACGAGTCGTATTCGGCTCGTTTATTAAACGAGCTGAAAAATTCGGTTCGTGTTCGGCTCCTTTACTAAACGAGCGATTCGATCTCGAGCTCATTTCGAATCGAATACGAGCTGGCTCGCGAACAGCGAACTGGATTGCCACCCTAGGTGGAGCCTTCCTATCGTACATCTCTTACCAATATCGCAAGATAATTTGTCCAGATAAGCATTATTCGGTTCAAACTGAATTACGATAAAAAATAATCAGGTGTTTCACATATAATTAAATCGGTTCTATTTTAAAAGTTAAAAACTAAAAAACGTGAATAAATCAAATAAAACAAAATTTTAGTAATTCAATATATATGAGTCTCAAATTAAAAGAACTTAAACATTCATTTTAAAACAATTAGATATATTAATTATTATTATCATAGATTAATAAGTTTGAACATAAATTTAATTATAATTATATCTTATTTTTAGTATTTAAAAAAATTCACACTAAATAAAAAAATTTTACTAAAACCAAATACACTGAACTGAACCAACGGAATTATTTCTGCTCGGTTCAATTAGTTCATACCTCAAATTTGATTCTGTTCTAATTTTTAAAAATGTGTGTTCAGTCTCATATTAAATAATTGAGAAGTAAAGAATTGATATACGTTAGTTGGTACAAATCTAATAGGCTACAACTTTTAGATTGAATGAGTTCAATTATATTTGTCGTATTCTTGGACTCATATGGATCTAGATTGGACCATAACTTTCTAACAAGTGATACTCATTTAAATAGTGCGGTACAATCGAATTAATTTTTTTAAAATGATAAATGCCAGTATATTCTAAAAGGGATGTATATCTTACACTCCGTCCTCCGTTCATTCTAGAGTGGAGTGAAGTGACGAATAAAGAAACTCCTACTTTTAAATAGATGAAATGTGTATTGTACATCTTAAATGGTGTATACAGATAGTATTACTTTTTAAAAAAAACATGACGAATTCGCAAAGAGAAATCATAATAATATGATATGGCAAGGTTTTCTTAGATAGATAGTGCATTCAAATTTAAATTTATAACAATTAAATTAAATTTTTAAAAAATTAAAATTTTAAAATTTAAATTTAAATTTAAAATTATAATTTATATTGAATTTAAATCATTATTAGTAGAATTTATTTTCTTTTTCAATTACTCCCGAATCAAAGTTGGAGTCACTTTTGAAAAATTCAAATTTTTTAAAATAAAAATCAAAATACCAATCTTTCAGATTTTTATTCCAATCCTCAAATAGTTGAAACCAAACATACACTTACCCGTAGCTTTGAGTGAATTCCATTTGGTATATTAAAGTATTGGGCTCATGTTGATCTTGTGGGTTCAAGACTCCTCGCTTATAGGGCGCCCCTTTTATATATATATATAAAAGTAGAGTTTATATACTTTCAAAAGCACAAACTCAAATGTGCCTGTGAATTTTTTATTATTGAATTTGTTTTGGGATTTGTGCTATTTACTTTTTTTTTTTTTTTTATTTAGTTGACTTTACAAAAACACAAATCTCAATACAAATTCAATGGTAAAAAATTCATAAGTACATTTAGACTTATACTTCTAAGAATATATAAGCTATATATATATATATATATATATATATATATATATATATATATATATATATATATATATATATATATATATATATATATATATATATATATTTAATTTTTTTTTTTTTTAGAAATCAAATGGATGTAGAAAAATTAATTTTCAAAAATATTTTTTAAAAATAAGAAAATCGTGAAAAACTAATTTTTAGAAAAAAATATTAAAAACACCTTTCCATGATTTTCATTTTTAAAATTTTATTAGATAAAAATAATCCAAAAACTAAAAATATTCATAAAAAAATTTTGAAAAATTATTTTAAAACAAATTAAATTAACAAAAAGTATATTTATTTAACCAGAAACTGTTTTTGAATGTTTTTTTTTTTTCCCGGAGCCAAATAGACCCTTGTATTCCTAGGATGGTGTGAATTTACATGCCTTAATAATCCAAAGAGACCTTAGTTAGTGCACTTGCTTAAGAATTTGATAGTTAAAATTTCATGTCTCCAATTTAAACTTTAGTTCCTTTATATTTCCAATGGCTTAATTATTTTATACTATACTATACTTTATATATTTTTTTTACTTTCTATACAATACTATTTTTATTTTCAAAGGCATCATGTATTTTTTTTTTAATCCCTATACTATAAATAATAAATTTATAATTTTATATGAAAGCGGTTAAAAAATAGAGATTAAAAGTGACATAATATATATTTAACTTATTTTGACATAAAAATAATAAAATATTTAAAAATAAAAAAAAGTAAGTGAAAATAACTTGACAAAAGTTTTTATTAATGAATCTATTAGGGAGATTATTTTATAATTTTCCATTATTTAACCAGTATCTTTTTATAAATTTAAAATAATAAATGTATTAATAATAATGCAAAGATTAGCAAGAAACAGATGATTTAGTAAAACATGCAAAAAAAGAAAATATTTTAAAATTAAAAAAGAAAATAAATTTAAAATATAGTGCCGAGGATGATAAATATAATAATATATACAATAATATCTAAAAAAGAAAGTGTAGTGTAATCAGTATTCGAGTAAGTTTAATTATTTCATATTTTTATTTAAATTTATTTATTTATTTTAAAAAATAAAATAGATAGTATATTATTATTATTTTTTTAAAAAAGATAAAATTCAAAGAGCATCGTCTCGGTTTAGGAGGGTCCTAACGTCGTATGTATCATCCAATGGATAACGAAATGAAAGTGTGGGGCCCGCTAAAATGAGGGGCCCATGGTTGGACCAGATACTGCGATGACGCAACAAGCCCTCCGCCTCTCCCTATAAATAGGGGACCCAAGCTGCGTCGTTCGGATGGAACCATAAACCCATTCGCTTCCCCACGCCCCCTCCACAAACCCCTCCCGATTCTCGGGAGCTCGAAGAGTACTCCGCGAAGAAGAGGAGAACGAAGGCGAGATCTTATAGACTCTTCTCTCAATTCCTCGCTTGATCACAATCTCGGTATCGTTCTCGATCTTGATCTATTTCTTAAGCTCGATCTATCGAGTGGCTTCTCGATGAGTGTCTTAATCGAGGTTTCACGCTCTAAATTCCTACCGAAATGGTGTTTTAGCTGCGGATCTGTCGAAAAATTGGTTCGATCAGGGCTTTTGTTGTGCGATTTCGGTTCCAAGCTCTCCAGTGATCCATTTCTGGTTCAATTCAACGGTTGCATCTAACATACGATTGTTCTTTGTCGTAATTTTAGATTTGATGCTATTTTTGGTTTTGCTATGCTGAAATTCTGGTGATTTACTGCTCTTTCGTGCTGATTTTAGTGGAAACAGTTGTTTATATGTTTGAATCGTTCTCTGAGGAGCCGATCTCTTGTAGCTGGTGATTTGATCTATTCTCATACGATTACATGAGTTTTGATATTTTTTCTATTTATTTTTAGACAATTGTAGCTTTCTGTACTTGAATAGTACTTTCATGTCAAGTATAAGACAACTTTATGATGTAAAACTTCCTATGATTGTTGATTTTTTTTTTTTTTTTTTTAAGAGAAAGATAGCATGGTACCCGCTTTCTACCAAGCCCTTTGCCACTTGCGCTAGAGATAGTTGATTTGATGATTATATATGTATTTCATAGTTTTGTATTGAGAAGATAGAATAAAATTATTGTTTGTCCGATGTAACTAATGAAAATATGCTATTACCCTCACAACTAATTTCTCTAGGATTACCTTTCTCTGAAAGTGGCAAACAACACTAAGGCCCAAAATGAAGCTAGTTATTACGAAGGAGAGATAAGCATGGAAAGTGAACAACAATAGTAATTAGCTGTTATCTGATGAGATGATTATTCATTTGTTCTCAAACTTTTAATAACTCTTCGGTTTCAGGCTTATATAATGAATATTGCCAAATAAGATTACTTTACAATAGCTTTCAGCTGACATGCTAGATGTTTTTTTGAATAGGAACATAGATGAGCAGCTGTCACTTGTGGTTACAACAATAACCCTATGCCTCACCCAAAATGGTTAATGAGAACTTATTGGATTGGTTCCCATGTTGTTTTATATTTCTCACGTCACATCCAATGTGAGGTGTTAATTACATTCCGAATATTGAGCAGGACAGTCAATGTAGGTTTTCATGAATAACCTGAATAT
Source organism: Tillandsia leiboldiana (assembly GCA_029204045.2). Classification (NCBI taxonomy): domain Eukaryota; kingdom Viridiplantae; phylum Streptophyta; class Magnoliopsida; order Poales; family Bromeliaceae; genus Tillandsia; species Tillandsia leiboldiana. Next base: position 6,544,292 of record CM055076.1, on the reverse strand, counting down.
TGGTTGGTCTTATTTATGATTTGCAGTGGTTTGTGACTTTGCTATGTATTGTGCTTCCTTTCCAAAACTTCCCATCTCTTGGGATGGCTTTCTTTTGTGATGTCCTTTTCCTTCTGAGGTCGTAATCCCTGCTTGCTTTCATAGTATTGCAGCGAACAAGCTGCACATGTGGACACATTGATGGCAGAATCACATAAGGGTATTTCTTCAACTGCTAATATGAAGAATAGAAGAGAATCACTTGGTATGATTTGCTATTCTGTTTCTGTGCTGGTGGGTTTACAAAATTAAAACTCGTCAGTCATTTCTTATTTGGTACACTGTGTTGCAACTATTGAAAGTCCATGAAATAAGTTTCACATTCATGGAGGCCAAGAAAGCGATTGAACACTTTCTTACTCCATATGAAATAGCCCTTAAGAATATCCATAGCAGTGGAATAAGTATATCATAGAATTTAACATGATTGATTTAAACCTAATGTACACTTTTTCCTTGGAACAGATGAAGATTTTGGAAAGGACTTTCTTACATCCTGGAATTTGTCTAGACTGGGAAAAGATGCACTTAACTTTGATGTTGAAACAGTTTCACAGAGCGGCAAAAAGTTCAATTTTGATAAACTGTGAGTGGATTTCAAAGAAACAAATTTCTCGACCAACTCAAAGATTATCATTCTACTCTGTAATTATGATAATAATATAGCCCTCCATTCAGGGTCGACTTTGAGCTTGGTAGTAACTTTGACAAGCTATCATCTTTCAAAATGGACATGCCGGATCTGGCCTTTTCCACCCCATTCAAGAAACCAGAGAAGGAAAATGAGAAGTCTTCTGATGAATTTGTCCCGGGGAAAAAAGAATCCAAGAAAGACAAGTTTTCCTTTGATTTTGATTTTAATGAGTAAGTTTATTGCACTATATTTATTTCTTTAGGAACATTTGCTATCCGAGGTTAAACAATGTTATTATTTTCTTACTGTTATATTCACATGTTTTGTTTGCTTTAAGATTGGGTAAGTTTGATCTTGGCTCAAAACTTGTGACTGGAGAAAAGGAAACTACTGATCGCTCCACTAAATGCCCAGAAGATATTGGTACCGTTTCTTCTGTTAATCAGGAAAAGGGTCCAAATCAGATAAGCAATTCAGACATGAACATGGATATCCTTCAAAGTAATGAGAATAAGGCATCTTCTGTAACAGAGAATCTATCCACTTCAAAGCCTACTAAATTGATAGGGCAAAGTATGGCAAAGACTGCTGGTTGTTCACATTCTTTGAAGCTGACGTTTGATGATATGCCCCAGGAAGTAGATACGTCTGCTAAGATGCATTCTATCACGACAAAAGAAAACAAAGAAGAAGCTACTCAGTTCAGCAAGGAGAATACAGAGCAATCAGTTGCAACACGCAATGCAAGACCATCTGTTGAGAATGCAGCACAGGGTTCTACACTCCTATCTGCATCTGGTGATGTTTCAGCCCCGTCAACAGCTTATTACTGTGAAGAGCTTTCTATGTTGGATCTTATTGACCCGAATCTGGTTGGTGGACAAGATAATAGCACGAAATCAATTAAGAATTTGAGTCCTTCGAGTTCATATGGTTCAAGATGCCGGAGGTCAGAAGGTAAAACAGAACCACCAACCGCTGAAAGAGTGTATCGAAAATATGCGAGGAACGTAAATGAGTGTGGTAGAGTAAGCGTATCTCATAATAAATCATCTGAAGGGTCCAAAGATGTTTCCAGTACCTCTGCTACAAATGTCTTATGGAGAAGTTCTTGTGGAACAAAGGTTGGCGAGGATGGTGGGGAGAAGAAAATTTTGAGTCCAAATCTTCTTCCATCACCAATGCAGAGGTTTATTTTATCTTAGAAGTTCTTTTGTTAATGATTGAGAAATGATCCTTTCATTCAGTTGATTCCAAGTATGAGTTGTCATTTTACTTTTTATTAGCTGATTATCTTGACAGATTTCTTTAAATTACTGTATTGTTGCTTTTATGGCATTACTTATTTTTGCTGGCTTTCTCTGTAACCACAGACTTTTAGTCATTTATCTTATTATCTGATATAAGTGCCTTAAGTCAATTCCTCATATGAGTAATCTTATGTTCTAGTGCAATTTTGTTTCTTTCACTGTACAGCAAGTTATAGGGTAAGTCCAGGAAGGGGTACACAGCTAAATTCGTTGTATTCATGTATCATGCAGAAATTTTGCATCTCTCAAGTCCATCCCAACAAAAGAAAAAGGATCTTTTTCTTCCCTATCACTTAAGCCTTTTAATGTGCCACTAACTCGAAAGAGCAGTTTGCTGAAGTCATATCAGAAACCTGCAAAAGGGGTATCTCTTTTCACTGCAAGCGATAAAGAGGACAGCACTGAGGATAGCATTGATAGGTAAGGAATTCTTAAATGATTGACTTTAGCTGTACAGTTTATTTTGTTGCAGAAGTTTGAATGAACTCCTGAAACTTTTCACCTTGAGGGATCAAACTTACGCAAGGACGTTGAGGAAGTCAACACTTAACAAGCATGCTTGATACATCACTTGCCATGTTAAACTTAAAGTGCAGTTAAGACTCATAGTTATACTTAAGTTTACTTAGTGTGGCTAAATTTAGGTGAACCTGGTGGTCATTGTGATATATGAGTTGACAATATTGCCTTTGGAAGATCCTGTCCTCTATTGTTGGTATTAGACCTATCTTTCTCAGTTTTAGCTGGAAAGTTGAAAAAATACCCTTTAAATTATCAAGGAATTGAGAAAGAGTATAATGAAGTGATAATTAAGTTTGAACAATTTGGCTTTGGTTATCATTCAACCATTTTCTTAGAGGCTAAATTGCACCAGGAGTTCCCAATCTTTTTAAAGTTTTACAATTGAATTCTAATCTTTGCATCCCATTTTAGCTGCAACTTTTTCATTAAGTTCCTCTCTTGAATTGAGTGTAGTCATCAACATATTCGCCATGTGGGAAGTCCAAAAGTCACATACACAACAATGTGATAATGATTAGGCAGATATTTCTGTGCAACTTGATTGAGAAGTTTATTTGAATGGGTATGCATGCAATGAAATGCCACAAGTATGGACCAAATTGTAAGAATACTATGCTAAAAGGTTGAGGAACCTCATATAGATTTTGTACTTAGTAATCGGAAAATTCATAAATAAATGGGCTAATTTTCGAAAAATTGTCAAAAATTAGAATCTAGTAACTACAATCGAGAGGAATGAAATAAAAATAACGAGTACTCCTTGGTTAACTTTGTGGATGAAACATGAGCTTTGATATACTATTTGTCACCCCCCGGGCCCATAGCGGAAGTCTCCGGGCGTGCTAACGGATCAGCCACGGAGGGCGCACCTCACATACGCAAAACGTCCAAAATCCACCTGCAAGAAAATCTAAAAGTTTACAACTAAATATGTATCCGTTCATAAAACAAAACAAAACAATCCACTATCACTGTACAAAAATATCTCCCAAAATATAAATACAAAATAAAGGGTCCTGACCTTGCCAGTTCTGATGTACAATGTAACGCCCAAACCTATATAGCTAGTGGTCCATCATTAACTCGCAAAACCAGGTAGGAGAAGCTATCTATTATGCAATCTCCTTTTCTTGGTCTGATGCTGGCTCAGAAGGCCCTGATAAGTAGACCACAGCAAGACATGAGAATTACAAAACAGTAGTTCCTAATGGGTACGGTCGGTGACAACCACGACCTACCCACTAGGTCTACGAGAGGCAAAGATAGAAAGAAAGCTGATGAAAAGCGAGTAACAGAGTATAATATAATATACCATAATCTATATTATGCTATCATGCCTCAACATAAGTACAACCCAACAGTGACTAACCCTATCACGCAACAACTTAAATATCTAAAGGAAAAGTAATGTAACACTATCCAGAACTCATGCCACCAGATTGATATACTAAAACCCAATCATACATTGATCGATTGAATAGTTCGGTCAAACCTGCGCCGCCTCGTGTCAGCCACCATCATCGCTAGAATTGAGGCTTGCTACATGAGACTACCGTCATCTGTCTGTTTGGCCAATACCAATCACCACACTTCCGGAGGGGGACTCGAAGGGTGCAACCCCACCGAGTATCGAAGTACAACTATCAGGCTCAATGTGGCTAGTAGGCTATAATCGATATAATGATCAAATAGATCATAAAACTTCGAACACTGTGCCCTAGGCACAACCACACTATCCCATGACTCAAAAAAAATCCGCTAGCCTCAAGGCCAAGATGAGGTAGCGCATATAATACCATATATGAGGTAGCACATATACCATTATATATGAGATAGCACATATATCATTATCTCAATAAAACCCCACTCTACCTAACTAACCTCACAAAACGAAATAGGACTCCTATGACAAATGCGCCACAAAAAACCCCTATGCACAGACTTTTCGGTGTCCACCTAAAATCCGATTGTAAAATTATCACATGAATCTCCTAAGAATAAAAAAATAATTTTCTACCCCCAACCTATACGGTCCAACAATTATATTATAATACTAAATTATCATCATATATACCTAGCCACTACTATTATTCAAACCCAACAAATCAAGACACCCACATGCAGACATGCAGACATAGTTCTCGGCAACATGGAACTCACCTGGATCGTTAATCCTAGAAGGAAACAAAAGGCGGAACGACGACGTGCTCCGCGGCGACCTCGCACCCGTACGACACCAACGTCGAAGACCGACAGTCAACAACTCCGTGCGAACCCTAAAAAAATTATGTTCCTAAAATCAAGGCAAAAAATAATCTCTAAATCCTAAATCCACTAAGAAATTCTTCAATCCAAGGATTTAAGTGCCGTGGCACTGGGTCGTGCCGAAAACTTGCCGGCACGGTACGGCACGGTATGTGCCGAGCCGTGCCGATGAGTGCCGGCCACAAAAAATACATGCGTGCCGACACATAATGGCATTGTATATTTAATTTCTTTAGCAACAAAATTTTTTAATTGCTTATTATGTATCTTTATCAAATATTTTGAACTTTATTAAGAAATTTACTTAGTAATTTTAAGAAAAATGGGTTTTGAACTGTGCCATTGGCACGGGAGTTGTATCGTGCTGGCATCTTGTTGGCACGGTACGGCACGGTAGATACGGTCCGTGCCGATGGATACTTAAATCCTTGCTTCAATCTAAAATCTACTATAAAAATCTCGTCTAAAAAATTCCAAATAATTAGTAAAACAATCAAAACCAATCTCAAAGTCGGCGCGCCGAAAAATCACATACGCCCATGCCCTCGCTTGATTCCTTGGATCGCCTAGCGTGCTTGCCGGCTCTCTCTCGATTTCTCTCATGCCCTCCTTCTCTTTCTCCTCAACTATCTCTCTCTCTCTGACGTGCAGCCCGAAGAGGAAGAATAAGAAGAATGGGGAGAACCCTTGAGCTGCCACCAACTTTAAGGCACAAAATGCCAATAAGTCCCTCAAGTTTCAATGCTCACACATTGGCTTAAATACAATATTTTGGAGTCCGTTTTCACATCTATTTCGCGCCCAAATCTCTCTAACTCGGTCCAACACTGATCACCCACTCACACTGCAACCTTGCCTAATTGCTAAAGTCTAGTATCTTACATCCTTCCCAGGGATGAAGCTATGTTAAGGCCCAAAGTGGCCATGACCCCCTTCAACTTTTTAATATTACTTGTTAGTCCTAAATACTAATTTAACAATTTTTTTTTTTAGAAAGCCATGGCCCCTCTCAAGTTTTTAATATTTGCTTAATTTGTTTTTTGTGCCAATATAACTTTTTTTCTTCTTCTCTGTATATATTTTAAATAGGTAAAAATATATTAAGAGTCGCATACTTATAAGGTATTTTGAAATATATCCCTTAACTCCAAATTTTTTATTTTATATATTTTTTTAATTTCTATCTAGTGAGCTATTTTATTTAATAAAATAAAATATTATATTAAATTTAATAGCTCTTTGATCTAATAATCATTAAATGTTATAATTTTATTTATTAAAAATACTAGGAATTCGATCGATCGCTAACTGAATTACTATTAGATTTAGTAAAATTTATAGTTATTTGAATATAATAATATAAATAAAATAATTAAAAATTAAATGTCTGTAATTAAAAATTAATTTTAATATTTTAATATTAATTATTAAATTAATAATTTTTTTTTTAAAAAAAATGATTAGATAAAAATATATTTATGTGCTAAAATTTTTATTTAAATATATTTTGGCCCCCTTCAGGATTAAATTCTGGCTTCGTCCCTGATCCTTCCCATTTTACAAAAAATTTCACCCTCAAAACTTAATCCACATCTTGAACTAACAATCAATAAGTAGGGGGCAGGGAAAAACTCCTCAACTCACAACACCAACTACCCGTAATAATCCCAGAACCTAACCAAACAACCAACCTATTCACAACCAACCCACTCTAATACATGAAATCCAGCAACACACTTAACTACACACAAGTAATCAAATCTAAAACTTCTCAATCAAAACCTATGTAACGACCCGACCCACTAGCAATAATAACTTGTTGGGCCCTAAATCACAGCCTAAAATGCTTAAGCCCAGTTATTATTACTAGTGTCCAAGTCTCATATAAACCCAATCACAAATCCATCCACATCCGATGTGGGACTATTGGGGGCGTCACAGACTCCCCCCGTTTAGGCCTGACGTCCTCGTCAGCCCAAACACACACACACAAGCCCAAGATCACCAGACGATGTGAGACTCGTCTCGCTAGTCCTGTCATCTAGACCCAGACTCAGCCGAGACTCGCCGCACACTTCCGGCTGGTTATTGGCTCTGATACCAAATGTAACGACCCGGCCCACTAGCAATAATAACTCGTTGGGCCCAAACCACAGCCCAAAATGCTTAAGCCCAGTTATTATTACTAGTGTCCAAGTCTCATATAAACCCAATCACAAATCCATCCACATCCGATGTGGGACTATTGGGGGCGTCACAACCTATCACTCAAACCTTAAACACTCTATCTCTACTCTAATCCGAGATACAAAAGTCTCACAACACTAAGGCTCCGTTTGGGATTGCGGAGAGATTGCGTTACGTGCGTTGAGAAAGTACGATGGAAAAATATTCTATTTGTTTCATACGTAATATCGCGTTTCGTATATTGCGACGGGTTGGTTATGAATCTATGATATATTTTTTGAGGTCCCACCAAAAAACGCAGAAAGCATATCCCTATATACTTTTGCCTAAACTCTATTTTATCTAATAGCGTTAGATAGATCTCAATGCCAAATTGGCGCTGAAGCCAAAACTCAAAAGTCAAGATAGTACCTGCCATTACCACATCGACAGTCGATGCATTCTCCATCTGTGCTACGTACACTCGTCCACTCGGCAGTTGCTACCATGAAGACACGTTGTAGCGGTGCACTATCTATCCAAGCAAAAAAATATGGAGCCTCAACTATTTGTCACTGTGTCGAAGGAGTGGAAGCTATTGACGGGGCTGGTGCAACTCTTTTCGGGCAAGCTGATCGCCTATCCACAATGATAGTATCTCTTCTGACGCTGAGCGCACTCATGAGGGAGGTGTGGTCCGCCGCAATTCACACACCTCCACGGTCCTTGTTCTTGCTGCTGGCTTGGTCCTCCTGGCCTTTGTCCCGTGAAGAACTCTTGATCCTAAGTGCGCGGTCGTGAGTGTCTAGGTGGTCCCCTCGCACTGGATGATCTAGTGTTGACCTCAGTTGGTCTCTTCCTCTCTCAGCCTCGCTCTAACTTTTGCGCTTGCTCTCTTATCACAATCTCACCTCACTCTGCGCGCAAGGCTATCTCAATGGACGCATCCAAGGTTTGGAAATACTGCACTTGTACCAGCTGGAAAAGCAACGGTCGTAATCCTCTCTCAAATAGGTTAGCTCTATGCCGATCATTCTGGGCTACGAATGGCGCACAACCTATCAGGCGGGTAAACTCCCTCAAATACTTATGTACTGTGTGGTTAGCCTCTTCAGATTATTCTTCATCATCTCTTGCACACTGTTCGAAAAATATACTCCGAATAGCATCTCTCGAAACTCCATCCAAGTCACTGGAGGCGCATCCACTAACCTATCCTTTCTAGCCCTTGTCCACTAGTCTTAGGCACCACCTTCAAGGCAATGAACTGCCAGGTTCATCTGATCTCTCTTGAGAATGAATAGATCCTCAAATAGCCGCTCCATCCCTCGAACCCAAGCCTCAACCATCCATGACTGGGTGTTTTCCTTACTAAAATGAGGTAGGTCGAACCTCTTGAACTCTGCCAATTGTGCCCGTATCCTCTCCTGCTTTTCCTTTGATACCCCTTGGGTAGCTGTAGGTGTATCTGCAATAACCGCCGGTGTAACTAGCGTGGTCACCGCTGGAAGTGATGGGACTATTAGTGCCTCTGTCTGAGTAGTCGGTGGAGGTATCGGCTGCTCTGGGGCTCACTGTGCAGCACTCGCCTACTGTGCCCACATCTCACACATCCTCCTTATGTACTTCCCCTGTCTCTTAATCGCCCTTGCTAATCACTAACTGCTCCTGTAATTCCTGTGTCTCATTAGGTCTCGCCTGAACCGACTCCTCAAGGGGTCTCTCCTAGAAAGGCTCCTTAAGCGGGGTCCCTTCTGAACCGGCACCTCAAGGTGTCCCTTTTGGACCGGCACCTCATAAGGTCTCTCTTGATTTGGTATCTCAGGCGGTGCAAGGGTGGCTCGCATTGACAGTCGCCCACGCGGTCGTCTGCGTGCTGGCGCCAACAGTGGTCATCCTCGACGAGGCATCACGATCACCTGAAAAAAAATAAAACCTATATTAGTCATGCAACTCTAATCATACAGCTCGACCCAATCAAGTAAAAGTCTAGAAGGATATTTCTTTTCTTCTGCGATATTGTGTTGTTTACAACCAACATAATTGTCACGCCTCGAGACCGCTTATTTGGTCGGTTCGGGCGCGCGCACAGATCCGCCAAACGGACATAGTCTCCCCTGTACGTCCAAGGTGTCGACAGAGTCGATACAATGAATTTCAAGCATCGAAACACAACACATTGCAATTTTGCATCGAGAGTGGATAATACAAGCGAGAAAAGTAAATCTAACTATTACAACATTCGGACATTCATATTTTACATCCATACAACATTATATATTTACATTTTCATTTCCCAAAATAAAATCTATACAAGTTATCTTCAAAATAGAAATAATGTACATCATCTACTAAAAGTATATACAAAGGTGACCTATACACGGAGGTCAAGCTACCTAGGGCGCAACGCCCTTGCCGTGGTCCCATATCGCTACGCTCGGGGATGGATATGCAAAACAGGGGATGAGAACTACGCTCGGGGATGGATATGCAAAACAGGGGATGAGAACTACGCTCGGGGACTCACAACTAAGCCAAGAGGAGAGATACACCTCAATCCGCACCTGCCCGTCTGCAGGAAGATACAAAACCTGTGGGGAGATACACCCTCGACCCACACATGACACTCCGGAGTATGCTGCCTGTGGAGGGGCGACCTCCACAAGCTGTACAGACTATGTTAGTATGATCCAGCTCTCTAATATAGGGAGCTCTACCAAATCACGACAACGCTATCAGTGGATCTAATAATCCCAAGCGCTCGTCTCAACTATGTGCTCTAAGATGACACACCTCTATCGCTATCCACAATAGCTAACTTGCCTCAACTCTCTACATGATCGTGAGATGCCACCCAATCCATGTTCTTTCACTAGGTTCTTGTTCAATGTTACGATGCCACTCAAACCATAATACTAGGTTCTTGTTTACTATTACAATGCCACTAGAACCGTAACACTACGTTCTTGTTTATTATCACAATGCCACTCGAACCCTCTATGTTTACTAAATCCCTTTACTCATTCTTTTGCAACTCTAGAGTTCTGATGTCCAAAGGACTCAATCCTCATGCATTCCATGTTTCGAGTTTTTGACACAATTTGTCTACTCCTAACTTAGGTAGAATGCAAGAACTATAACAATTACAAATAAACTAACTCTAGACTTCATGTTTTTATTTAATACACATAATGCTCAAAGAGGGAAAATTGGTCATAGAAGGAGATTCAACCATTTCGGATAGCACCACCCACCTCGGTTCAATGCCAACTAGTTGGAAATTAAGACAATCGAACTTCTAACGTCGTTTGGGCACATTAAGGCGCTAACGAACGCGAAAACGTCGATTTCGGTCCGTTTCTTAAATTGATCGCCGTGGCTTCGTCGGATCTCAAATTAAACTTGCTAGGGGATCTTCTACAACCTTCAATTAGAGAGATCAACCATCATTTAAGATCAAAATTCATAAATTCAAAGTTTACACTAAATACCCTAGGTTTTTATTTCATTAATATCATCGCGATTTTATTGAAGTTTTCCTCGATTCTTTCAATTAGAATACATCTAAGATCACATAGAACACGAATCTAAAGGAATTACAACAAAATCTCTTTTCTTGCATTCTACCATTAAGGATCAACCAAATCGGAAAACGTTAAAAAATACAAACATTAAAATACTAACCCCGATGTCGCAATGCTGAAAATCGCGCACGCGCGGCTTCGATCGGCTCGACAAACAGCACAAGATCATCCAAACCCTTCTCTTCTCATTCTCTTCTTCTTCTTCTCCTTGTTCTTTTCCCTTTCTCTCTTCTCTGTGTACAGGCTGGAGGGGTTGGGTGGAGAAGATAAGTATACTAAAGGGAGGTCAGGTGGCAGGTTGACTTAGAGGGCCACTTATTAAGCTACATGCTTAATTAGTCCAATACAATTAATTAACTTCACTCCTATTCTAAACCGATACATCTAATTGGAGCCCTTCTGAATATCCGATTATACTCAAATTTGACAAACATACTCTAATAAAGTTAAATGGTAGTAAATTATCTTAAGCTTCCAATTTGGCCATTTTTGATCCCCGGAAGTCATACCGACTAAAATCTTTAACATATTTCTGGTAGGCTTCGTTTTCACTGTTCGGGTATCCGAAAAATACGAAACTTTAAGTATGGCCTCAGAAAAACAGTACGAATATCCCCACAAAATTGCATAATTTTTTGACATTATGAATTTTCTGCCAAAATATAAGCCCTGTTCCTCACAGAAAATTCTAAATCTCCCTTTTTTATTCCAATTTCAGCACAAATCACTTCCAAATTATTCTTTACTTCTCTAAGTTCAATAAAAATAGTATCTCTCACTATTTTTATTTATACTTGCTTATATACTGAAAATCCGATATACTACAATAATCATCCAGCAAGAAAAGACACATTTCTTTCGATCACTCTATCTTCTTTTGAAGAGTTTAAACAATTAATCTGCCGACTTTCGCTGCGAATTACGCTTCTCACATCTTAATTCCTAAGGTTTGCCAAAAGCCTACGGTCTTCTAAGTCCACATGACCTATTCCTAAGCTCTGATACTATCTAAATCTGTCATGCCCTGGGCCCACAGCGGAAGCCTCCGAGCGCGCTAACATACCCGCCATGTGTGAGGGCACACTCCACACACGCGAAGCGTCTAAAATTCACATGCAAGAAAATCTAAAAGTCTACAACTAAGCATATATCAAAGTATACAACAAAACAAAACTATTCTCTATTACTGTACAAAAGTTCATACAAAAACATCTCTCAAAATATAAATACAAAATAAAAGGCCTTAGCCTCTCTTTTCCCAATGTACAGTGTAACACCCAAACCTATACAGTTGGTGGTCCATCAGTAACTTGCAAAATCGGGTAGGAGAAGCTATCTACTACACAATCCCCTTATCTCAATCCGATGCTAGCTTGAAAGGCTCTAAAAAGTAGACCACAGGAGGGCAAGCAAACTACAAAATAGTAGTTCCCAGTGGGTATGATCGGTGACAATTAAAGCCTACCCACTAGGTCTACGAGAGGTAAAGATAGAAAGGATGTTGATGAAAAGCGAGTAACGAAGCATAATATGATATACCCTAATCTTTACTATTCTATCATGCCTCAACACAAATACAACCCAACTGTGACTATCCCTATCATGCAACAACTAGAATGCCCAAAGGAAAAGTAAGGTAACACTATCCAGACTCATGCCACCCGATCGATATGCTGAAACCCAATCATATACTGACCGATTCAATAGTCCGGTCAAACCTGCGCCTCCTCGTGTCAGCCACAACCATCCCTAGGATTGAGGCCCGCTATACAAGATTACTATCATCTGTCTATCTAGCCTATACTAATCTCCAAATCTCCGTAAAAGGACTCGAGGGGTGCGACCCCACTGAGTATCGAAGTACAATTGTCAAGCTCAATTTGGCTAGCAGGCTATAATCGATGTAATGATCAAAGAGATCAGAAAACCCCGAACACGGTGCCTTAGACACAACCACACTATCCTATGACTCAACAAACGTCCTCTAGCTTCAAGGCCAAGATGAGATAGCAAATATATCATCATATATGAGGTAGCACATATATCATTATCTCAGTAAAATCCCACTCCGCCTAACTAACCTCACAAAACGAAACAAGACTCTTATGACAACATGCACCGCAAGAAATCCCTATGCATAGACTATTCGGTGTCCACCCAAAATTTGACGGTAAAATTGTCACATAAATTTTCTAAGAATAAAATATTAATTTTCTATTCCCAATCCATACAGTCCAACAATTATATTATAATGCTAACTTATCATCATATATACCTAACCACTACTATTATTCAAATCCAACAAATCAAGACCCATATGCAGACATGTAGATATAAAAGGTAATATGCCGTTCTCGGCGACATGGAACCCACCTGAATCGCTAATCTTGGAAGGAAATGGAAGGCGGAACAACAATGCTCTCTGTGGCGACCTCGCACCCCTACGGCGCCAATCCCGAAGATCGACAGTTAACAACCCCTCCGTGCAAAAGCCCAAAAAAATCATGCTCCTAAAATCAAGCACAAAAATAATTTCTAAATCCTAAATCCATCAAGAAATTCTCCAATCTAAAATCTATTGTAAAAATTTCGCCTAAAAAATTCTAAACACTTAATAAAATAATTAAAAACAACCTCAAAGTCGGCGTGCTGGAAAATCACATGTGCACGCACCCTCGCTCGACTCCTTGGATTGCCTTGCACGCTCGTCGACTCTCCCTCTCGATATCTCTCACGCTCTCCCTCTCATTTTCCTCTCAACTACTCTCTCTCTCTGACATGCAGCCCGAAGAGGAAGAAAAAGAAGAATGGGGAGAACCTCTCAGTTGTCGCCCACTCTAAGACACAAAATGCCAACAAGTACCTCAGGTCTCAACACTCACACATTGGCCAAAATACAAGATTTCGGAGTCCGCTTTTGCATCTATTTCGTGCCCAAACGACTTCAACTCGGTCCAACACTTCGCAGACGTGCTAAACACCTACTCACACTGCAATCTTGCCTAATTGCCAAAGTCTAGTATCTTACATTATTACTGATACAATAATAAAGAAGGTCATGTCCAATGTGCAATGTTTGCGTCTTGCTAGGAGAAATTCAATCTTTAATTAAAATTGTTTTTCAGTTGCTTCTAGCACCATACTCTAATCTTTTAACCAAGGAATAAAGTGCCGTGGCACGGGGGCATGTCGTTGTCCATCTGGCACGGTACGGCATGGGCACGCTTTGATGCCGACATGTGGCATGCTTGTGTGCTGATGGATACGCATGACCTCCCAGTGGCATGCTTTGGCACGCTTTTTTTATAGTTTTTTTGTTCTCAATAAGCTTTTATAATATTATTTTGAAAGATATAGTCAAATAATTATGAATATTCACTATATATAACTTGCTATACAAATCAATTAATATAGTGATAAGTTTTTTTAAATGTAAAAAAAAATTATACCTCATAGAAAATAGAAATTAAAATATAATAATAAAATTTACAAGTAAAATTTATTTAAGAAAGCTAGAAAAAGAACAACATGATGAAAAAAAACAATATGAGTAATAAATTATATGACAAATAAATTAAACAAATTTAAGTATCAATTGCTTTAATTTAACTTTTAATTTTATTAGTATTTTTAATTTTTTAAATTTAAAAATAAAATTATTTTTATCGCAAATTTTATATAAAAGACTAGATCTATCCAAAATAATTAAAAATTTAATTATATAATAATTAAATCAACTATATCTATTTTCAACTTTTTATAAACTATAGATAAAAAATTATCTAATTTTATATATATTTTTTTAAAAAATTTACAAATTAAAAATATTCAAATAAAAAAAAACTACGGATACAAAGGGCAATCCCCAAAATTTTTTTTTTTTTTAAAAAATCGAATTAAGGACATAAGGGCCTATAAAAAGAAATCTACCAAAAGAAAAAAAAAACAGATAAAAAACACAAAAACCCACCAAATAAATAAATAAATAAATAAATAATTATTATTTTTTTTAAAAAAATCAAAACTGAGAGAGAGAGAGAGAGAGAGAGAGAGGGGAGGGAGGGAGGGAGGGAGGGAGGGGGCGGCAAGAAAAAAAGAAAAAAAAATGGCACAAAAAAAACAAAAAAAAAAAGATACCCGCTAGGGTATCGCGGCACGGGGGGTGCTGTGGCACTCCCTTTGTACCGTGCCCCTATTTGAGGGGCACGGTACGTGCCGCCCTGTGCCGAGCGGCACGGGGCGGCACTTAAAACCCAGCTTTTAACCTATCAATCTGATGCTTATAACGTGATAGTATTTTCTGGTCAAGTATTGTCATGCCCCCGGTCCATAGCGGAAGCCCTCGGGCATGCTAATAGACTCGCCACGTATGCGAGGATACACCCCACACACACGAAGCATCCGAAAACTAATCTATAAGAGAGCTAAAAGTCTACAACTAAACATGTATTAGAGCATAAGTAAAGCTAAACTATTAGTTTTCACTGTACAAGAAATCATACAAGCTCATTTCCTAAAACATAGATACAAATAAAAGGCCCTGATCTCACTAGTCCCAAATTACAGTGTAACCTCCAAACTACAAAACTAGTAATCTACCTCTAAACTACTAAAACTAGAAAAATTGGTGCTA
This sequence comes from Tillandsia leiboldiana, assembly GCA_029204045.2. NCBI lineage: Eukaryota > Viridiplantae > Streptophyta > Magnoliopsida > Poales > Bromeliaceae > Tillandsia > Tillandsia leiboldiana. Next base: position 6,529,139 of record CM055076.1, on the reverse strand, counting down.
TCAAGGTACTATCCCTTAACCTCGATCCGAAGCAGGCTGGGAAGGCCCTAAAAAATAAACCACAAGAAGGCATGAGAACTACAAAATAGTAGTTCCAGTGGGTACGGTCGGCGACGACCACGGTCTACCCACTAGGTCTACCAAAGGCAAGATAAAGGAAAGCTGCAACAATAAGCGAGTAAAAGAACATAATATAGTAAAACCTACGCAATAGTATTCTATCATGCCTCCACACCGAAACCCAAAACATCAGTAACCCCGTCCTGCAATCAACTGGAGAACCCCAAAGAAAAAGCAAGGTCTCACTTACCCATACTTATACACAAGGCACGACATCAACCAACTCAACGGTACACTAAACTTAATCATGAACTGACCGACTCAACAATCCGGTCAAGCCTGCGCCGCCTACTACCTAGACTACACAGCCGCTGGTGTGCCCGACAATAGATAGGCACATGTCATCTCTTCCTACTGTCCGGACTACACAACCGCTGGTGCACCCGTCAACCAGTAGATTCCTGCTTACCTCCCTCTATCGTCCGGCCTATACAACCGCTGGTGCGCCCGTTGACAGATAGCCTCCTAACATTTTTCTCTCCAGTCCCATCTTGGTATACCCCAATAAAACTCGATGTGGCTTGCAGGCTATGATCAAAACGATGATCCATCAGATCACCAACAACTCAAAGACAAAGTCTCAAAACATAGCACACAACTCGATCGCAGTGCCCCAGGCACACACTGGCCTATGGCCCATCAACAGTCTGCAATCACCAAGGTTAAGATAGAGTATCGCATATATCAGGATAAAGTAGAACAAACATTATTATCTCGATACCACCTATCTCTAACAAACCAACCACACAAAATAAAAAAACAAATCGGGTCACCTCTTAATAAAATATTCCATTAACACACTAACCCCATGGATAATAACATGGATCCCCTGATAATAAATATAAAATCCAACCATACTATAAATAATACCTACACCGGAGTTCGAACTTTCAACCAACCACTATAAAATATTACATTTCTAGTTTTCTACCCTTAACACGTCTAGTCAAATGTCATATACATCTCCTAAGAATAAAACATTAAACATTCACCCTTAATCCAATTCCAAAATACCCTATAGACTCCCTAGTAATAAAATATTAATATTCCATCCCCAACCCATTCGGTACATATATCATAAAATATCACCCAATCATTCACATGCATTCTTCTACTACTATCTATCAACCTACAAGCAATCAAATAAACCTACAAGTTACCAAGCAAACATAAAAGGTAATACAACGTTCTCGGCGACACAAAACCCACCCAAATCGCTAATATTGGAAGAAAGTAGAAGGCCGAACCACGACGCGCTCCACGGCGACCTCGAAACCCCGCACAACACCAACCCAACAGTCCGTCCGGCAGTCAAAGACCCCTCCGTGCCAACCCAAAAATCCTGCTCCTAAAATTAAGCTCAAAAATAATATCTAAATTCTAATTCTACCAAAAAATCTTCCAATCTAAAATTTACTGTAAAAATTTCGCCCCAAAAATCCCAAATAATTAATAAAATAATCAAAACAAACCTCAAAGTCGGCGCGCCGAAAAATCACACGCATGCGCGCCCTCGCTCGACTCCATGGATCACCTCTCGCACTTGCTGACTCTCCTCTCAATCTCTCTCACGCTCTCACTCTACCTCTCTCTTGCTCTCTCGTACAGCCCAAGAGGAGAAGAAGAATGAAGGGGAGAACCCCTTTAGCTGTCATCTACTTATAAGCAAAAAAATGCCAATAGGTTTCCGAAAAATCGCATAATTAATTATAGCCCAAATCTGATATGATAATTCCAATTGGAGCCTTTCCAAATATCCGATTAAGCTCAAATTTGACGGATATAATCCAATAAAATCAAATAGTAGTAATTTATTTTAAGTTTCCAATTTGAAGCCCTTTTTGATGACCGAAAGTTCTGCCGACTAAAATCTTTAACAGATTGCTATTAGGATCCGTTTTCACTGTTCGGGTATCTAAAAAATGCGAAATTTCAAATATGACCTCAGAAAAATAGTATAGACAACCTCACAAAATTTCATAATTTTTCGCCATTGTAAATTTTTAGCTAAAATATAAGCCTTGTATCTCATAGAAAATTTCAAAAGTTTCCATTTCATTCTAATGTCATCATAAGTCAATTCGAAATTATAATATCTCACACTATCTTTATTTACACCTGCATATATAATAATAAAAAAAAATCCAATATACTACAAGTACGTTGATTCTCCTTTTCTTATATTTTTCATTTCTCTATGTTGGTAACATGCAATGATTTTTGTAGTTACTTCAATTTACTGATATTCTCCAAGAATTTTCTTTGTTATATCCAAATACAAATTATATAAATTCTGTCTTTGCAATTCCATGTCTTACTTGAAATCATAGTAACGAAATTCTGTCTTTTTGAAAATTCATGAATATTTCACAAATGTTTGGTTGACTGAATGTTTCGTCAAATTGTTCAGGAATATATTAATATTGACCAACAAATTGTAAAAAGTATGAATATTATGTGAAATAATAAACAATTCAAGTATTTTGCATTAATCAGTATCAAATATATAATTCATTATGTGGTTTTTTTCTGAGACCTTTAAATTGATACAAAATTCTATAATTGCACAAGATTTTTGTTCTTTATATATCTTTAGTTTTATGTGTTAACATTTACTAGCTGAAATACTACTGAATATTTTCTGAATTCTCCATCAATGTTGCCGAGTTCAATTCAAATACTGAACTTGTGACTATGCTTGAAATGCCTTGATTTGCATATTTAATACTATTTTTCATTACCCTTGATGGATTTCTTGCTTGACTTTTCGATGGTGCTCGTACATTTATAATTGCAGTTTCCGTCTGCCGTCTTTCAACTTGCTTCCACGGGCTGATACTGCAAGTAGCAGTACTAAGAGTAGCATTCCCAACCTTGTTTCAAGCTGCACACACCTTAATAACCCGGAGGTCATTTCTTCCGAACTGCAACATACTGCTATGAAAGAGGAAAAACATACTCTGCTTTCTACCCTGATGCCCTCAAGGTGGGATATATGCATCCTTATCCTCCAGCTATGCAGATTACTTTGCAGATGTTGATCTATATGAAGATTTTTATATAATGTACTTTTCGTTTGTGTAGAGTTGCGAAAATAAATGGCAACATTCCAAGTTCTACAATGCAAATGGAAGCAAAATCAGTCAAGGTCTCAGAGGGGAACCAAGATGCTCCTCAGAATGCAACATCTAGCAAGCCCAACTCACTAAACAAAGAAAAACATGTGCTCCTGAGCCCATTTTTGAAGAGAAAGACTCTAGAGGTCCTCTCTACTTGCATAGTCCTAGTATCAGGATATATGATTGTATAGTGTACTTATTTAAAACCTAACTGCTAATTGCATGATGGATTTGTTGCTTATTTGATGTTATTTCCTTTTATTTGCTTGTTTGACACATTTATTAGAACAAAGGTAAAGCCTCCACTACTTTTAAACCCTGTTTTGTCATTAAATACTTTAATAGGAAAGACCAGATGGCGATGTTTAACATATGTATCATATTTGAAGATAATAGTGGTAACAAAGAACTTAGCAGATAGCAAGCAGACGACCAGAAAAATTTATGAAGGGCAAATGAAATACAAAACTGCATGACTGCTACCACCAAATCAGGAACGTATGCTGTGCTTCTTATCTACAGTATCATCATTAGAGAAATTATCTTTTTTGTTTCTTCATTTGGACTCTCTTGATTTTGCTGAGTCCTTATCCTCTCTATGTTTACCTCAAGGATACAGATAGAGTGGCATGTAAATAAGCCACTAAATATCATGTAAAGGAAAAAGGACTCTGAAATACAGAAAGGTCGTTGATATAAGAGGTTAGGAAAATTCTTCCATCCACGGGATGTGTGAGAAATCCACTATAATAACTGCTATTAGAAGGCTTACAATGATCAACATGAGATCTCTAACAAATGCATCAAGTAAAAGCACCATGAAAGAAGAGTTTAAAAGGCCGACTAGAAGTACAAAGCCATCCATAAATTGATTTTCTTAATTTTCCTCTTTGCATTTCTGTCTCTGCTGTCTCTTTTCCTCTTGCATTTTCTGCTTTCTTTTCCTCTCACTTTTCCCTCTTTTCTCCTCAAAGACACTGGACGCACCTAGTGCTGAGACTTGAAAGAGAGCTTTCTCGAAGAGAGCTTTTTCATTTCCTTTTTCTCCTTTTCATATGTCAGATAAAAATTCTAAGTGGACTGTATTGCTTAATCTTCTAGACTGATGGCAAAGCCATAAATGCGTAGCCATCATTATGTCATATTCACTTCTGATTTTGCAGAAAGTATGACTAGAGAAAATATTGTACGGTTTAAGTGAGAATGCGTGAAATAACAGAAATATGAGCTTTAGAAAAGTTGCTTCCAAGGTCTGTCCTTATGCTAGAGGGAAAACAAGTATGCTGGAGACAAAACTAGTTCTTTATCATTCCTTGTGCTAGAAAGAAGACAAGTTACTTTCTCATTATGAACATATTTAATTCTCTCAAATCCTTTAATCCACTTTCTGATCCATTATTCAGTGTTTTTACATTTTAGTTTGTAAAATTGTGAAAATCTCCAGCTTATTTTTTTTTCTTTCGCATCTATGCCCTGTAGCCTACACCTGTTAAATCTGACAACAAGAATGCGAAAACTAGCCCTTGTGACTAATCAAATGCAAAAGTATGTAAAATTTGGAGGTTAGTGTTGATAATAATGTCCTTTGACTTCTTGTTTCACGGTGAGCTAGTTTAAAAACATGAAGCCTCTCTGAACAACTTGGTCACTGATGCCAATGCATATAATCTTATCTATTCTTATCATTGTTTTGTTATATATGCTTGCATTGAAAATTTCTAATTATTTCTGTATATTGGCAATTTTCTGGTATTACTGATATTTGATGATACATCTTGCAGTTAGAATCTCAATATCTGATAACCTCTGAGAATTTCAGTTGCTTTATTATGAATCTCACTACAAATTAATTGGAGGCTTGATTGGCTTCTTCATTTTGGTTTGTGTATCGTGGCCAGGGATCAGTAGCAGATTTAAAGGCTCCTAATCCGTTGAAACGCATCATGGAGTCTACTGAACAAAGGTCACTTCATTCCATCAAACTTGCATATACATCCATAGCTGTTTTGGGTCATAACCTATATGCGCTCATATTATGCAGGAAATCGCCAGACATTAGCTCAAAATCTGCCAGCGATTTGGTACTCATTTGATATATTGCCACACATCATTAGTACAGACCATGGTTTAGTTAGAAATGAAGACATTATCACGGTTAGTTCTGATGTTTTCATTTTTCTTGTTTTTCTACTGTGTAGGTTCCAGTAACTGGAAGTCAGAAAGCTTTAACTGATAATACTTTTACTTCAAACGATCTTAATGTGATGGGGAGCATATCAGACTTTGAAATGCCTTCACTTGTTGAAAATGATGTAAATGTGGAAAAAGCTGAAGCTTGTGCAAAAGAGCTTGATGATGTAAGTGCATTATAGATCTGATTCGTTTTCTTTTCTTTATGAATAGAGAAACTGTTTAGGGAGTCATTTTATTCAGCTTCTAAGCCACTGGATGAGAGAGAAGGAGATCTAAAATGACTTGGAAGAAAGTGGTAAAGAAAAATAATGTTTAGAATTAGTGTGACAACTAAAAAATCAGGAGAAGTATCCACATTATAGACCCTAAATAGCCGACTAAAAATGCTTAATTGTTGCCTGTCATCTGTGTAGATGTGACTAATGGTATAAATGATAGAGTAACAACTAATGCATGGGAAATAGAGGGAAAGAGACAAGTAACTTGCTTATGATAATATGCATGTACCTATGGTTTCCTACTGTTTTTCCTGTGATCATGAATGAACACTCTAGGCATGTTGAAAACAGATGCTTTGGTGTTTGTCTTTTGCTTATGGTGGTTTTATTAGATTCTAAATTGAAATCATGGAGTTAAAACATCAATATCTAAAGGTTTAGCCATAAGTTGGTCCAATACAGAGTGTGCACAATGATATTATCTAAAATTTGTTTCCTGACTGGTAGAAGGCTGTTAACTAGGTGTTTATTAGGAAAAAAGCAATGAATAGAATTATACACAACATTAACACATGATGGTTCAGGTAGAGAGTTATGCATTAAGAGTATTATTTGATAGTCAGCCACATGGCATTTTAATCAAAATGAAAATGTATATGATCTAATTTTTAGATCAATAATCGAATAGCTTATTGTTCTTATCTCAGGGTAATTTGGAAATGAGATACTAGCACATAATTTTGAATGTATACAAAATTACAGCATCATATTCTTTCCAGATATGCAACATGCTGAAAAAGAAGCATGAGGAAGCTAAAGAATTGCTTGTTCGAGCTATTGTAAACAACAATGCATTGCTGATGTTAAACCATCCCATGTATGAGGAGAAGATATCCTTTACAGCTGTATCATTTCAGCATCCTGCAAATGCAATTGTGTTTTATATATCTTTTTGCCAGATATCAAACTTGTGATTCCTTCACCAACAGAACATCCGTGCCCTTCAGAGGTTTGCTACCGGTCTGTGCTCCAAAGACTACTCTTGTTGAGCTAGTCAGTGAACAAGCAACTAATCCAGTGTGAGCTCTAACTCTTCTGACTATATGCATACAAAATCTGAAGGCAATTTACTATTTCATTTGGGTGGTCTCATTACTATGATAAAAGTAGAAAGAATAATGGCAATCAATTTTTTAGTAACTGAGTGCTCATTTTGGACTTGAGGATAGCTGATCGATCATTCTGCAATTGGTGAAAACTAATACTGATGGAACAGATTCTATGGTAAATATTAATGAATTCTTTCGGTGGGGAGATCGCTGCAGTGCTTGCATCCTTTCGGTGGCGAAGCGGGGCGACATCGAGTGCCACAACGGACTCTTAGCATCATTGGAGAAACAGGGTGCCTTAATTAATTGGGTGGAAGGCAAAGGTGTCTTAATTAATCGGGTGGCCGGCAACGGTGCCTTAATTAATTGGGTGGATAGCAAAGGCTCTTGCCCCAAAGACCTGGCTACAGAGGGAGGTTTTCTTGTGAATGGGTTTGTGGGTGCTTTTCCCAATGTAGGTGATAAAGGTGGTTTGAGGGTTGTGCCAAGTGCGGCCTTTATTGCTTGGGGGAGTGTGTTGGAAGAGATGGGGTGTTGGGTGGACCGGGTGTGGAGGTTTGGATTGGGGCCTACCTGGAGGTGTAGGTTCGGTCTAAATTCTGTGCTGGTGTTGTGGGGAAACTTGCCTGCGGGCTCAGTTTCATTGGCAGGCCCGCAGGACCTTGGTGAAGGGAGAGGAGGGCCTGATGTGACTTCGGGGTGTAACTTCGGAAATGTGGAGCACTACCAGATGTTGGAATTGGGTGGGACTTTAACGGTACAGTCCTCTACGGTTGAGAGGGGTGGCCCGGGTGTAGATGTTAGCGACGTCCGCTTTAGTCGCCGTCTTGCGGGCATGGAGGCGACCTCTATTTTTGACAAAGCTATTGCTAGGAGAGCCAGACTCGAGGAGTTCGGTTGCATCGGAGGGGGAAGGTGTACCCTACGTAATCGGAAGAAGATCCAGTCCAAGAGCGCCAGATGCGGAGTGCAGATCAACGAGGGGGAGACGAATTCCTTCATGGAATTCGTGTCCCACATGGATTAAGATGGTTCCTGATTTTGTTTGGTTGGGGTCCTTTGGGTGGTTTTTTTGGGGTAGTAGTGCTACTGTAGGTCGGTTTTTGCGAAAGACAACGTTGTGTGTTCCCCCAGGTGTTTCTTTTTGGGCGGTGTGGCGGGTGTCAGGGTGTCGGCGCAAGCAACGCACGGGGGGATGGGTGTATGGTTTGTTTTGATGTTTAAGATTTTGTGTTGGAATGTTAGGGGGCTTAATGACCCTTCTAAGCGTTGTGTCTTTCGGCAAGTTATCTCCTGTTTAAGGAATGTCGTCGTCTGTTTACAAGAAACTAAGGTGCGGTCGGTGTCTGGATCGTTTCTTAAAAGTTTTGCCGGGTCTTTTTTCGACAAATGCCAGTTCCTCGAGGCCAATGGTACTTCGGGCGGGCTGATTACGTGTTGGAACTCTAAGTACTTCGAGTGCTCGGAAGTCATTGTGCGCATATTTTCTATCACTGTCCACCTCACTCATCGAACTAGCGGAGTCCCTTTCTTCGTGTCGAACGTTTACGGCCCATCAACGAGAGAAGGGAAAGATTCTTTTTGCTCCGAGCTAGCTATGTTGAAGCATTGCTGTGGTGGTAATTGGGTGTTGGGTGGGGATTTCAACCTTACCAGAACCTTCGAGGACAGGAATAGGGAGGGGGGGGGGGGGGAGGTAGAGCTGATCGTTTGTTCAACAAGCTGATTTTCGAGCTCATGCTTATTGATTTGCCTATGAGGAACCAACAATTTACCTGGTCGAATTTGCAACGCTCGCCGCTCCTGGCGAAACTGGATCGCTTCCTCGTTTCGACGGAATGGGATGAGGCCTTCCCACTGTCAGAGGTGGAGGCACTGCCTAGAATTACCTCGGATCATTGTCCCATTCTGCTCTCCACGGGGGGTAAATCCAAGAGGACGAGGACAACGTTCAGACTTGAGGACGTATGGCTTAAGTGCGAGGATTTTATCAGCAGAGTGCCACAGTGTGGCAGGAAGTGGAAACGGAAAGTAATAAATCAGGAGTCCTTAACTTTACGGCTAAGCTTAGTCATTGACAGATTATGATTAGAAGATGGTGTGCTTCGCATTTTTACAGTATCAGAAAGGAGAAGAAATTGATCGAGGCGGGGATATAGGAGTTTGATAAGTTGGAGGAACAACAGGTTCTTACCTCGGACCTGTTTGGCAAAAGGCAGGGGTTGAGGGACAAGCTGATCAAGGTGCTAGATGACGAAGAACTTCTTTGGAGAACTCGAGCTAAGCAAAATTGGATGAGGGAGGGCGATAGGAACACAAAAATTTTCCACGCTTACGCGAACGGGAGGAAGCGGACTAACTGGATTGGTGTGATAGAGGACGACGACCACGTTTTTAGTAGGGAAGTAGATAAGAAGTCATATTTTTCCCGTAAGCTCAAGGAACTGTTCTCACCCCTGGACCCTGGAACGAGGTCCTTTGGGGACTGGAGCAACCTTTTTCGGCATTGACGGCTCAACGAGTCAGATTGTCAGAAGATGACTGCACCCTTCACCCTGGAAGAGATTAAGACGGCGGTTTTTCAGTTGGGAAGGGATAAGGCCCCGGGACCTGACGGCTTCCCCTTGAGCTTCTACCAAGTCTTCTGGGAAGTCCTGAAGGATGACATTGAAAGAATTTTTCTTGATTTGCACGAGGGTAAATGTAGCACGGGTCTGATCGACTACTCCTACGTTTGCCTGATACCGAAAAAAGAAGGTGCTCGGAAAGCGAGCGATTTTCGGCCGATTAGTTTACTGAATGGGATACAGAAGATTATTTCTAAGGTCTTGGCAAACAAACTTGCGCCGGCCCTGCAAACTTTGATCTCACAGTCCCAATCAGCGTTCCTCAAGGGACGAAATATCACGGACACCTTCGTATCAGCAAGCGAACTATTAGGGTGGAGCAAGAGGAATAAGGTGGAGGCGGTCGGAGTGAAGGTCGATTTCGAAAAAGCGTACGACAGACTCAACTGCGCAAAATTATGGAGTGGTGGGGTTTCGCCGACATTTGGTGCGAGTGGATTCAACAATGCATCGGAAACGCTAAGGTGGCGGGGCTTGTTAACGGAGAAGCAACTAGCTGGATAAAGACCAAGAGAGGGGTGAGACAAGGGGACCCTCTATCACCATATTTGTTCCTCATTGTGGCTGAGGGACTCTCACAGATGACGGACGAGGCGGTCAGAAACGATTTGGTGAGAGGGATCGGACATTCCGTTGAACGTCGGATCGCACTGATTCAATACGCAGATGACACCCTTTTTTTCTGTGTGGCTCGTAAGAAATTTTTAAAGAACCTTAGGTTCATTTGGCACCTTTTCGAGTGGGCATCCGGACTCAAAGTTAACAAGGATAAAACAGAGTTGTTTTATACTGGCATAGTCGAAAATAAGGAGGTTAGACTTGCGAGTCTACTAAAATATAAAGTTGGAACTCTACCGACGAAATACCTCGGACTGCCGCTGTCCTATAAGAGCCTTAGGGTAGAGGATTGGCGTGGGATTATTGGAAAAATCCAACGTAGACTAGAGGGATGGCAGACTAAGCTTCTATCCAGGGGCGGTAGGCTTACGCTTGTTAATGCGGTGTTGTCCAACATACCGCTCTACCAGCTTTCTATTTTTAGAGCGCCCAAATGGGTCATCAAACGGGTTGAAGCTCTCAGAAGGGATTTCTTTTGGTTCGGCTCGGCAAAGGCGAATGGGTGGGGACGGTTAGTCGCCTAGAGACAGGTGTGTAGGCCTAAAGCAGAAGGAGGATTGGGTGTCATTGATCTGAGTGTTATGAATGCGGCCCTCCTTTGTAAATGGTGGTGGAGATTCTTGGTGACACCTGACCTGCAGTGGAGTAAGCTCATCCAAGGTTTGTATTATCGGAAGAGAATACCATTGGGAGAAGGGAGATCCTTTAGACCGTACTCGCAGTGGTGGAGGGATGTACTTGGTATTAAAGACATCTTCAAAGGAGGGATTTCCTACAGGATCGGTGACGGAAAACTCGTGAGTTTCTGGACGGACAGGTGGTGTGGGGAGTCGACACTGCATTCCCACTATCCCGAGTTGTTTAGCGAGGTTGTAAGGAAGTCGATCAAAGTCAGTGCATGTTTTGATCAGGGCAGATGGAGATGGAGGAAGATCCTCAGAGGTGCCTTAGCGAGGAGACTGGCAGGCAGGGAACGGGTCAATAAGCTGAAGGTACTGGTGGGGGCAGCCACACCGGAGTCTGGATGCGATGAGTTAGTGTGGAGGTGGAACAAGAAGGGTTGCTTTACTGTCAAGTCGACGTACGTCTTCCTCATTGATGGGGGGGGGGATACGCGATCATGCTGCCCTTTCTATTTGGAGTTTGCGTTTGCCGCCGAAGGTTAAAATTTTCATTTGGATTGTCCTAAAGAACCGGCTGCCCATGGTCAATAGCCTGCTGAATAGAGGTTGGTGCGGAAATAACCTTTGTGTGCTCTGCGGGGTTCTCCTGGAGACGACAGACCATCTCTTTACGGGGTGTGTGTACGCGCGTTTCATGTTCGGGGCGGGAGCAGGGGCCGTGGATATCCGAGCGCTGGGGAATAGCGTACGAAGGGTGTGGGAGAGTCAGGTGGGTAGAGAGTGTTCCTGACAAGAACATGACACTAACTTCTCTGGCGGCGCACTGGTGGGTTCTATGGAATATAAGGAATAGAGTTATCTTCAAGCAGATTAACACTGACCCCCTCCGTGCAATGCGATGGGTTAGTGATGTGCTAGCGCTTTGGTCGGGAATAGGTTGATCCGTGCAGTGCGATGGTTTTTTTTTTTTTTTTTTTTTTTTTTTTTTTTTTTTTTGGCGTTTTTTTAGAGACCTGTGATGTCTCACTCGTGTAGCCGAGTTCAGTCTTTCGATGAATGAAGCGAGTAGCTTGCTACCTTTCTCTCAAAAAAAAAAAATATTAATAAATTCTTCTGATCGTTCTCCTGAAAAGTTTTCCGAGTTAATAGTTTTTCCAAATGCAAATATGAGGTCTGCACTTCATGTTAGTAAATTGTGCTTTGTGGGAGGGAGGGAAAGCACCGGACTGCTATAAGCAACTCTTCCATCTTAAATATTGATAATCGTATCAGTTGGATAATAATTTGAAGTTCCTTACAGGAGAAAGAGTTCTGACAAGCCTGGAACCTGAAAGAATTGAATCTCTAGTATTAGATACAATTGTGGGGGCCAAGCTGAAGTATTAGGCTTAAAATGAGCTTTAAGCCTATCAAAATTTTGATGACAACTCTGTAGTATTGGGTCCTGGATTAGGTTAATTATGACCGTCTCGGTGTTTAGTCATGAAAATCATGGAAAGGCAGAATAATGATGATAGTCTAATGTACTATTTAACAAGAGAATTTGATACTTACATGGTTTATGTCACTTAACAGAAAATGTTACCATTTCTCTATTTTGATCATCACTTAGACTTAAATTGCTTTTACCTTTTATGCCCAAAATCGCTATGTGCTAGACCTAGCGTATTGCTTGGTTATGGCTTCTCATAGTGGGCTACGTCTAATGCATTGATGAAATTTAGATTTGAGCAGCTCACTCAAGTTTGAAACGGGAACTAGTTGATTCGAAACAAGGTATGTCTGAAAATTGGACAAAGTTGCAGATCAGGTACTATATTCCAAATTAACTCTACCATGGGCCAGATTCAAATTTTGTTGTCTTCTTGTAGTGCTACTGGATTATGTAATTTTGTGTTGATCTAATTTTTCACTAGATTTGACCACTTCAAAAAACTATTAAAATGGTTGAGGAACAGTATTTGACCTATTTAGCAAGGACAATCATTCATTAGTAAAAATGAATTTCCATGCGATTTAGCTAGTTTTTTTTTTTGTTATTTTAGGTTAGGTAAAGTTGCCTAGCCTATTGCCAAAGGCTAGGTTTTGAATTTTAGAAAAATAATGTGTCTCTGGCCTGATGATGGTCAAGGTTTGATGGGTTGTAAATTTGAAATCACAGCTTTACAACTCTTCAGTTTATTATCATGTCCCGTCATTTACCTAATTTTAATCCATCATTATTCAAACCTGAAGTATACAAACAACTTTTTCGAGTAAAATTTTCCTGTACATAAACAAACCGAAAAGAACAGTTTATTTATCAATGCCTGTAGGATAAGAAAGTGAAAGTGGATAGTTGCACTTATTGCACTTCCATAGATTAATAACATTGTCGTGCAGGAATTTCGACAGAATCTGAAAGTGGAATTATCCTAAACTTTATTAATGATTATCTTGTTTGTCAACAAGTAACCCGTACGAGTAGTGCCACGGTCAACCATTCAGCTAAGTTGGACATGTGTCGCAATGACAACTGTTCTTATAGGGAAGTCACCAACCATGAAGTTGAAATTAAAATTAAAGTCAATTTTGTTTTCTATTTCTATAAACTGTGAATGATAGTGGACATTAATCAACATTTACGTTAGAGTGCTTAGAATTGGCCCTCACATTTAGGTCTTAGTACTCGTAGAAGCCTTTTTCTTTTTCCTTGCTTAAAAAATTAATCACCTTTTCTTTTTCCCAGTAAGGTGCTTTTAGATTTTCAAAAAATTCTTTGCGCACCAGGGAAAAGGCATAGATTGTTCTATTAGAGATAAAGCCTATTCTGAGGAGTGGAATAAAGCTTATCCTACTTTGTTAAGCAGAGATTAGCGATCCAGTTAAGCAGAAATTATTTTAAACCTATATTTCAAAATATTTTTGTTTTATTTTTTTGGCAAGAATTATGAAATAAAAAGAATTTTTTTTTTTTTACCCTACAACCAATCAGAATTTTAATGTTTTTTTTTTATTTTTAGTAACATTTTAATATTCCTTTTTTATTTTAAGTTGTTGTTGGGATTTGATTATATTATTTTTTTGCATTGCCCATTCATATTTCTCAAAAGCCATCGGCTTTTTTTTTTTTCCTTTAATTTTTGAGTCAATTTAATAATTAAAAATGAGTTGGTTCTTACGTAGTGCCAACAGTGCGAACGTTGACTATATTTATCCATTAGATGTATCTAAATAGTGTTTTATTTATATTCATGCAACTCAAAATTTTTATTTATTTTTGCTCATGCAAGCATTCAATATAAATTTATTTATTTTTTTTTTTTGTACATGGTCACGGTTAGCATAGGCGTAGGAGCTTATAGGCACTGACAGCATATTTGTCCATGAGCAACGCTACATGTACACCCCCAAAGGGGGTGTACATCTTACACCCACCCATCTAAGGGTGGGGGAGTCACTTCACAAATTGTGAAGTGACCCCTCACCACACCCCACCCATTGATGGGTGGGGTGTGCGATGTACACCTCCAAATGGGGTGTACAAGTAGCATTTTCCTTTGTCCATTATATTAGGCTTAGTTAATTGGCACAAAATAAAACTAATTGGTCCAAATTCTAAAAACGTAATTGCTACAAAATTAAATTTAATTTGAACAATTAATTTTGATTAAAAGTTATAAAGTGTTTGAGTGAAGTAAATTTTTTAAAATAATTTTGTAAAATTATTTGGCAAAATTTTTTTGTGTTTGTAATTAATAATTTGTTTACTAAATTTTATTTTAAAATAATTTAAAATTTAAAATTTGAATGTAAAATAAAAATAAAAATTTAAAATTTGAGTCTAAAATAAAAATCGGATTTCAAAAAACTAAAAATAAAAAAAAAATAATTTTAAAAATTAAAAATAGATTTTAAAACAAAATTTTCAGACGCTTTATTGAGGCTAAAATTATTTTTGAATTCAAAATCATTTTTTAACGCCTTTTTTATGTATGTTTTTTTTTTTGATAAATCTTTCATTTTGACAATAAAGTAGGCTATTTAAAATTTCTAATTATTTTTTTTCAAGGGAGGATTGCTGTATAAAACTCTTTTGTATTCGTAGACATAATCAGCATGGGAGGTATTAAAAAGAAAATTTGAAGTATTTTACTTATCATACAATTTAGCTCGCATTATCCAACTTATCTCAAAAGTTACTTCTTCAATTGTTTGTAACCTTTATTAGTCTCATCGTTTTTTTTTGAGAGAGAAAAATAGTCTCATCTTTTTTTCTTTATTTTTTTTTTAACTTTCGAGGCTTTGCTGTCTCATCTTGTTGCTTAGTTCATATTGACTCGAATAATCTTTTTTTCTTTATTTTTTTTTTAACTTTCGAGGCTTTGCTGTCTCATCTTGTTGCTTAGTTCATATTGACTCGAATAAAACGGTATCATGCTACCTTCTCTTTTCTCTCAGAAAAAAAAAAAAAAGAAAAAAAAAGAAGAGAGAAAATTAGTCTCATCAGCCGAACTTTTAGTTGTTTCCAACTTACCTTCTTTTTTTTTCCTTTTTCTTTTTCTTTTTCTTTTGAGAGAAATTTCCAACCATTCATCTCATCATTGATTTGTGGTGCTTCTTCTTGGTAGTATTTCTCTTCATCGATCATTTCGCATTGCTTCATCCAAATTCATTCTAAATTTAAAAAGCACAAAAAGAAAGGCAGGGGTCGCAAATGTAGCTAGTTAGAGGAAGAAGATGACAGTGGTGATAGGAAGCTATTGAATTGGCGGCGACCGTCGGCAGCGTCAATAGAAAACATACCACCAAATTTTAAATATTCATTTACACATACCCTCAACATCTCTATACCAATAAGATGTTACTTGTGCGTATATATATATATAGGGTGCCAACCACTGCTTCGATGCTACATTCTCCACTGCACTTCAGCAACAGCCTCCTAACTGAACTGAAGCTAGAAGCAGGAGATATGTCGTTTTTGAGAACCAAGAACATATTTTTCCTCATCTTGCTTCTATCAAACATCTGCTTTTCGGAAGCCTTGCACCGCAGGGCGCTCGCGATTGCATTTGAAGAGTCGGAGGCCGGACCCCCGACGACGACGACGACGACAGTGGTCTTCGGAGGAGGGTCTGGAAGTGAAATCATGGCCGGCAGCCTCTACGAGTCCAAGCGGCTGAGCCCCGGCGGCCCAGATCCTCAGCACCACTCCACTGGCCCCTACTCATATGCCGTCTCGTTCCACACTAGACCATGAAAATTCCCTGTTTTCATTTTTTTTTTTTTCCCCCCAACCCATGAATTAAGTCCTACCACCGGAACCGAATCCGCGGGAATTGATACTCCCATTGACTCTGGCAATCTGATAAACTCTCTTAATAAATTTCATGGTGATGGTTCTACGAAAGTTTTAGTTCATCGTCTATTATTCTTTGTTTTGGTTGTGTTAATGTTTCTGTAATCGGATGCCTTCATTCCAGTACTGTTTGGTTTTGTTCTTACTTCAGACAGAGCAAGGAAAGAACGAATACGATTTGATTGTGGATGCAGTAGCGAGAATGAATACGTTTATTAAGGCATTAATCGCAGCTTAATTTACCTCATCTTGCTTAACCGTTAAACCGCCGCCATTACCATAACATATAAAAAGGCCCGCGTAAAACCAACGCTCAAATACTTCAAACTGTGACTAATCGTACAGTACCTTAAACGGTTAGGATTTGATTATATTTGTAGTTGAATCCTAGTTGGATTAAGATTAATATTTAAATCTTAAAGAGATAAGTTTGTTAAGATTTAAATATTAATTAGAATAAAAATCTATTTAGACTAGGATTTGAATAGCTTTTGATGTAAGCTATAAATATAGCATATGTGTTATTATTTTAAGGTGGTGTTAAAATAGTCACACCCAAGATGGTGATAATATCCATGGAGGTGGTGGGGGCTAGGATTTAGCCACACCCATATAGTGGTATCCACATTAAGGTGGTGTTAACGTGGTCACACCCATGGAGATGGTGGTGGTAATACCCATGGAGGTGGTGGGGGCTAGGATTTAGCCACACCCATATAGTGGTATCTACACCCACGGTGGTGGTAACACCCATGGAGGTGGTGGGGGTTAGGATTTAGCCACACCCATAGTCTTCTAGGTTTATAGAAGACGAGAGAAGGGAGTCTTCTAGGTTTATAGAAGACGAGAGAAGGGTGAGAGAGATTCAGGAGGAGGGCTCGGGTTGAAGCTACTCTATTGTAGAAGAAAAGAGAAGTCGGTGTAATTCTTTTCTTGGTTAATGAATCTTATTTCACCCGCATATTTTCTGTTTTGGTTTTCTTCTCTTTGTGGTTGTATTGGTTCCAGTTTTGTTGAGAGGACGGGTTTATGGTAAAAATTCGATTTGACGTTTTCGTTGCGAAATCCCAACTCTAGGCGGTACCAGAGCGGATTGCGGTATCGAAGCGGGTTGCGGATTCAGAGAATCTGGTACCGGGACGAGTACCAAATTTTTTCCAACATAAACGCTCCGTATACTATTTTACAGAAGAGAAATTTTATATGGACAAAGAGAGTTTTGGAGTTAGAGCATGCCGTTTCATAATTACTCGCTTTATATCAAATCTAATACTATTTAATTCTAAACAATCTCATTCATTAATTTTATAATTTTTAATTAATGTGTATAAAATTTAAGATATTATTTTAAAAATTATTATAATATATTAATTTGAAACCGCCGGACCTAATTTGAGAGATGAATGATAATCTATCTGTCAATTTTCTTTCTAAAAATATTTTAATTTTAATTTTTTTTTATTAAAATTTGTGCACTAATCGAATCTTCTCTCTCTACGAACCATCTATCTCCACTTCTCTCTTTAAACTATCTACTTTCACGATTTATCATCACAATTTTTATTATTAAAAATTTATATATTTTTTTTCTTAACGCATCTCACATTTTTCATCTCCACCAATTTTTCATCCTTTTTTCTTCCCTCCCGCCATTATCTCTCCCTCCTCGCCGCAGACCCTCCCTTTATCACGTCTAATGATTTTGTCATGGCTCGCGTTCTAATAAAAAATATTGCATCACACCTTTCCCTCTCTTTTGCATACCCTATCTTTGCCGCACCTCATAGCATCTTTCTTTTTCTGTTGTCCACCCTATCTTTACCGTGCCTCATGGCATGTGGTGAGTCGAATCAGTTACGGTGAGCTGAGCCGGCTGGAGAGGAGCTGAATGCCTTAAGGTAATATGGGGACAACATTTCAATTCATATGAGCCACGATCGGCCCATGCATAAGTCAACAGATTCTATTGCTGATGGGACAACCGTCGAAAACTGTTTTGACACTTAGCCTAGCTATTATGAGGATAGCTAGAGTGGTGTGTTGTTCACTCAAACACTGTCAACGCCGAATGCGCCGCCCGGTCAGCCCTGTCCGGTCACTTTTGTCCCCTTCGTACACAGCCAATATTCCCTATAAATAGTTTTGAGAGAAAGTCTATCCGGAGGAAATCCTATTGAAGTTGTGAGAGACTAGTTTGAGCCGAGGACCCGAAATCTTCAGCAGACAATGCAGTTCGAGGACCTCTTCCTCGAATCGGCTCGTGCCCGAAGGAGTGTTCTTCAGCGATTCAAGCGATCAACTGCAATCTTCAGTGGTTCTTCAGTATGAGGTGGGGGATATCACCAAGCAGGGGTGATGTCTTGTCGTGTCTATTGTCTTGAGTTTTGTGTTGTTGTTAGTTTCTTATCTTTGTTGTAAGCTTGTGTTGTGGAGGGAGTGTGGTGTTGATCTCCCTGAGCCTTAAGATTTTGGAACCATAGTGGTTAGTGACCTTGTGTTTGGGTGCTTTGCTTGTAGACCTCAGGATAGAACCAGGGGGTTGTGGAACCGAGTGTTCGGTTGAGCGTGAGAGTTTGTAGACTCTGTTTTAGGAGTAGCCTAAGAAGGACTAGAGGTGAGTACTTTGGTATGCTGTGAGTTGGGTAGTTGGCCTTCGGGCTGTTGTGTGGCGTAAGAGCGCTTGATTGAGGAGAAAGTTGATACTTTTGACTTCTCTGAAAATGGGTGTACATAGCTAACGATGGGTGCGATGATGTGTGAGTAACCCAGCCTCCCCTTTTGTTATTTTTGTGGTGAAAGATCCACCAGAGGAAGATGTGGGTGTAACCCAGTTCTCCAAGCGCCATGCATATGTGGTGGAATACCCATAGGGGGTGACGTGGGTGTAACCCGGCTCTCCTGGCGGTAAATTTGTTTAACCAGGTGGTACGAGTGTGAAATTCTTCGGCACCCCACTTAGCACCCAGGACCAATCTGGGGAGCGTATGGTTCACTGACTCCGCCAGATGAATTTACGGGTCATTGATAGGAGTGCAGCTCGAAAATTTGACCACCGCTTGGGGCTCGTACAGGTCAACCGATCAGGAAGGTGAGGTCCTTTCGGCTGTTGAGAAAGTGAGCGAGCTCGGCGAATCTGAGCCGTGGAGTTAGTTCGGTTGGGTGTTGGTGAGGCATTTTGGGTGTTACCTTGACCTTTACTGCTTTTCTTATCTGTTACCTTATTGTCTATTTGTAGATGCCTCATGTAGACCAAATAAGTGTAAAACATTCTTTCTCAGTAGTTGAACCGATTAAAAATTTTAATTAGTTTTCATTTCCTGTGGTTTACTTCTTTCAGGTGTCAGATCGGTTGGTGAGGCACGCGATCGCGACAAGAACGTGGTCGAGTAGCGGAGTTAGGAGTCTAGCTGGCCTTCTTTATGCTGTGTCGTTCGGTTGTGGTTTTGTTCAGTCAAGGGCTTGGTTGTGTTGCTCCTTGTTGTAACCGAATCGATAGATATAATAAAGTGATATTTTTATTTATGTTTTATTCATTGTACTTTGATATTATGTATCATTTCGTTTCATTTTAATTAAGTGTGATTAGAACTGACCATTCCGTTCTGGTGGAGCTTAACTTGTCCGTTTAGTAAAAAGTCTATACGTGCTCCGAACTGATATCTAAGACGGTTCCAGAGCGTGACATAGCAGTCTAGCTAAAACTATCCGATCGCGTCTTTTTTCCTTGCATGCCGCTAGGTGCCGTCTTCGACAGGCATGTCTTCAGTTGGAACTTGGCAATGTGAAGGGGCGATTTTTTTACCTTTCTTTTTATGAAGTAAAGTGAAAAAAAAAGGCTATCTATCTTTTTTTTTTTTTTTATTAATTACTTTTTTTGATTTTTTTTTATTAGGAAGGAATTCTTTTCCTTTTAATATTTAATCTTATATATTTTTAAGAAAACGTATATTTAAAAAAAAATCACGTGAGAAAAAATTTATCTCTTTTTCAAGTTTTTGATACATATGGTGCAAATAAAATTTATTATTTTTATTTTATTTAAATTTTTTATTTTAAAAATACATCCCTATGGTGCGAATTAGAAAACTTATTTACTTAACAAAATAAATAAATAACTTATTTACTTTTATCACTTTTTTATACTAATCATAATGTTACTATTGTTGTTATTTCAAATATATATTGCATATAATAATTTATTTTAAATATTTTGTGTGATATATAATGCACGTGCACTAGGCTAGTATAATAAAAAGTTAAAATTTACACTCTAGACTTAATTTCTAAAACAACCAATGATTAACTTAATAGTTACATGAAAGTGTATGATCTATAACTTTAGATGCTGTGTACATGTAGCATTTTTCTTTAAAATATCACATTCCATGATTCCCTCTTCCACTATGAAAGCGAGTGCTTTACATCATGCTTCCATGCATGGATATTGCACTATCTTCGTCTATAATATACTCGGAGCATGATCTCCTATAGACTAGTAAAACTTATTAATATATATATATATATATATATAGAGTAGAGTTTATATATTTTTAAAAATATAAGTATATTTATATTTGTTTATACGCGCGTTTCAAGTTCACTAGCAGTTAGAGTTCTATACTGAAAAGGGGTTCTTTATTCAAAGGTTCTTTATTCAAATACCTTTTAGGTCCCGGCGCTCTAAAATATAATTTATAGTAGTAAGTTGGCCTTCAATAGTTGATCATTAAGACTATTTGAAATTGTAGAAAAATTATGTTGTTTGCTTAAAGAGAAGAGTATTCAATTCTGTGATGGAAAGTTTGATTGGACTGAATCACGTTCGAAATGACGAGAGATCGAATTATGTCGAATCATATTCGAAATGACGTAAGGTTAATTAGTTGGATCGAGTCACAATCGAGATTCGTTGGTACCCGCTGTGTTTGCACGCTTTAAGTAAATTGATTGTGTATTTCTAACCGCTTAAATTTTTAAAATTAATAGTTAGCGTCAACGATCCAATAAATAATATAGAAGGCAAAGGTCCTGTGGTGAGAGACTAGGATGGGCCTAGTTACGTTTTTCTTAGCTACTGTGTCTTTACACTTTAAATAAATTAGTTGTATATTTTTATCAGTTCAAACTTTTGAGATTACGGATTAACGCCAACAATCCAACATGTGTTACGTATAGTAAAAAAATACCTTATTTATTTCAATATCTACGACACTACCGAAAATCGGAAAAGTATAAATATATTTTTGTCTCACCTCGGTTTTGCATGCTAATATTAGATGGATCTCAATACTAAATAAACCATAAAATTTAACTAGCAACTAATTAAGCGCTTTCTTAACGAAGCTTTGGCACACAAAAAGCGACAAGTACTGAGAAAGTTCTATAGAAAAGCCTAATAAGCTCCAAATTTTCGCTTGTCATAGGTTGGGTTCACACTTTCGGTTGGTATTTGCGGTAAGAGTTGCTACTTTTTTTGGCTAATTAATTTAAGCCAACTTGACTTACATTAATACACCAAAATGGAAGTGAAAGTGATCAAAGTTTTTGTGTACTAGTAAATCCTCACGTACGCATTGGTTCCTTAGATTTTGGGACCACTTTGATTTGCATCAAAAGTATACAATTTTTTTGTGATACCTAATATTTTCACATCGAATAAGAATTTAAATATATTTGGGTATATATATAAGGCATGGATGCTAGTAATAATAATTGGATTTAAATATTTTGGGTTGTGCTTTGGACCCAACTAGTTATTATTGCTAGTGAACCGGATCGCTACATTTGGTGTCGGAGCCAATAATCAGTCGAAAGTGTATGGCAAGTCTCGGCTGAGCTTGGGTCTAGATGACAGGACTAGCGAGACAAGTCTAGATGATAGGGCTAGCGAGACAAGTCTCACATTGTCTGACGAGGACATCAGGCGTAAACGGGGGGAGTCTGTAGCTGACGAGGACTCGACAGGCCTAAATAGAGGGAGTCTGTAACTGACGAGAATGTCAGGCCTAAACGAGGACGAGGACGTCAGGCCTAAACGGAGGGACTCTGTAACACCCCAATAGTCCTACATCGGATTTGGATGGAGGGAGTCTGTAACACCCCAATAGTCCCACATCAGATTTGGATGTGTTTGGGTATATATATAGGGAAGTCTGTAACACCCCAATAGTCCCACATCGGATTTAGATGTGTTTGGATATATATATATAAGACATAGATAAGAATCTGTAACACCCCAACAGTCCCACATCGGATGGAAATATAAATGTATTTAGATATATATATATATATATATAAGACATGAATACTAGTATTAATAATGGTTAAGCGGATGAATATATATATATATATATATATATATATATATAAAAAAGATATGAATACTAGTAATAATAATTGGACTTAATCATTTTGAATTGTGCTTTGATTTGGACTAATGAGTTATTATTGCTAGTGAGCCGAATTATTACAATGTAAATGAAGTGCACAAATCATAAAAGTGGCCGGAGGGTCATTTTCTGCCTCCTTACATCTCGTCCACATTTTTATTGTTATGAGCGGTTTGGTTCACGTTATGTATGAAAAAAATTTAGAATTATTATATGTAAAATAATAAGATTATTAAAATTTATATAAATTTCTGCATTTGTTTTAAATAGTTATCTCATTAAAAAGTATTAAGTATATAAAATTTTTACATTTGGTAATTAACACTAAAACTGCATGCAGTAATATTATAGATCCATAGTAATATATATGGTTTTCTAAAATTATCTCTATGTTTAAAATTTTATTTATGTATATATTTATCATTAAAATTTAAATAAAAAAATTAAATTAATAATAAATAAATGTATGAGATTGTATTACTTAGCTTCATTATCCAAATACAATAATTGAAAATAAATTTTTAGTAATTCTTGACAGATTATACGCGAATCAAACGATTTTTAGTCAAATGCTAAAAAATATAATAAAGAATATATGCATGCAGGTGATATATAGGGATTTTTTTTAAAATAACCCTCCCAAATATTGATATTTATCAAATAACCCTGTTAAAATTTTTTTTGTAAAACTAATCCTCCTTTTGCCAGCAGGGCGCCACGGAGGAGGGACGACCTGAAGACGCTGAATCGTTCAGCGTCTTCAGTATACTCCCTGAAGACGCTGAATCATTCAGCGTCTCCACAAAAACCCTGTGAAGACGCTGAATGATTCAGCGTCTTCAGTGTATATGCTGAAGACGCTGATTTAATCGGCGTCTTCATCATATATGCCGAAGACGCTGATTCATTCAGCGCCTTCAGCAACACATATGAGGGCGCTGAGGACTTGGCCAATTTTTCGAAAATTAGCTAAGTCCTCAGATATAAAGGCGCTGAATCATATTGTTAGAGGTGTTGAATGGTTCAGCGCTTTTAATATTTATGTTAGAGACGCTGAATGGTTCAGCGTCTTTAACATTTATGTTAGAGGCGCTGAATGGTTCAGCGTCTTTGATATTTATGTTAGAGGAGCTGAATGGTTCAGCGTCTTTAACGTTTATGTTAGAGACGCTAAACCATTCAGCGCTTTTAACCACAGTGCCAACAGGCAATTTTTTTCAAGTCAAAAAAATAAAATTTGTACAACAAGCTTCACAACAGAATGAAAAATACAAAAAATTTCACAACATCTAGACATTGAGCTAAAATATTTAGAAATAATGTGAAACAATTTCACAACATTCAGATATAATAGTTGAGTAACAACAAAAAAATGTAATCAAAAAAATATTAATAAAACACCCTCAAACTCAAAATTGAGGTACAACTCAATTTTGAGCTTATCCTCTCCCTCGACCTCCTCGGCCACGCCTACGTCCACGCCCTCGCGGACGCCCACGCCCACGGGGAACAACAAGCTCGATAATCGGCATATCATCAAGATGCTCGGCCACTGCCAACTGATCGAGCTCCTCGATAATACCACCCTCATCATGCTGAGCAATATGTTGGATCTCCTGTGGTGATGATGACAAGAGACGACGACGTGAATATGTCGATGCAAATGATGTCTGTGATACAGGAGGCGGGAGTGAGTCTAACGTCGAGGGAAATGTCGTAGGGGCCTGAATACGGGGAGATGGAGATCGTGGCACCTGAAATGGCGTAAATAGTTAGTTAATTTGAATTTGAAGACTTAATTTGAAATTTCTAGTGATATAAAGTTACTTGATGACTCGAGGACGATGCGTGAGCATAATCTCCTCGTCCCTCAGCAACTCTGACAATAGGTACCGACGGTAGATTTTGCAATACCATATGAATATGCTCGCGCATATCTGTAAGAGTCCCGAATATCCTCGTAGGCGACGGACGATCATGCAATAACTGGCCTATAGTAGTATCCATCTGTCGTAGTGTGTCGGCCTGCATTTCAATGGACAAATTAAATTTATATTAAATATACAAAACATGTCAAATTTATATATATAAATTATTATATCATTGTCCTCTCGATATGCCCACGGGGATGAAAAGTCAGCGGAGGACGCTGCACTGGACGATATATCCATATCCTCGTAATCGTCCAGTACCATTGCATGTATATGGATACCGCCTGCAGTGGGTCCTCACCAGCAGCCGGGAGCTGATCAACAATGTGATCTAGCCTCTCAGACCACCTCTCAATGTGTACAGCGCGAAATGCACTCCAATCCTCATCCGGACGCCCACGTGATGTCATGCATCGGATGGACTCCACATTGAGAGGTATATGCTGGAGAAGACCGAATTGCCGCAGGACTCTGTCTGGTACATGCATCTCTACTATGTGATAGCAGATGATGACTGTCCTTGAATGCCAGACTTGCGAGCCCTGTACACAGAAGTTTGGTAATGCAGCTAAAATCTCATCTGTGTACGGCATCCATATAACCTGTTAATGACACAAAATGATCAGTTAGTATAAAAATGTTTAGAAAAAAAATATTTAAAGTATTGATTTAAACATCTACATACCTGCGTCTCTCTCTGCTGATCTAACTCATCTCTATAAAACTCAATGTCAGCGGTCCTGACATTGGCTCTGAATCGTAGTCCTCCAGCGTTTGCCCATCTAGATTGTAAAATATATATATTAGTTGCAATTACATTTGAAATACAAAAAATCTACTATATTAAATAAATATCTTACCGGCAACCCAGAGGGAGATCTACAAAGTCGGGTAGCGCTAGGACGCCTGTAGGTCGGCCGATATGAATATGCTCCCAAGCCCAAATCTATATATTAACACAAACGACTTAATATTAGAAATAAAATATTAAATACCAATATTAACATAATAATGAAATCAAAATATTATATATTATACCTGCAATAGTGTCCCAAAACAACAACACTCGGCCTTCCCGTGCAGTGAGGCAAGTCCTAGCGCTTGATACATATAAGCCAAGGCAGCTGCATCCCATGCATAAGCCCCGCAGAGATGAAAATCAACCAAAAGTGATAGCCACTTTAGGTGAACTATGTGTCCGCTGGGGTTGGGAAACAAACTACACCCGATTTGATATAACATATATGCACGGGCTGTAGCTGCGACTACTTCTGCTGGGGCATCTAGCGGTATATGGCTGTACTGATGATATAGCCACGTTAGGCGTATCTGCGACCCCTTTATTTCGTCGGGCACAACTCCCAACAATGCCTCGCATAGCGGCACCCACTCTTGAAGTGAAATTTCCGTTACTGGTGGACCGTCGACACGGAGACCTGAAATAACCGCCACATCCTGGAGTGTGACGGTCATCTCACCATGTCGAAAGTGGAACGTCTGGGTCTCCGATCTCCACCTCTCGGCAAGGGCGGCTAGTAAAGCCTGATCCAGCTGCACGCGTCTCAAGCGTGCTACCCCGCAAAATCCAGACAGTCGGAGTAGATCTAGTACAGCTAGATGCTCAAGCTCCCACTGGTTGAGCTTCCGCCCATGCCCTGAGAACTCCACCGCACGATACCCCTGTAATGCCAAAACAAATATAGTTAACTTTTACACCAATTCAGTTTATTTGTATTATAATAAAATATCAAATGAAATTTTATAGCTCTTACCTTAGTCCTGATAAAGGCGGACCTATGGCGATGCTGGTCTACTAAGACAGACGCATCAACTGGCCCCGCGTCCTCGTGATCTGCCATCTGCAATAAGCAATCTACATATTAGTAACATGATAGCTAAAAATAATTAAATATTAAGACAAAATAAATATAATTGTGTAAATCATACGCCGGCGTCATTGTTGCACTCTTTCTGTATTTTGTGGACAAGTGCTCCTATAATGGCCTGCCTGCTTACAAATAGAGAATTTTACTCGTCGGCCACCCCCCTCGTCCATTATATTACGAATACGTGTTGATCGTGGACGACCTTTCTTCCTTCGTATAGGAGGCGGTACAATCGGGGGACCTTGGGGTCGTGGCCAGTGCCGTCTATCAGGAACAGGATGAAAATTTGGTGCGTACGCCGCACGATAGCAGTCTGTACTATATCAGGGTGAACAAAAATTCTGGTAGGGTAATCTCATATGTGATATACTACAAACTGCTAAGACATGCGAGCAAGGTATTCCTGTTAGATACAATTCACAACATGAACATTCGACATTTGTTCCATTAACGATCACTTTGTAGTCGAAATCTCCAGTTTTAACTTCAAATTCTGTGAGTCCAAATCTTTCAACATAATATGCCCGCGCCATATCTATATTTTCAGTCATCATATTTTTGACTTTAAGGACAAAAGCGTCCGTCGAATGTTCACCGACCGCACGGCGCTCGCAGAAATACTTATTAAGCTTATAAAAAGTAGCCGCAACAAAAGCCGTGATAGGCAAACCACAAGTGTCCTTAAGAACCCCATTTAATGATTCAGAAAGATTCGTAGTCATCAATCCAAACCGGCAGCCTCCATCAAATGCTCTTGCCCAGTACTCTTTATATCTGTCAAGATTATGGACCCACTCCCAAGCATGGTGATCCAACACCTGTAATTCTTCCTTCAGCTGATTATATGCCGTTGGTGTTGCAGCAATTCTGATCTGCCAGAATTTATCTAACAACATGTCGTTCTTGAAGCGCTTATTCATGTTTGCTTTCATATGTCGAAGACACCAACGATGCGAGTGACCCCATGCTGGAGGATAGATAGTAGCCACTATTTCCCTCAATCCAGGAAATCGATCAGATATAAAACAAATGGCTCTATCACAGGTAACATACTGACGCAAGTTATGCAAAAACCATCGCCAACTCCCGGTATTCTCTCCCTCACAAATTGCAAATGCCAAAGGATATAATCTATCATTTTCATCTGCAGCCGTCGCTATCAAAGCATGACCTTCGTATTTGCCATACATATGTGTGGCATCAATACTCACCACCGGCCGACAATGTGCGAATCCATGGATCGAAGGTCCAAATGACCAAAAAATACGACCAAAGGGAAAAATGCCATCAGCGGGCCACCTATGATCCAGACGCCATAAAGTACCATGATTAGAATTCTTTACCATAGTAAGGTAACGAGGCAAGTCTGTGTACGATTGCTCCCAGCTCCCGTAAATAATTTGTAATGCTTTACTCTTTGATTTCCAAGCCTTCCAATATGTTATGTCAGTATGGTACTCTGCTCGCACCGTATCTCGAATTTCTTTTGGCGTCATATTAAGTCTAACCTTTAATGTCGGAAGAATCAATTGACATATAAGGGTCGAATTACAATTACGGTGCGCCGCGTCCAGTATTGAAATTACACATGTGTGTGGACCAGCATATGTTTTTACCCTAAAGTATGTCGTATCTTTGGGTACCGAAGCATGTAATCTCCAAGCACATCCCTCTACTAAGCATTTGACAGTGTAAATCGTTCTAGTAGATTTCAATACTTTCATTTGTACATTATGCTCAATATGTCACCGGTCTAGAGCATCCAATAAAGATGCATTATCTTGAAAGACACGTCCAGCCCAACTCCCGTCGATGCTAGGGAGACCAGTATTGATTTGTCGAATATGAAGATTTGTATGATCTACAGCATACTGATTTATCCAATTAGTATCTGAAAGAAAACGTTCCGGATGATCAATAAATTCATTTTCCTCGTCAGGATTGTCTACGTAATCATTGCTTATTTGTGGGTTGCCCATTTGACTGTAAATTACATTTGCAAGATCATTTAACCCTCCATCATGATTATCATCTATATCTGGAAATGAAACATCCAGTTCGTCATCCTCACTACTATTATGATCATCATTGATTGGTGAATCCTCATGATTAATATCACTATCACCACCCCCGTCAACATTACAATCTCCTTCGTCGATATTATCACCTCCTTCCTCAACATTAGTATCAAATTCATTAATAGCAGTTGGATTCCAATATTCATAGGAATTAGATAACCTGCAAATTTGGTAAATCTAAAATTCCAACATTGCCATTAATTTAAAACTTAACATTTAATTAGATTTGTACTTACCCCCAATCAGAAGGTTCTAGTTGTAAATGAGACATCCTTGGTTCTATACGGGAGGTCGTGCATTGTTCGCGTGATGTCATGCAGTGTCCGCGTGAGGTCGTGGCTTGCGTGTGTGTGGTCGTAGGTGGCACACATGTGGTCGTTGGTGGCACACTACTAACCGAGCAAGGTACAACACTCTCAATAGGGTCATACTCACTTTCTCTGTAATATATACAATGATTAAGTCCATTTAAAGAAGATTACAAATTACTAAATTATTAGGTTATTTTTCTAACCTTGTCATTCTGACACCACCTTCATGTGGAATATTTTGATCACTCATTACATTGGCGGAAGGACCCAAATCAATATAATTGTGGAGCATTCTCGTGTAATAACCTTGCGGTTCAAAATTATCCGACGGATGTAGTTCTTTCTCAATGTATACCGTCACAGCACCATGATGTTCACATAATCCAATCATTCCCTCCAATGATTCATCATCTACTACTTCGTAAGCTAAATATCCACTACCGATTGTGGGGCAACCAATAGTAAATTTTAAACGAAATTGTTCTCTTGTACAATTTACTAAACGATACATTCTCGTCTCGAAACTAGTATATGTAGAATCAGAACGTATCACGATTAACTTTTTTTGACCGCCGATATATCGTGGACCATTCTCATCGATAACTAACTATCCATCCCAATGAACACTTATGGGCATGCGACAATTAGCCATTTCAACTACAAAATAAAATTAACCACTTCAAAATACTACTTTTAACTTTACAGTCGGAGACCGACAGTGAAACCTCTCACTTTACATGCGACGATTAGCTATTTTAACTACAAAAAAAATTAAACACAGACCTCACTGTGAGAACAGACCTCACTGTGAGAACACTCTCAATAGAGTGATCTCTCACAGTGAAGACTTCACTGTGAGAGATCACTCTCTCACAGTGAGAGAGAGAGAGAGAGAGAGAGAGAGAAGAGAGAGGGAGCGAGCTCACAGTGAGAGAGAGAGCGCGAGAGAGACGGCGACGGCGACGACGACGACGAGAGGAGATCGGCACTGTGCGGGAGAGGAGATCGGCACTGTGCGGGAGAGGGCGGGAGAGGAGATCGACACTGTGTGGGAGCGGAGATCGGCACTGTCACTATGCAGGAGCGGAGGGAGAGATGCGGAGCGGAGCACTGTGCGGGAGAAGAGAAGAAATCAGAGTGGAGCACTGTGCGAGAGAAGAGAAAAAATGGGCGCACTGCTGCCCGCGCGGGTAGGTATAGTGGTGAAGAAGGCGCTGAATCGTTCAGCGCCTTTAACATTATAAGTTAAAGGCGCTGAACCATTCAGCGCCTTTGACATATATGTTAAAGGCGCTGAACTATTCAGCGCCTTTAACATAAATGTTAAAGGCGCTGAACAATTCAGCGTTTCTAACAAATATATTAAAGACGCTGAATCGTTCAGCGCCTTTAACATATTTGTTGGAGGCGCTGAAAGAAACAGCGTCTTTAACAGCCTATAGGAGTTATACCTAAGGACTTAGCCAATTTTCGCGAAAATTGGCTAAGTCCTCAATAGTGTATGCTGAAGGCGCTGAATGAAACAGCGCCTTCAACATATAGTATGAAGGCGCTGATTCATTCAGTGTCTTCACTTGTGAAGACGCTGAACGCTTCAGCGCCTTCAACATATAGCATGAAGGCGCTGATTCATTCAGCGTCTTCACAGGTTTTTTGTGAAGACGCTGAACGATTCAGCGCCTTCAGGTCAGCTGGCCTCCGTAGCGCCCAGCTGGCAAAAGGAGGGTTAGTTTTGTAAAAAAAAATTTGGGAGGGTTATTTGGAAAATATTTAAAAGTTGTAGGGTCATTTTAAAAAAAATCCCGATATATAGATGAAATTTTTTAATGCCAAAAAAATATTTTGTAAATAAAATTAACCATAATTGTCATATTTATTTTTTAACAAAATGCTGAAAATATATCTCATTCGTTACTGCATTGATTCACTAACAAATTAATTTTTATACTTCCAAATTTGGATTGTATTATTTACTTTTGAGAATGCGTCAACTCTACAAAACTTAGGGATCAATATGTAGTTGGTGAATAGATAAGGTTATGGCTAAGGATAATGTTTATTTCCACAATAAAAGTTTCTTGTGTGTGTCAAAGCTTATCGTGTTTACGTCCACCATCACCCACTGTCGCATAGTTACGATCATTACTTTGTACAGTTCTCTATTCGTTTAAATTTTTATATTGTATTTGATTTAGATATAAACTAAAGCTGCTTATTGGCTCAGATATAAACTAAAGCTGCTTATTGGTTCAGATATAAATTAGAACGATTTATTATATATATATAAATTCAGAAACAAATAGAAACAAATTAACAGGAATAAAAAAAACTGCTATCAAATAAACACGTTTGGATAGCCGAATTTATATATCTATAAATGAAGCGGCAGCATGCTGCCTTTCCCTCAAAAAATAAACACGTTTGGATGCAGCATGCAAGAAATCTATTATCTATCCTTTACTCTCATAGACTCTTTCAGATAAAAATTTATTTAAAACATAAATAGTTTCAAGAATGTCAAAGCCCTTGAAACTATTACTTAATTACTAGCTCCATAGCATTAATTAGTAATCTTTAGTAATTAATGCTTCTATACATTAGTAGCATCTAGGTCATACAATTTTCTTGTCCAACAATTCTAAAGGATATATATATAGGAGATGATCATATTCCTTAATTATGTATGCTGCGATTACTAAACGTACGCTCCGAACTAAGATTGACCTAATTATAAGAAATGGTACGTAAACAAATGAACTTAATTCGAACCACTTAAAACAAAGAGGAATAATTAAGATCGACTCTAATGCTAGCTACATGACCTAAAGAATCGATCTAGTGAAAATCAACCGAGCAGAATTTAATTAGTCTTAACACAAACTTTAAACATGGCTTCTTTTAATACTCCCTCGACAATGGCTAGCTAGCTATCATTTCAAATCAAAAAATTAATTAGTATAATGTAATTCTAAAGTGAGTAAGGAACCATATCTTTGCATGCATGTGCGTGCATTTTACAAATAGGTTGATAAGAGTTATAGTAGACTGCTAGCTAGACTAGTTGGTGAATTTAGGATAAGATTTTCACTTAGCTTGATCTACTAGGCATGCTGCTTAAGGCAAGATGAGGATATTCTTACTTACCATTTATCAGATAAAAGTGTTTAATTATAAGTTTATTCTATATATTACGGACAATTCTATAAATCTTGCGTGTTCGTGTCGGATTCGTATCCGACGAAAATATGACATGAGCGGGTGTTCAACGCAGGTCTAAAGAGTGTCCCGTTAAAATATATATATATATATATATATATATATATATATATATATATATATATATATATATATATATATATATAAGATAATAAATATTAAAAAAAATTTGATGAATACATATAATTTTTTTAAGACAAAAAAAAATAAATTATGTATGGTAGAAATTTTTTTTTCTTAAAATATATGAACTATCAATAAAAATTTTATTAATTTTTTTCCATATGAAATATATAGTAATATTTTAATAAAATTAATATAGTCCCTTACTACTATAGTCTCATTTTCGATTTTACGATATTCAAATCAACGATCAACACCGTTAAATTGCCAAAAAGTAAACTTCTAGAGAGTAAAGTCTATTCTTGTTCGTTATTTCACTAAAATGAGTGAGCCCATAAACTTGGATAGAACCCCGATTAAATAGTTGGCCTGTTATGTGGAAAGGTTAGTTGTGTATGCACAGATGGAAATTTCAATAGATTTGAAAGTATGATGAACTTGGATGTCATCTCTAATGTGCCTGCTAGTTCATAAGAATATTAAGGGTGTTTTGACAATATTGTCGAAGAATCGAAAGATCATAGTTGGGGTACGTTGACTCCCTTTATATCGCATACCCTGTTTGGTACCTATATAAACCAGAATCTTTAGTGGTTTGGATGAAACAGAGTGGTGGACCCGAGTGTTATCGCAGGCAGCACAGTGCTAGGTGCATTGACAGGCAAGGATTGTGTATTTACGATCGGTGAGCAAGTTGTCGGTTTGGCACTCGTCGAGATGCCTCTTTTACCACAGGGCGGTGATACGTTATGGCTATGAGTGAGCTAAGTGACAAGTCGGTGTATACGAACATACATTACAGACTCCCATGAAATTGTGACGAACCAGCAAAGATTGGTTTGAGTGTTCGCCGCTAGTAGAATCAACGTTTGAGAGTAGCCATCGGTTGAACTTAGGGATGATCTGATTGAGCCAGGGATGACATGACTTAGTCTTCGAATTGGGGAACATTATTGCTCGAGTATTAGCAGAAGTGATTCATATGATCAAGAAGCAACAGTTCTGGTGGCCTAGGATGAGGGTCGATGTTACAAAGCGTGTTGCTCAGTGCTTGGTGTGTCAGCAGGTGAAAGCTGAGCATCAGCAACCGGCGAGAAAACTGCAATCACTTCCTGTGCTTGTGTGGAAGTGGGAGCAGATCACGATGGATTTTCTCACCGGTCTACCTCGATCCAGGCGAGGCCATGACGCTATCTGGTTTATAGTGGATCGACTCACCAAGTCGGCCCACTTTTTGCCGATCCACACGACTTGGTCCAGAGATCGACTTGCACAGCTTTACATTGATGAGATAGTCCGACCTCTTGGTGTGCCGGTGTCGATCGTCTTGGACTGGGACACTCACTTTGTGTCTCATTTCTGGAAGAATTTGCAGCACTCTGTGGGCACCAAGCTGAATTTCAGCACTGCTTTCCAACCGTAGAGTAATGGGCAGTTTGAGCGAGTCATTCAGACTCTGGAGGATATGCTACGTGCTTGTGTACTGGATTATGGAGACATTGGTACCGATATTTTCCTCTGGTGGAGTTCGTCAATAACAACAGTTAGGCGAGTATTGATATGGCGCCTTACGAGGCACTGTACGGGCGTCGGTGTCGGTCCCCGATCTGTTGGGACGGCGTCAGTGAACGCCGAATCATCGGGCCAAACTTAGTTGAGGACGTTGAAGCCAATGTGCGAATGGCAAGACAACGGTTGCTGACCGCACAGAGCAGACAGAAGAGCTATGTGGACCAACGTCGTCGTGATTTAGAGTTCCAAGTCGGTGATCATGTCCTGCTGAAGGTGTCACCAGCTAGAGGAATCGAGCGATTTGAGATTCGAAACAAGCTAAGTCCCCGGTTTGTGGAACCTTTTGAGATACTTGAGCGCATTGGTCCAGTGGCTTATCGGCTGGCTCTTCCTCCTAGTCTCGCCCGCGTGCACAATGTATCTCACGTCTCTATGCTTCGGAAGTACAGCAAAAATCCTGGCACGTGATGAGAAGAAGCTCAGAAGCAGGACGACCCCCTACGTCAAAGTACAATAGGAGAATCACGAGGAACGCGAAGCCACCTGGGAGCGCGAGTTAGACATGCTCGAGCGTTTTCCTCATTTATTTGAGACTTCAAGTTGCAGTTATGTTTCAGGGACGAAACTTTTTATAAGGTGTGGGTGATGTAGTAATCGTGAACTTTGAAAATTGAAAATTGAATTTAAAGTATTTTCTGGAATTTTTATAGGTCAAAAAGTGTGAATTATCAGAG
Organism: Tillandsia leiboldiana; assembly: GCA_029204045.2. Classification (NCBI taxonomy): domain Eukaryota; kingdom Viridiplantae; phylum Streptophyta; class Magnoliopsida; order Poales; family Bromeliaceae; genus Tillandsia; species Tillandsia leiboldiana. The sequence continues at coordinate 6,494,991 of CM055076.1, read as the reverse complement.
TTTTCGCAATAACTGTCTCCCGGGTTACATATCCGGACCCGAACTTAGAAAACTAAAATCGCCATTAGATCCGTCTTGTCGAACTGATTAAAGATGGCGCGGTCCGATTTTTAGTTTGACGAGCCAATCGCATCGAAAACAGTGCGAAACTAAAGTGGGTTTATGACTTATGTCATGAATAGTAACTCCTGATTTAATTCCACCTTCGGCCAACATTGGCCGATCGACCGTCTGGAGTCTGAATCGGACGATCAATACTCGATTTGAACGGTCTCATCATTCTAAGCACAATGGCGTAGTCCGTTTTTATATTTGACAAGCCTAGGGTATCGAAAAGCATGCAGAACTATGATTTACACAAATAAAGATGGACCGAGAATTTATCAGGGCACAAACTCAAGAAACCAAAATCACTACTCGATAGGTTTCGTCGAGCCGGGCGTCGTCGTGGTGTCCTTTTTTTCGTTTAACGACCTAGTCATCTCAAAACGCGTGAAAATAGCAAAAAATGAAGTATTTGCACGAAAGTCCCAATATTTTACACGCGAAATTCAATGAAATTTCTTGGTGAGGGGCATTGTTGCAATTGTGTTCTACAGGAAAGGACCCAACTGCAAATACCAAGAGTTGGAGGACTGTTTTGCATCTTTTGCAAAATATACATATATACATGCTAGGGTTCTTATTGTGAACCCTAGTCCGAATGCCTTGTACCCAGCCGCTATATGAGGACCCTTCCCCTCCCTCTGCACCTTCTCCGGCAGTTACAACCCCAGCCGCCGCCGGAGATCGCCGGAGAAGCAAAAGAAAGCAAGCATTCAACCTTGATCTCGGGTTGGGTTGAGAAGAGAGCAACTAGAGGGCTTGGGATTTCTCCAAAGCACAACTGGAGTCATCCTTGATCTCTGGAGACTCGCCTCGTGGAGCGCCGGCGCCTGTATCCACCGCACGCCATCGGGAAGACATTCCTTTCATCTTCTTCTTCCTCGGGTCCGGCGAGGTAATCCCTTCTCTTTCTTTGGTTATCTTGCAACCGGGGCTCCATCATCTTTCTTCTTACATCACAAGGACTCTCCAAGCCAAGCCCCGAGGTACGCGGACCTCCGGTTGCCGGCGGGTTGAAGAATGGCCGTCGGAACCCTATAGTTGGTCGGAATTCGCGCACGTTGATTCTAGGGCCTTTTCGGGTGAAACAAAGGGCTAGTCTGCTTCTTCTTAAGCCCAGAGATCATACCTGAAGTTTGAGGCCATTTGGTTGAGCGGTTGCTTGAAAACCGAAGCCCTAGTTTTGGGTTTTTTGGTGTTGGGCCGAGCAGCGCCGCCCGCTGCCACCGTCGCTTCTCCGGCACCGGCCAACCCCTGGTAAGTCTTCTCTTGCCCAGAACACTCCTCCAGACCCTTTGCATGTAATCCATATTGGATGGATTCCAACTTGCCATTGTTGCATTGTTTGAAGCTTTAAGTCTTCTTCTTCGGCTAACCAGCGCACCGAGCTGCCAAAGCTTGGTTGGGTGGTGATCCTCCCACCTATGGGAAGTCAATTCAACTCAGGCTTGCATTGGGTTGGAGCTAGAACCCGAGTTGGTGTAAATTCGGCCAACCCGAGCTCCAACAAGTGAGAGGCTTGAGTCAACTTGCTCCGGCGACGTTTCCGGCAGCCCCGCGACACCCTGATGGTAAGCCTCTGAACCTCCTTGGTCCTTTAAACATGATGCTCACCTTGGTTTACATAGAAGTTAAGTGTTGATGCAAGTTTGGCAACCTTGTGCTCTAATTATTTAATAATCTTGGACCATTGTTGTTTTTATGGTTTGAGTTGGTTCCGAACAGTGAGCACGATGTTTAGAACATCAAGGCCCAGCTACTGGTGCCTTGGTTTAGTATATAAGTCCTCGAATTTGTTGTGGTAGCTTAAAAGTTAAGAATTAGGTATAATTATTCAATTATATTAAACCTCAAGGGTCTATTTGTAATTGTAGCTTGGTAGGCTGCTGTGGACAGCGTGCACGTGATCTTTGCACCTTTCGCTGGAAGTCCAATGCCTTCTGTTGAGCGGATATTGATCCCCGAACCATAAATTGGCTAAACTGCCGGTTTATCGGCGTTTCCGTGCAAATCGCGCATTTCGGGGATATCAGATGATGAGATGTCACTGCCAGGTGTCCCTGGCTGTTCCCGACAGCTGTTCTGGCTAGTCCAGTGACCTTCGTTTTCGTGTCGGTGACTTCCGGAGCCAAAACCGGCTTTTCCAGAAGCGATGTTGGTACTTATGGCCCAGATCGAGCACGGATATTCGCAAAATGGTATTTATCTATCCAGACATCTTAAATGAATCATTCCGGGGTAGCGTGTGAAGTTTCATCACATTTGGAGACGGGTAAATACTTTCGGGCCATAGTGGTCGTTTGGCTGGTTTCCGAAAATTTCGGTAAATCCCGAGACTTGAGGAAAGTCCACTGTATAGTTGTTCTAGATATGTAGTGTCGACGGGATGGGTATGAGTGAGTCTGTTACTGATCAAAGTTTGATGTTCAGGCCCCAGCAGTTAGGAGCCAGCACGAGTAGTCCAGCGGGCTTCAGGATCGCCTACACTGAGGTGGGTTTATCTTCGGTCCGGACTTTATCATCTCGGCCCTATGGGGTACCATATTTGGTCGGACCCCTGTTGTTCATGCTATCCCTGATCTCATATTTGAGCTTTACTTCCATTGATTGCTTATTGCTCGCTTATATTTGGACTTATATCATGCCTGATTGGTCATTAGCTAGATGTCAGTACATTAGCTTATTCTTGGACATATATTATACCTGATTGGTCATTAGCTAGATGTTAGTACAGTAGCTTATACTTGGACATATATCATGCCTGATTGGTCATTAACTAGCTATCAGATATTTACTATGTTTCTCAGTATATCTTGGACATTTGTCATGCCTGATTAGTCATCAGCTAGCTTTCAGAAATTTACCATGCTTATCAGTATATCTCGATTATATCTGGACATATGTTATGTGTGATTGGACATTACTCTTGTACATACAGGTATTGTTCCTTGCATTCAGTATTGCATGAGATGAGATCAGATTGGCCTTTAGTTACTGCATCCCTGTTGGGATTCCGGCTTGTTGCCAATTACCCGGTTCTTAGACCGTGAGTTTGAGCATCAGCATTATGATCGCCACGCACCATTGTACTTCACGTACGTCATGGGATTGATCCCCCACCTGGCGTTCTTTACCGGTAAAATGGTCTAGAGAAAGACCCGTGAGCCCCCGATAGCACCTGTTGGTGCGGGGTTATGTCAGCCCGATAGGTGCCCGTTAGTGGCTTTAGCCTGAGGTCCCAGTGACCAAAATGGTAGCTTCAATTGGGTACTTGAGTTCTACTATTGATGCATCATTTATATAGCTGTTCAGCATGCTCTAGCATCTGTACTCTTATATGCTCAGTATTATGATTATGATTCAGATCTCTATTCCAACATGCTCTAGCACCTGTATTGTCTGTACTCATATATGCTCAGTACTGTGATTATGATTCATTCAGTTATCTGCTTGTTATATCAGCCTTTACCTACTAATCTTTTACTATCCGCTGATTATAGTATGCCAGTAGGTACGATTTGTTATTTCTCGGCTCGTCGTGCCCACTGAGATACATTTATGTTGTATCTCATACCCTTTGGGTGACCACCATTTTAGGTTAGTCGGGTGGTGGGATGTCGGGACGTTGTTGAGAGCATATCCGATAGAGCCGTCCCCTGTTGTCAGCTTCGACTGGCCGAGCTTTTGTATTACAGATAGATTGTGTATAGTTATGGTAGACTTATGATATTTTGGTGTTTGAGATTCTAGTATTGAATGGATAATTTAGTTATGTTTCAGTTATTGCAGTTTAGTATCCTGATTGTGTATTCGCACTTATCTAACCGTGCATGTATAGAGGAGGCTCTGTCGGAGTGGACAAATGATTTTCTATACATGTGGCGATCTGTTCATGCCCTGGTTTTCAAGTTCAAATTTTGATAAAAAAAAAAAAAAAAATTAAACCGTTTTTCAAAACTCGAAACGTGACAATATATATATATATATATATAATATTATGTTTTATTAATCGTGTTTATGTCTATGTGTCTTAATTTTTTAAAATCTCACAAGTTATCGTATTCAAATCATGTCGTATTTCGTATTCCGTGTCAAAATTCGCATAAATTTTATTCGAACTATAATATATTTTAATTTAACTATGTAATTTTTAAAATTTTTTATTTCGCGACCTAATCTATATTTATTTATTTGATTTGAGTCATTAATTAATGACTGTCATTTTAGAATTTGAGTGCACCATTTATATTTTTATGGGCTTTAGATATACGGCGAGATTCAAGTAATTACATTTCTATTAAAGCAAATAGTGCGCTTAAATTTTGTAACAAAAAAAAAAAAAAAAAAATGGCTCAAATTAATGAAGCCAATTTGTAAAGGTCTAATGCATTACATCCTCTCCACCTACAAAAATTTTGTTCTCGAAACTTAAAATATATTTCAATTCAGAATCTGAAAATGGTAGAGATAGTGCTTCCGCATCGAGCTCTCCAGCTCCTAAGTTCTGTTCCATTTCTCATAATTATTTCACAACACTTTCACATACTGAATAGTCTAACTTCAAAATTCTTTTACTTCTTGTGTCAGAATTCAAACTTGTTGCTTTTTGTAGCTCAAATCTTCACTTTTATATAGTGGTGCAAAATCAATAATATGCAAATGATCAAATACATATTTTCTCGATATTGATACATGAAATACATCATAAACTCCTACGAAAGTAGGTGGCATATTAAACCGATAAGCCATAGATACAGTCAACGTCTCAAAAGGTCCAATATATCGAGAGCTCAACTTCCCATGCATTCAAAATCTCTTCACCTCTTTACACTCCGTTTAAATATTAAATTTAAATAGAATGTGAAGATAGATGGTTGTTAATTAAATTTTTGTGGGTACCTTTTTAAATTTAAAAATTTTGAATTATATTTCGAAAGGGGGAGAGTGGATATCTTTTTCTAACTACGTACCTTCCACGTGTGTTTCTTCACATATGAACTTTTTTTTTTTTTAATGTGAAAGTAATATACTTTTATTTCTTTTAGAATTTTCTATATTAATAATGTGTGCTTTTATACATAGTATAAAAAGAAATATCATTTTATTTCTTTTAGGCTAAATGCTTTTATATATAGTATAAATATAGATTTTCACTTATACCTATAATTTTTTATGGCTTGATATAAATGTACATAGATATCCATTTTTGGCTTAAATTTGTACATTTATATGCATCATTTTAGGTTATAACTATTACTTTCCCTTTAGTCCTGTTATATACATACTAATATTTCATTTTGTTCATGCAAACACGTATTTGTTAGAGATCCAGTTGTATTTATTTTCATTATTATTTTTACCTAAGTTTTTACGTGATCTTCATTTCTTTTGCAGTTCTTGCTATAAATCTCGATCACTCTATATAGAGCTCTCTCGTCTTAGCTGAGCTTGTGATACTAAATGTTGGATTTTGATCGTGGCAAAAATTTAATCTAATAGTTTATATATATCAATAATTTAATTTTATAATTTAGGTTTAATTAGGCTTTGGATCGAAGTGGGTTTTATGGGTTCAATTTTTGTAGTGGATTCGATCTTGGTTCTGGGCTTTTACAGTCCAAAGGTACGATTTCGGATTTTGATTTTTAAATCGGGCTCGATTTTGAATTTTATAACAATCGCCCTAAAATAGACCCGTCCACGTCACAATTAGGCTAGAACCCACGAAGCACGGACCTAATTTGGGCCAATTTCAAGCAACCACTAGTAAACCCAGGCAAAATTTAGCTCCGACCCAATAACCCGATTCGAATCGACTGTGCTTACTCCTGCATTGTCATCTATGGCAAAATTATTGGAAAGGTCCTCGTACTTTCCCAACGTTGTAAGTTCGCCCTATAATTTTAATTACAGCAGCCTAATTTCTGAACTTATACCTATATTATACTTTTATTGTATACTTTTTAAAACTTAGATTTTTTTTTTCTTTCGCTAATTATTGGATTATGTAAAATCATGTTTCAAGTCCATATGGATTTGATCCAATCTTGTTACTAAAAATTAGGGATGATTTAGGAATATTTAAAGATAATTCTTAAGAGGATATGGACGACGACTAGAAGTGATTTAAAAACTCGGATGGACGGTGAAGATCGTTTCCTATTAGAATTAGGTTTTTAGAGTTATATTAACTCTTGCGATTCATCTTTTATTTTTTTAGAGCTTCATTAAAAAATCCTAATTGAGAGGAAAAACGTGGAGAGCCTCCGTGAGAGAGTTTTTTGTAATCCAATTTTACTCCTTGTACTTTTGTGTCGTTGATTAATCGAATAACACATTGAGGTGGTCTTACCTGTGGACGTAGGTTGACATATTGTTGGCCGAACCACGTAATTCTTGTGTTCTTGCATTCTCTTATTTGTTTTATTTTTTTAGTTATTCTCGTACTTGTTTTCTACAATCGTTTTCGCCTATTTTCATCTACGAAAGATTCTGTTTCCGCTGCACTCGTGTGCTGTGTGGGATCGTTTTCGCCTATTTTTATCTACAAAAGATTCTGTTTCCGCTGCACTCGTGTGCTGTGTGGGTTGAGGTGTGCTCGGTAACCCCACGGCCGGTCCCCCTTCAGTAATTGGGCCAACTTTTTTTTTTTTTTTTTTTTTTTGTTCTACGATAAGAGTAAAGATTCTGAGCCATATAAATAAAAATTCTTGTAAATTATTTTAATTTATTGGGAAACAAATTAAGTTTGAACAAAAATTTTATGTTGGTCAACATCTCTTCTCCTCATCCCCTCTTCTGACTTTTCAATCCGTGTCGATTATAGAAAATTACGAATCATTTGTGCAGATTGCATAAGTACAACTATATGATACGATTTGAACCAAATAAATTGAAAAATATAGCATCTCTTTTTCATCAATTGGATAATTTCAAAATAGCCCTCAACATTAAAGAGACCTCCAGTACTTGTTCATAATTGGCACTCATGCTCTATGATGGCCATGTTTTGGAAGCTTCGATTATAGATAAACTACCATTGCTTTCAAACGCTTATTTCTGGAAGGAGCCTAGTTGGATTTGTACTATCTAAAATGTTAAAATAAATCAATTTTAATTAAAGTTAGGAGCTCTTATTTTGATATTCTTTATAATTACTTCTTTTTCTAAAAGCTCAATATACTAAAACATTGTCACACCTCACTAGTTCTCAGAAAATCATTCATTTTAGAATTATTTTACAGGCAAAGTAATGGTCATCAGTCGTGAAATCATGTTCTTCCTGTGGTATAATCTTGATTCAGTCGAAATTCATCTCATATGTTTCGACTAGTAATTGATTCTATTACCAACTATGACGCTCCACTTTTCATGATCAGTCATCTTATAGTTTTAACACACTTAACTTTTTTAAACTTTTAAGCCTATCAACCATCGGAAATGATATAGTCCGGGTAAGAAGTTTAGTATTATTATATAGAGCTAGGTTTCTATACTATCTATAATTTGGAACTCCGGTACTGTAGTCTCGTTTTCGATTTTGGGATGTTCAAATCAACGATTCACATCGTTAAATATAATTTTAGATTTATAAAATTTTTAGAAATAAAATTTTAATTTTTTTTTCGACATCGTTTACTTAGTAAGTAAATCATGTTAAAACGAATGGTGAAAGTTGAACAATTTTTAAAATTGGAAGATAGAATTTTGAATTAAAAATCAAGAATACTTATCTTGATTTAAATAATTTAAAGTATTTTCTATCAAAATTTAAATAAATTTATATTCT
>CM055076.1:6464597-6482097 GCA_029204045.2 Tillandsia leiboldiana | reverse complement strand
ACCACAGCGGGTGTGAGAACTACATCCCACAGTAGTTCTCAGTGGGTACCGCAACCAAACCCGACGGTCTGCCCACTAAGTCTACTAGAGGCATAAGATAACAGAAAACTGAAGAAAGAAAAGCTGGAAATAACTCTACAGCTATCATGCCTCTATCTACCATGCTCAAAGGGAGATACAGATGAAAATGATACATCGACTCAAACCCAGTATACTCAATCGACCCAATCACAGTGACTGCCACATAGGGTCCAGCCAAACCTGCACCCACCTACTGCCGCACATCCACAAGAGGACGGGTCTACCGTAGGGCGTCCGTGACTGCCAAAACTGGCCCAGCCAGAGGGACTGCGTCGACAAGTCGCGATAGCAAAGTAACAGGCCCAACTCCGGAGTGGCACTCGAGGGGCGCGACCCCACCGAGAAAAGTATCCGCGCATCTCTGTCGAGCTCAACATGGCTCATGCAGGCTATAGTCCAAATCCACGATCAACAAGATCGACAGTAACTAACATCACCTCTCTAACTTACTGGCTGGAAATACTCACAGCCGGGACCACCGTCAACCCAACAGCTCCCACAACAGAACACCAAACTCACAAATAACACAGAAAGGACCGACACCATAAGGGTTCGGAAACCCCGATAGGTCGGTGCCTAGAACCCCAATCAAACAAGAACAGACTCCAGCCTCCGCCTATCGAAGTTTCCGACCCCCTTACAGTTCGGGAACATGACAACCTCGGTACAACATGCGGAAGACACCAACCAGGGTCCGAAAGTTCCGGAGACCAACACCTACAACCCTATCAAACAAGAACAGGTCCCAGGCACGGCCCCTGTAACTTTCGTCCCGAAAAGGAACGGCCCCTAGAACCCAGATCACACAATCCCTCTCGGGTGAGGAAGTTGTAATAAAAAGATGACAGTTATTACTGAAACTATTTTAATCTAAGAAACCCAATTTAATATATTTTAGTTCTTTAATAAAAATCAGTTCAAATAAGTTTTATTTTCCAAACCCCGGAGGGCTATTGCCTTCACCCAAATCAAATAAGAACAGGCTCCAGCGACCCGCTCGAAGTTTGGAAGGAAAACATTAGTTTACAGAAATTATATGTGTCAAAAAAACAGTCTGGGTTCTAGGTCCTGCTAACACTGGTATACTACTGCCACTAACACAGTGGCGACATATAAAACAGAGAAACAAGACAACCCGGGACCACCGTTCATCCAAACGGTTCCCGCTACAGATAAAAGACCAGCTACACCTACCAAACTCCACTCTGCCCCTAAGCACGAGTGTAACATGCATCCCACACTAAAAGAAATCCCGACCACTCAATCCACTACCCGGGGCGAGGATAACACTATGTCCAGGAATAGAATAAGAAGTGTGAATGTCTAAAGCATAAATAAACCTATCCCAAGTGAGGGTTTTCTACTAGTCTGGTTACACATGCAACATATGACGGGGTGCTAGGTCAAGTTCCAATAATAGCAATTAATTTAACTAAAGCAGGATCAGGGAACATAAATCAACAAGATATCAACAATAACACAGGAAAGGTGGCATCTCTCTCTCTAACATGCAATCTAATCCATCTCATGGCATGTATGTTTCCTATACAATAGAATTAGTAGATAGTCCATCGTATTTTGAGGCGAAGCAACCCACCTGAAAAAGCTAATTGATCCAATATCCAAAAAAGGCTAAAACTGCACGGGGATAATCCTCGAGTTCACCTGATTCCAACAGGTCCAAAAACGCCCAAAAACTCCTCCTGGGTACAAAGATAAGGCCCAAACATTACAAATAATACAAAATTCCAAGTGTACAGCTTGCTGAAATTTCAGTCCCAAAGATGCGAAATTTCCACCTGTAAGATAAACTCCAAAAATTCCAATAAAAATACGGCGGCGGTTCTCGGGAAGCGTAGATGTCAATCGAGTCCTTAAACGTCGAATTCCGATGCCCAAGTGCTGAGATAAAAATCCGACAAGCCTCCGCTGTCCAGAAAAACCACCAGCAGGAAGGGGTTCAAAGATGCCTCGTAAACCGTGCCAAGAACTCAAAATGAGATGAAGTGATCGGCACAGAAATCGAAGGCGTACCTCTCATGATCGCGCTGCCGCAAAAATCGGCTCAAAATACCATCGGAGTAATCCAGGGTGGATCTCTGACTGAAAAGTGACGGTGGAAGCCAAAATCCATGAAACGTCGCAGTGCGCCGCGTCGCAGAAAGCGTGGATGTCGAGGCCTCCGAAAAATCTGAAAATCCCTTAGTAGATGGAGAACAAGATGGAGAGCAACTTCTCTTCAGGGCTCAGTTGGATATGGGCTCGGGAAGAGGTCCAAAATCGCGGCCCAAGAGGAACTATTTATAGCCCAACAAAACAAATCAGAAAATACCATCTGTGTCCCCACATTCGGGCGCCCGAAAGGTTCGGGCTGCTACAGTACACCGAAAACGTACCCCAAACCGTCAAAGCCCGAATCAACCCTGGAGCGCCACGTGTCCCAAAACAGCAAACAGCCAAACGGGCCAATCCCTGCATGCCGCGTGGCACGCCGCACAGCGCACAGCGCACAGCAACGCCGGCCGCTGCGGTCGCGCCACGTGGCGCCGACCGCGCCTGCCCCGCACACGTCGCCCCGGCTGACCCGGGAGTACGGCCACCTGCCCGCCGTACGGCCACCTGCCCGCCATCGCCGTGTGGACCGAGCGCACAAGAGCCAGCCAATCAGACGATGCCACGTGTCCACCCTTCGGTCCACCGTACACCCGCGCTTCTCCCGTGGACCGCGCCTGCTGCGCCGGCCAACCAGGAGCCGCCACGTGTCCCGCGCACGGGTGCACGCTTCCGCGGTGGACCGTGCGGCTGTGCCTCCGCCCGCCGCCGCGCTCCGCCGCCAGCCGCCGCCGCCGGCGCCACTCCGGCCGCCGGAACAGTGCCACCACACCTCGAAATCCGTGTTTTCGCATCCGGGCTCCGAAAAATACAAGTAAATAGTCCATTTTCATCGTTTTCGCGCGCTGAATCCAAATCCGATGCCCGTTTTGCCCAATTCCACTTCTAAAATTTTCCAAATGCCTCCGGTTAAGCAAACTTGCTCCCATTTTCCACCCTGAATCCATTTCTTGGGCCCGACGCGCGCACAAACACTCCCAGAAGCCACTAATCCAACAGTAAACCCTTAAGCGGGGATTCGGGTCCTCACAGTATATCTGGGCTACTCTAACGCAGGATCCTCACATCAACGCTCCGACATCTCACCCCACAACAAACCTGAAAAATGGGTCACCATAAAATGTGAGATACAACTGAATGTATCCCAGTGGGTACAACGAGCCGAGACCAGCAAGTCGTACCTACTGGTATACAATAATCAAAAGGTAAAGCATGATCGGAAAGCAAGTAATATGTCAGGTAATAATGCTGGTATGAAAGCAATAGCTGGATAAACAGTAAACAGATATCTGAATGAAATAACTGTAAGCAAGTAATGCGTCAAGTGTAACGATAATCAAATCAATCCAATCGGGTGCCATTATTAGTCCCTAGGACCTTAGGCTAGTGCTTGACCAGAACTGACATATACCCCACACCTACAAGAATAGCCAAAGCATAGGGCTCAATATGATCCGGATCCGGCAAGTGCAGCTACATGCCGGGCTCATGGATCAATTAGACCATTCTACTGGTAAAGAACACCATAGCAGGGACCAGTCAGCTGGTGTACGTGAAAATATATAGATGGTGCATGGCAATCTCAATGTGGATGCTCAAAACTCACAGTCGAAAGACCGAAATACGGCAAATAGCCAGAAACTCGCAAACGGGATCCAGAATCAATCTCAATGCCCAACAATGCCATAAGAAAAACAAAAACCTCCTACTCTATCATGCATAATAATCAGAAGGCGATAACATGTGTAATAGATCAGCAATATGAGGGATATCAATAACAACTAGTAATGTCAACTACCATGTGGAGCAGAGATCAATCATAGATATATAAAAGCAATAACCGAATAGAGGGCTAGAAAAACCTCAAGCGTCTGATCGAGTACGGTACCCAGTGAGGTGATACTATGCTAATGCCCGGGTAAAAATACCTACCTCAGCGTAAGCGATGCAGGAACCTGCCGCTCAGCTCTCGCGGAGGCTCCTGACTGCTCAGGTCCATGGGTCAATCACTGACTCACACAAACCCAACCCACTAACCTACTAAGTATGAAAAAACATTAACCATGAGGTTAGGTCAAATTCCCGAGATCCGCCGAAATTTTCGATAATCCGTCGGTCGACCCATAATGGTCTGAATAGTGTTTATAAGCTACCGAATTGAACAAAAATTCACCTGCTATCTCAGAACGCACCGTTAAAGGTGTCCAGGCAGCAACAACTAACATCGTGCCATTATAACTCAAAATGTGCCATAATTTACCGTAAACACGTCTGGATCGCCGATTTTGGCTCCTAAAGTCACTAACGCGAATCGAAAGTCACTAGATCAACCAGGACAGCGTCAGGACCAGTTAAGGACACTTGGCAACCAACAATAATCCTCTAATTTGTTCGGATAGTGAATTTTGCGCCAAAACGATGATAAATCGGTGATTTCACCGATTTACGACTCGTAAATCTATTTTAACTTAACAAAAGCCACCAAACCTCAGAAGAACAGTCTAGAGGTCACGTGCACGCTGCTTAAGATAGCCCACGTGGCTATAATTTCATCTATACCCCTAGTGTAGCTTAAATTTGCATAAAAATACTAACAAATAGGGTTTTTGACATATTACCTTGATCCGAGGGCTTTCGGATTGAACTGAGGGTGTTGGGAGAAGGGCCTTGACTCGCTAAGACCCGTGCTCACTGTCTGAGGTTTAGCTAAAGTCCAGAAAGCTTTGCGGGTCAACCTAGGAATTTGTAAAAGACCTAATATATAAGATCTCCACAATCAGCCCATAATGAATCGATCAGAGGTGAGCATCATGCTTAGGAGGGTCAAGAGGTTTGAAGGCTCACCTTTTTGTGGTTGTGGAGTCGCCAAAGAGGTTGCCGGAGCAAACTCGGCCAAAACCAAGCCACCAAGAGCTCGGGTTGGCCGAGTCTTGCAAGACTTGGGCTCAGGTGAGGGGCTAGGGCAAGAAATAGCACCCTTGGGTCAAGGGAAGTGCCAGGGACCCTCCTAGGTCAGGTGCCGATAGCTGGTGGTGGTGGATGGCCGGAGGGAACAACCTTGGCCGCACCTAGAGCAAGGATGGAGAGGAGAAGATCCAGCAGCTCAGAGGTGCAACCAAAGTTTCCTAGGTGTTGGTCTCGATGAGGCGGATTCAACCGGATACCTTGCCGGCAGCGGGAAGCGGCGGCGGCGACGCAGGGTCAAGCTTGGTCGAACCCTAGTTGCAAGAAACTAGGGTTTGACTTTGCAGTGTCGCGGCTGATCGAGCTTGCATGGGACTTGGTGGGGAGCCTCCAATTAAAGGACCAGCAGGTGGTTGCCAAGGCCTTCAAACCCAAACCAAGACGTCAGAGGCAGCGTTGGAAGAGATCTGGCCAAGAATAGGGTTTCGGCCAACTTCCGTGTAATCGCGGCTTTGCAGGCCTGCGACGGCGTCGGGGCTGCACAGGGGAAGTCCCCAGGAGATGAGGAAGGCAGTAGGGATCCCTAGGGCAAAGAGAAATAAGAAGAAGAGGCTCAGGTTATCTCTGATCCGAGAAAGAAGAAAGAGAAAGAGAACGTGTGTTTTCCGGCATCGTCCGGCAGAGGCAGGCGACGACGCTGCACGGGGGTGCCCCTCATATGATGGAATAGGCCTCAAGAAGGTCTGGGAGCAAGGTGATCAAGTTTGGTGCTCTCTCTACTCTCCAAACCCGAGAAGAAGGAAAAAGTGATAAAGTTCTTCCTTTTCCGACGATGTCTGGCGGCGGCCGGTAGCTATAGGGCTCAGGGATGAGGCAGAGGAGAGGGAGGAGGGTGCTGGGGTGGCTACGAGGCTTAGAATCCAATGTTGCAAGGGTTTCTAAAGAGAAACCCTAGTTGTGTGTACATATATATATATATATATATATGGAATAATTGCAGCAAAATCTATTTTTCCTTTGAATTATCATATGGGTCCCTCGCTGAAGGTGAATTATGCAAAGAAGCCCCTCCACGTGCGATCTCGCACAATTCGGTGTATAAAATATAGGACATTTTGTAAAAATATACTGTAAAAATAGTATTTTATACGATTTTTCATAGTTTCGGCTCACCGAATTAGAAATCAGACATCACCACGTCGTTCAACTCGATGAAACCGTTAAGATAACAATTTTGTTTCATCGCGATTAGGTCTCGTTAGGTTTGGTAAGTAGTTTCTTCGAGAATACTTCATAAATTCAAATTTTCAAATTATAAAATTTTAAAAAATTAAATTCAACTTTAAATTTTAAAATTTAAATTTCACATGTATTACATGTTTTGATGCTTTATAAAATTATTGATAAAATATGCCGCTAATAGGGCTGCTTAATTAATGAGTAATGTTACTTAAGGCAAAAGGTCAATTAAACTATTTATTACGTAATTAAGAAGGTCTATACTTTACGAGGTGTTTATTCCTTTATCCTATGTAAGAATGTATAAACTTCTGGAGATATTTATCCTTTTATCCCTATACTAGAACCCGGGCGATGCGACGTGGTGATAATAAAAAAAAAATAATAATATTAATAAGATATATTTTTATAAAATTTTAAATATATAAGAGTGAAAAAATTTTCATATCAAATTAATAATAAATTAATCTAAATGTATATATATAATCAATATATATGTTAAACTTAACTGTTTAAAAATAAATAAAAATATTATATATTTTCGTCATTGAGAGAGAGAACAAAACCTAAAGTACGAGTTATCGAAAGATTTTTTTCGTAAAATATTATATATTTTCGTCATTGAAAGAGAGCGAACGAAACCTAAAGTGCGAGTTATCGAAAGGTTATTTTCGTCTCGCGTCCTATATTATTTCATTAGACCACCGCAACGGCGAAGAAGGCGATAGAACAACTCTCGTACTGCACGCGTTGCTCGTACCGCACCCTCAATGCATTCCGTTCTAAAACGTGAAGGGTCGGGTTGAGTCGGGTTGGCGTAGATTAAGATTTGAAAAAAATACTTTCTCTTTTTCTAAATTTTAGATTTGAAAGGAACAAAATTATAAGATTGGTTTCACCTTTATTGAATAAAGAGGAGAGGAGTGAAAAAGTCATAACATTTCATCAAAAATGAGTTGATGAAGATGAAGAAGGAAAAAAAATTAGGTAAGAAAAAAAATTCGCATCCGTTGAATAGAAAGAATGGAAGAGAAAAAATCGTATCCGCTGAATAAAGAGGAGGAAGAGAAAAAATCATAACGTTTCATCAAATAAAAATTAGTGAGGATGAAAAAAAAATTATTGTGGCAAAAAGTACTATTAAGCATTTATATTTTTGTATAGATTATATATTTCTATACATGACAAAATACTATGACTAGACCTTTCATAGTCACTTTCTATGAGAGCATGCATTTATACAAAAAATAGACAAAAGAAAAGAAAAGAAATGCCTTTAATACAAATCATACAAATATAAAATGCCATTTGCTTCTCTGGCCACCATTATTGTCTACCATGCATGAACCTTGAAAAGAAGGAATTCATGGCTTGTGATTGGTTGCATGTTTCCACTAATCATGTAATTGGCCATTGCTTACAAGAACATCACTAGCTATATATATTTTCAGTAAATGGGTTGTTCAGAAAAGGAAAATAATAGTTTTAAAAAAACAGAAGACAAGGAATTAAAAAATTTATAATTTGGTTAAGTTCTTGTATATATAATATATAGTGGCCTACGTACCTTTTTAGTAATAAATTTGGTTTCTTGCCATGTCATCTCTTTATAACTTGTATTAGTGGATGTACTTAATTTTCTCCATCCATGAAAAGTTCTATTTATCCAGTCCAAAAGAAAATGGTCGGCGGAAGTGCCTATTCACTCAAAAAGTTAAGCCACTCAAACATTAAAGATTTAGTATAACACATTATTAAAATTTTGTTAGATTTGAAGTTAAATTCTGATTAGATTAGGACGACGGAATAAATATGTAATAATAAATTGAGTAGAATTGTATGTACATGCTTGTGCATATATGTAGGTGAATGAAAGAAAAGATCTAAGGGGGCTGTTTGGTTCCACGTCAAATTGCGAAAAAATAATAATAATAATAATAAAATATATATATAGAGAGGTTTTGGCCGAAAAAATAATTTATACTCTTTTGTGTTTGATTTAATGGAAAAAAAAATATTCAACCACACTTGTTTGGTTTAAAGAAAAAAATCAATAAAAAGTAGCTTCATATATTTTCTTCTATTATATATATTTTATGTTTTTTTAAAAGTATATTATATGTAACTTATTTGCATATAATAATTATCCTTTATATATATATATATATAACGCTAGGTTCAAATGCTATCGATAGTAAATAGAATTCGTTGTCATCCATTTATTTTCGATAATGGAGCTTTCAAAACGACGATCGGTATTGTTAAATATAATTTAAATATTTAAATAATCTAAAAATTAAGTTATATATTTTTTTTATATTATTTTTTTATCCATCAAGTGGGCATAAAAATAAACGGCTGAAAATAAATATCCTGTAAAAAATAATGATAGGAGTTCTATAATCAAGATCGGAAGTATAGATCTTATTTTAAATAGTTTAAAGAATTTTCTAACCAAAATTTAATTAATTTAAATTTTTTTACACCTTAAAACGAGCAAAAGACTCATATTTACCATTAAAATTACAAAAAAAAATTAATGATAAGCAGACATAAGAAGGTAATCCATCACTTCCGGGGACACGAAACCCACTTGGGTCACAAGTTCCGACAGAATACGGTCGGCAGACAGGCGGCACACGCAACGGTGATCACCACGTATGAACGGCTCCACCCCAAAAAATCCAGCGGCACCCCACTTCAACCGCGCGACACAAAAAAACTCCGCCTAAAAGTACAAAGCTCAAGTCCAAAAACTCTAACGAGCTACATTTATAACAAACAAAAATGCACCAAAAAACACAAACAAATAATATAAAATAAGTAAAACCTACCTTAAGGTCGACGCGCTGTTGAATCTTACATGCACGCACTCATGCTCAAGTTCTCGAATCGAATTGTGCGCTCCAAGGCACTCCCCACGCGCTCACAACCTTCCTCTCCCTCTCTCTCGCTCTTTGCTTCTCTCTCTAAAACCTACATAATGTACAGAAGGAAGAAAAGGAAGGAAGGAGAGAGGTTGAGCGCGATAAATACCCTAAAAAGGAGGATTCAGGCACTCCAAATCCACTTTCAGGCGCCCAAATACTGACCAATCGGGCGGCTCAGCCAAAAATGGGGGACCCGAAACATTCGGGCTGCTATAATGAGCGTTTCGGGTGCCCACTTATGCGCCCAAAATGGCCAGGAGGCGCCACGCGTCCCACGCACATGCATCAACACGAACGTCGCGTCGTATCGCGCATGCGCCCAATAGGACGCCGACACGTGGCGACAAACCCCGTCGCCCAGTGTTGTGTGTCACACTCGTGCGCTCTGCTTCCCCACGCCCAATGGGGTGATGCCACGCGTCCCGCCTCGAACGCTAAGCCACCTCGTGACGCGCGCCCACAACCTCACCTCTCACCTATTTGGGCGGGACTGGGTTCAAGCATTCGAATCGGCACCCGAAAACCCAAAAACCCTCTAAAAACCTCCTAAGTTTCGTTTTTCATGCTGATTTATGCTAAAATGATCCCGGCTTAGTCTGGCGCCCCTCCAACTTGCCGACCGACCAATCATACTGTAATTTTGCTATTTACAAAAGTTTAGTATCTCACAATATATATATATATATATATATATATATATATATATATATATATATATAGTCCGGCTACTATGCTTGTACAAGCACCAAGCAATTAGTGCTTATAAGTTTTCTACCGTTAGATCTACTCCTTTGGCTAATTTCATCTCTTAGATCATTTTATTCCACCAGCCACTCACTTAACCTGAGGGGCCCACTATCATCCTAACTACATATCTTTTTATTGACTTGGTATTTTTAAAAGTATAGGAGCTTAATTTTATATATATATATATTTCAGCTATTATACTCTTATAAGTACAATCGATTTCGTACTCATAAATTATTTTCAATGATAGTGTTATCGAATCGACGATACATACCATTAAATATGATTTAGAGCATTTGAAATTTTAAAAAATTAAATTTTATAATTTTTCGACATCATTTACCTTACGATCGAAAGATATCAAAATTGACAATTTTTAACGACCAGTATAGAATGGTTACTAGTTTAACGGTGTAAAAAAATCGGAATATATTGAATTTTTAATAGAAAATTCTATTCATTACTTAGATAGAGAGTTATAATTCTGATTTTAAATTAAAGAATCCGATTATCTATTTTTCGGAGGTCGTTCGATTTTGACTGTTCATTTTATATTTATGAATTTTATTATAATATTTAAAAATTACAAAATTTAGTTTTTATGAGTTTAAAATGCTCTATATCATATTTAACGGTATGGATTGTTTATTCGGAAGTTTCATAATCAAAAATAATTTATGAGTACGATGAGATCTATACTCATAAGAATATAGTAGCCCTACTATATATATATATATATATATATATATATATATATATATATATATATATATATATATATATATATATATATATATATATATATATATATATAGTCCGGCTATTATGCTATCGATAGTACCAAATATTTGGTGCTATTAAGTTTTCTACCCTTAAATCAACGCTTTTGATCATATTCATCTGTTAGATTTTACTATTTCCCCAACCACCTATTAAACCGAACAGGCTCACTATCATCTCAACCACACATCTTTTAATTTAAGGGTTAAAAACTTAATAGCAACAATGACTTGGTGCTATTAATAATATACCAGCCTAACTCTCTCTCTCTCTCTCTATATATATATATAAAATTGAGCTTCTATGCTTGTAAAAGCATCAAATTATTTGTGCTTGTGAGTTTTTTATTTTTGGATGTAGGAACGTGCGATTAGGATGATGATGGGCTCCTTGGGTTTAGTGGGTGGTTGGTGGAATAGCATGATCTAAGAAATAGAATTAATCAAAAAGTTAGATCTAACGGTAAAAATTAAACTTACAAGCACCAAATCCTTAGTGCTTGTACAAACACAATAGCCGAAGTATATATATATATATATATATATATATATATATATATATATATATATATATATATATATATATATATATATATATATATATATATATATATTCTACTTGATGATGCAATAATAACTAAAACGTTAATTTATTTTGATATTAGTAATTTATTGATGCTTATTTTTTTAAAAAAAAAAATAAATAAATTGCAAGACTTGATTGCAATAATTCAGAAAGTTTAAAGTGTTGCATGTCCTTTAGTTCAAACCAAAAATTAGAACTAATTAGAGTAAGAGAATTAAATCGTAGAGCTCCTCATAGTTTGAGGATTAAAAGTGTAATTTATTCAAGTAATACCAATGATACATTTTATTTGGGATGTAAGATAAACACTTCATCTATTGTAAACTAAAATATTTTTTATTAATTATTTTTAAATAACTAATAAAATTTATTTTATTTTTAAATAAATAAAATATAAAATTAACACTTTAAATAGAATGTACCATTAGCATTTTTCTATTTACCCATCTTTTAATTATTGGTAAGTAGCCCACTTATAGATAGTTCTCTAGCTATAAATACAGAGAGAAATGTGATACTCTCAGATATATATATATACATATTCACCTGCTCCAATAGCGCTGCACTGCAACCATGGCAAATCGCGTCGCATTGATGTTCATTTTGATGATCGTAGCCGTCAAAGTCGTCACGACGGAAGCCCACAAAATGACGTCCGACGAACATTCGGCTGACGGAGCCGGCGGCCGCGGAATCCGGGCACTGCAGGCCCAGCTACGGATGGCTGAATGGGAAGGCGGGAGGAATACGATGAGTAATGATAGTAAGAGAGTAGTCCCCGGTGGTCCTGACCCGGGACACCATCGTTAGTTAACCGCATGTGTACAGAATAGGAAAATAGTAAATGTACGTTCTAAATGGGATGTATATTTTATATTTCGCCTATTCAATAATGGAATAAATTTTACCAGTCATTTTGAATTAATTAGTGAATTAGTCTCCACCTTTGGATGGAGTGAGTATAAAATAGGATTTTTTTTGAAATTGACCCTATAAAAATTTAAATTTTTGAAAATTGCCCTGTAAAATTTGTATTTGTAAAAATGGCCCTCTTCCTGCCACGTCAACGCGCCACGTCAGCCGGGGCCGCCACGTCAGCCCGCAGGTGTAGTAAAGAAGGCGCTGAAGCGGTCAGCGCCTTTAACACTAAGTTAAAGGCGCTGAATGGCTCAGCGCCTTTACTTTGCACTGAAGGCGCTGACTGGCTCAGCGCCTTCAGTGTAAATCACTAAAGACGCTTACCCACTCAACGCCTTCACAGAGAAGCCATTTTTTCGCCGCGAAAAATGCCTAAGTCCTCAGTGTAAGCGAAAAATGACTTTTCTGTGAAGGCGCTGAGTGGGTAAGCGTCTTTAGTGATTTACACTGAAGGCGCTGAGCCAGTCAGCGCCTTCAGTGCAAAACAGTAAAGGCGCTGAGCCATTCAGCGCCTTTAACTTAATGTTAAAGGCGCTGACCGCTTCAGCGCCTTTAACTTAATGTTAAAGGTGCTGACCACTTCAGCGCCTTCTTTGCTGTCACCTGCTACCGTGACGGCCCCGGCTGACGTGGCGCGCTGACGTGGCAGGAAGAGGACAATTTTTGCAAATACAAATTTTGCAGTGCCATTTTTAAAAATTTAAATTTTTATAGGGTCAATTTCAAAAAAAGTCCTATAAAATATACACTCTATTTGGAGTGTATATGTAGCAAAGCTATCTAGAATATAGAGATTAAGGGGCATTTTGGTCCCTCGGAAAAGCGTGAGAATAAAAAAATTTAAAAAACATTTTAAAAAAAAAATTTGTCCATTTGATTTTTAAAAAAAAATAATTTTTTTGAAAAACTTATTTCCGAATTTTATAAAAAAAACTTCTATTTTTGTTTTTCTAAAGAAAATGAAAAACAAAAATATTAATTTGCCATAATTTCATCCATTTGGTTTAAAAAAAAAAAACTAATATTTTTAAAAAACTTATCTCCAAATTTTATAAAAATACTTCTATTTTTGTTTTTCTAAAAAAAAATTGAAAAATAAACATATTAATTTGTCATAAAATTTGGAAAACTAATTTTTTTGAAAACCAACCGGATGAAAAATTAAAAATTAAAAATTAAAAATAAAAAAAATATTTCCATGCTTTTAGAATGACCAAACCACCTCCCTAAATGTTGTGAGATTTTGGTTAATTGTACCGAACCTATTTGCACTTTGTATTATTCGTAGATAACTTATCAGAACTGTGTGTCATTTTGATTTCGATATTCAATTGTTTAAAATTTTAATTCTGCTATTTAATTTTTTAATTTATTTAATTTAAACCGAACAACGATAATTTAACTTCAAATTTTGAATTAATTACTTTAATAAATATATAGTTACAAGAATTATATGAAGTGTACTACACAACACTGTAAAGATAAACGACGTTTTATTATCCAATTTTTTAATTTATTTAATTTGAATAAATCAACGACACTTTGAATTCAAAATTTCAATGCATCGTTTAATTTTATAGCGTTATTTAATACACTTCATTTAATTCTCGTAATTATAAATTTATTAAAATAATTAATTAATTTAAATTTTAAAATCAAAGTATCGTAAATTGATTCAAATCAAGTAAATTAAAAAATTAGACGGTAAAATTAAAATTTTGAAAGATTTAATATCTAAATCAAAATGGTCTATAAGTCGGATAAGTTCGGTATGTTTTTACTTTTTTAAAATTTTTTTGAAATAAAAAGCATCTAAATTTTCGTTTGGTTGTAATTAAGTCCGTTTTAAATGCCAAATTGATGGTTTATGAGCATTTACTATTTATCTTGAAAATCAGTATATCTTAACTAGTTAACTGCAGATATCAGTCTTTAAAATTGATGGAAAAAGGCATGAATCTGTTGGATAAATTAATCTATCTATATTATTTTAGTTTAATATAACTAATAAATAATTTAATTAGAAAATATTTGATGAACGATTTTATGAAATCGCATGCAAGATTCAACAAAACACAATTATAAAAATAATTAGTTTAGATAAGACATGTGAGTTGAGATGTGCAAAATATTGTTCTAAAAGTAAGACTGTCCCCTCCACGTGTGAGACTTCGATAATTATTTTTAGCGATACAATAATCACTGTCCATCTCGTCGGCACAACTTCAGTATGGTGCAAAATAAACCACTTCAGCTTTTAAAAATCTAGCAAAATTTAAAAAATTCAAAACTCAAGTTAAACCGCAGCGTAAAAGAAGAATAGTAGTACATAGTACTTAGCCTCATCCTTCGTATATTGATAAAAGAGTGCGCTGCCTTGTGCGGCCCAAAGGCAAGTAGGATTCAACAGTACAATCTCGAATTAGCGGTTAGATCTTATCGAGATGAACTGAACCAAGACCGCGGATGCCGCCACCCATCCAGCCCGGCTAGTGCTTGTGTGCATGTGTTTTGGGGATGATTTTACTCTCACCTTTTTCAAACTCACTTGAGAATGACACAGTAGATAAGATACTACCACATGTGATGAATTTTTAATATAGAATTAAACAACACATGTGATAAACAAAGTACGGGCTCCTAAGTAAAACCCCATCAATATTGGGCCATCCAGAAGGCTCAAAGGTCAAAAATAAATTTTAAATCATAATTTTTAAATAAAATCTAATATGCGCATAATTTAAAACTTCATAAAAAAAAAATAAAAAAAAATAAAAATACAAAATAACTTGAAAAGATGATGGATCGCTTATACCACGAATTCAGCAAAGATACTATTCAGAGTTGAACCTTCAGTGCTTGTCTATGTACATCCGAGGGTACAATAGTAGATTACACTTTGAACTAAGATCTATGAATCGGATTTCACAAATCGCACGCATGGTTCAGTCGATTGGAATCTATGCGGGTTAGTGTTTTTATAACCATACGTCTATAAAATTATGCTATAGCGGCACTTTTAAGTATTTCTAAAATCTGAAAAAAAATATCGCTGATAAAAATACCGATAATTATTATTAGTGTGCAGTTGTTAGGATGTATAACGACACATTATTATAATATGTCCTAAAAATATATTTTTATAATTTAATTTTAAATATAAATAAAATATAGATAAAATACTTGCACAAAAATATATTTTTATAATCTAATTTTATTGTAGTATAGTTTAACACGATAGAAGCCCTAAACTAGCTACTGCTGTTAAGAATTGGTTTGGTTTAAAGTCACAAAATAATTGTTCCTATTGTTTGTTGTTAATTAATTTATGCAGGTAATGTTGGATTTCTTATCTACCAGGCAACTTATTTCTCAAATTTTTCTAAGCTACTTTCACTTAATAAAAACAGGTGGGTTTTGATGTGGGCCCACAGGAACTCATTATCCCATTCGAATTGCGTACCAACTGCTACGCGGATTCTCTGTAATATTATTTTTATATATTATTAATATAAAATTAATTGCGTACGATTTTTTGTAAATTTATCGAATAGCTGATATATTTTTACAAAATTTAACTTTTCATATTTATTCCTTCAAAAATCCAACGTTATTTATATATATCCCTACCCTCTATCTCTCTGTTAGAAAAATCTAGTTAACTATAAATTAAATACTTAATCTTGGTTAGTTAGTGAAGTAAATTTATTTTTTTACTCTTTCAGATATTTCTGTACTATTTTTTAAAGGAACATTTTTGAAAAAGCAAAATTTTTATTTTACATATAATTTGTTAAAAAATAAACACTTTTGAAAAGATAAATATGAAAAGTTGAACTTTGCAGAAATATATTTGCTATTTGCAGGGAGCCGCATGTAATTAACTCATTAATATACTACGACACAAAATATAAAGTGTTATTATTGAGTAATAATAAATACTAAATATTAAGATTTAACTGGTCATTCTTAATATAATTAAGTAGTAAAAATTTGGTGATTAGTATATAAAATTCTAAGACTTAACGGTTAGTATTCTAGATTCTAAACTCAAAAACTTAGTTGTTTCAAAAAATAATTTTTTTTATATTATAAAATAATTTTATATATCTAATTATCATATCATATTATTTTATATGATATATGATAATATTATATAAAAAGCATTTCCCTATTTTTAATATATATTATATTAATATCGTATGCAGTGTGATATAAATACTTTATATAATTAAACAACATATAATATAAAACTTAATAAATAATAGATAATAGAAGACGAAAATTATAAAATATTTTTTCCCATTTTCTTTCCATTTTCATTTATTACCATCTAGACAAGCATCATGAAAAAAATATTATCTTTTTTTTATAAAACCAAACACGAAAAGTAGTAAAATTACTTTTCCACAGAAATATTTTTTTACTGAGAATTAATTTTTATAGTTTTACGTAAATTTATTTTTAAAAATAAATAAAGTTAATAACATGCTACCTTTATCTCTCAAAAAAAAACTATCAAGGCCTAGTTTGATAATAAAAAAAAATATTTTTCTGATGATGGTTGCTATTATAATTTTTAGAATAAAAAAAAATAAATAAAAGCACTTAAAATTTTTAATTATTAAATATATAAAATATATATTTTTAGTCATTACATTGCCAAATTAGGGTTAATTTTATCCTAAGAACTTAATTGCTATTAAATAGGGTAGCATTTACTATATTCTAGAAATAAGAAGGAAACAAATGTATATATATATATATATATATATATATATATATATATATATATATATATATTTATATGATTATGTTTGGATATGGCCATAAGTTATTCGGTGTTATCTTATTTGTTATGAGAGGTTTTTTTATTGTGTTCAAATTTTTTCTTCAAAATAATATAAATTATTTTATAAATGAAATATGTTAAGATCTTTCAAAAAATAAAAATGAAACTCCCAACTTTCAATTACATAAAAAAAAATAAATTAATTGCAAAGAAGTTATCATCTAAACATATTTCAACATTTAAACTAGACTGATAATTATATTAACGCACTATAGTTCATATTTTATTACTCTGTGATTTGTAAATATAGTATTTTGAAATATTTTAGTAAGTGTTTAGTTGCACGTCAAATTATAAAAAATAATTTTTGGTAAAAAAAATTCGGTGGAAATTTTTTTTTTATATTTTATAT
>CM055076.1:6409851-6464587 GCA_029204045.2 Tillandsia leiboldiana | reverse complement strand
AAAAAAAATGCATACATTAGTACACATATCAGCTTTCTGCACAGGAGTGTCCTAACAAAATACATGCATTCCCTGATGACATGCATACTTACATTTCTTCCTTCTCTCTTTTTCTTCCCTGTTTGCGTTTAATTCCCGTGCAGCTCACGCAATGAGGATTATCGAGCTTTCCTGCACAAAAATACTACGGGAAATTGTTGAGGGACTTGGTATGGAGATGCCACCTTGCGAAGTAACTATTGATACAGACGGGAAGTTCTCGGCATATATAGATCTTCCGATCGCACGTTCTGGATCTGTAACTGAGGTTGTTCGCTGCTGGGGTTCTCCATGCCCTGTCTCTGCTGCCGCTGAACAAGATGCGGCCCGTACCGTGTCTACAAACTTAGAGACGACTTGGATGTACACATAAGGGACGCTAATTATGAAGATAGGGCATTCTATAAGAATTATATAACCAACTCGCATCGGACCACTCTACGTTGTACTCTAAGTATGATGATCTCAAATGGGAATATAATCTTCTGAAGAAAGCATACAATTCTCTTATCGCTGAGAGAGAATGACTATGCATGTGAGCGTTCAAAAGATGCGCCAAATTATCAACAACTTGCCATGGTGTTATCAGCGACTGCCATGATGCAATTAATTGCCTAGCACCGGCAGCTGCTTCCTGCTGAAAGTGATCCATCCGAAGTCGATTGATATTTTAGTGGTCTTCCTGTTGTTGGTGAGCTGCTAATAATTCCTGCTTGCCGCAGTTTGTGACAGCCTAGGTTCTTTTTTTTGTTCTTAAGTACCTAGCTTCTTTCTGCTCACTTCCTAAACTGTCAGTGTGCCCTTCGGCCCTGCTTCATTTTGGTTGTGTTTTGGTCTTGAAATGTACTTAAACTTATGATTATCTAATTAGTTCTACCTTTATTCCCGTAATGCTCTTTTTCTTGGCTTACTTCCTTACATGTGAATAATTCCTATTCTTCAGCCTCGGAATGCACTTGACCTTTGTCTTTGTAATCAGCTGCCTGCTAAAGAAACAGAATACATACATTATTATGTAATTAGTTGGGCCACTCTTCTAGCTGCCTATGGTTGCCTTTGTAGAGAACTCTTTTAGCATGAAGCTTGCCATGTCCATTTAATTAACCGCCCTGGGATTACAAGCATGTGGAGCATTAAGGGGTTACCTATTAATTTTTAGAAGTGCTTATGGATCATATAAACAAGCAGCTTAAATTCTACAATTAGCATGCATGCATCCGCAGCTCACACACAGCATAAACTTAGTTGGTTCAGGAGACCTGCCCTTATAACTTTGGTCTCTTTTTCTTCTGCATCTACTGATTGCTTTCCTCAATTAATCGATTGCTCGAATTTCAGTGTATACCCATAAAGCTGCCTGTACTTTGGATGGTTTCTTTGGTCAAGCAGCTACGGTAAGTCTAAATACTTCTCTTAATTCCTATTCTTCGGCCTCGGAATGCACTTGACCTTTGTCTTTGTAATCAACTGCCTACTAAAGAAACAGAATACATGAATAATTATGTAATTAGTTGGGCCACTCTTCTAACTGCCTATGGTTGCCTTTGTAGAGAACTCTTTTAGCATCAAGCTTGCCATGTCCATTTAATTAACTGCAATTAATCGATTGCTCGAATTTCAGTGTATACACATAAAGCTGCCTGTACTTTGGATGGTTTCTTTGATCAAGCAGCTACGGTAAGTCTAAATACTTCACTTCTTCTTCTCTCTTTCTTTTTTTTTTTTTTTAAAGGCGATGATGATGCAGTCAGAAAAAAAAGAGGAAATAAGGAATGGTCTACTCATTGACCTTGGAAAATTGGACACCCGTTTGTATCGGAATATTGCACGTGCATTATCTGGATGGTATATAATGTATGCAACCATTTGTGCGTAGCCGGCAAGCGTGCATTATCTGGATGGCCTACAATATATGCAACCATTTGTGCGTTGCCAATACACTCCGTACTAATCTGAGCCTTACACTTTCTATATATTTATTCTTGGTTTTCCACTTTGGTTTTCTTTTGTTTCCCTTTAGTGTATATATATATATATATATAGTTTCTAGATTTTATGAAAGGATGATGACACTTTTTTTCAGCCTATTGTTGATTCATTCCGCAGCATTTGTTGTGCTTTTGGTGCTATTTTTTTACTGCCCTATTGATTAACTGCTTCCTCAGATATGCCATTTGTGCTTCCCTCTATTGTAAATATTGTTGATTAAGTAGGCATTATTCTTGGAAATGTGTGAGCGCTAATCTTTGTGTTTGATTGGGGAATGAGAATGCAACTTTGGAATTTTAAGAGTTTATAGCTGCAATTTGCTAATTTAGGTGCATTATTCGATTTGGGAATGTGTGAATTTGTACTTAGCTTATGGTGTTAGTATTTGAGTTTGATTGGGAATGAAGATGGAACACTAGATTGTAAGGCTTGATAGCAACTGCAATTTACTAATTAAGTTGTGTTCTTCCATTTAGAGATGTGTGAATTGCTTATTAGTTTGCACTTTGATTTGGAAATGTGTCAATTGCTGATTAGTTTGCAGTTCAGTTTGGAAATGTGTGAATTGCTAATTAATTTGCAGTGATTGAATGCAGAAAGGTGAATAAGTTTATTTATCCGGTAATAGCTGGTACATTGTGATGTGATTATGGTCTTGCCAAGCTAAAATTAAATCCTGCTTAGTGAATTAAGTTATAAACAGTCAGTTTTTTGATATCTTCCTGATATATTTGATCATTTTAATCTATGGATTTCAGGGTGAATCTTTGAGTTTGATTGGGAGCGGGAGTGGATCGCTAGATTTTAACTTTTGATGGCTCCAGCTTTATGATTCATCATTGTTTCCCGAGTTGGAAAAACCCTTTATGACATGATGCATCGCTATATAGAAGTGGGTAGCCATAGTGATTCACCAGCATTTTCCATAGTGATGAACTTTTTTTTTTTTAAAGGCGAATCGAGGACTAACCTTTAGGTGCGCCTATAATCCGGGTTTGTGCCAGAGGTTAGTGCTTACTAATAGCTATCATTCTTTGTTTTGTTAAGAGATAAGATGGTTCTCTGCATTAATTGTTGGATTGCATTGCATTAGTATTTTATTAGTCCTTAACTGACCAGCTATTTCTTTCTTGGTATTATTCCTGTTTGCTTCAGCGAGGACAAGTAATTTCACTTTGAAAGTCTAAATGGTTCAACATGTAGCTGTGTAGGGAGTTAGCTTACAAGTGTTGTTTGGTGATCAAAAAGGAGTACATGAAAGTGTTGCATAAAATGGAGAGTTTGGAGCTCCACTGTTTAGATTTGCTTTTGTTTTCTACTTTTGTTGAATATATATTTAGATACTAAACACTAATTAACCACCACATTTGATGGCGATTGCTAAAAAAAATTCCATACAAACTGTTGAGTATTGGAATGAATCTTTTATAATAGGTAGCTAAAGCACTTGCAGTTACTACAAGTTTTAGTAAAATATGATGTAGATCAAAGTTATATCGTAGTTGTAAAACACAAATGCCCCCATTTGAGTTGTGCCTGGCTCGAACTATTTTGAAACAAAATTTATGCAAGCAATGGTGAAAGTAGTGCCTTCTCTTAAACAAAACGAAACAAAGAAAAAGGAACTAACCTGTGCTCTTTTGTACAGATTGAAGAAATCTTGGAACAGGAGCCATGCCTAATTCCAACAACTGAGCGCAACTTGCACTTCTGCTGGCTTAGAAATGTTCCATGGTATTAAGATGCTATATCGAACAAAGGGTAGAGTGGTAGATGTTGACAACAAGTAACAAAATGCTACACAAAGTTTCAACAAAGAGTTGTGTCTAGATAATCTAATAAAAAGCTGTTAATTTCCTACTAAATTCGAGAGAGAAAGAGAACTCTTTTGATACTTGAAGAGTAGTTCTAGCATGTTCACCTGAAATACTTCTGTATTACCATCTCTCGATTATGTGGCAAGACACCTTAGTCCTAGACATTAAAAGGTTTTGTTTACATTTAAAACAAGAGGACTTAGGCCTAGAAATTAAAGTGATACAAACAAGCACAGAGTCTGTGTGTTTGTGTCACTTTAGATCACTTGAGGGTGCTATTTTGGTTTTCCGCAAGGACTTTCTATCGCGGCTCTTTTGGAATGGGTTTTGATCCAAATGAACAGGTTTGTATTGTGTCATGGTTGCATTTTTTGAAATATACTTGGTTCAGACCTGGAATTGAAAACCAAATTCTAACGTGATCTAGCCGGTTTCAGATTAAAGCCTAAACCAAAATATAATGCAAAGATGATTATCATGGAGCAAACCTGATATAGACTTCAAGCTCCAATTCATGGTTGAATCTGGGAGAGGTGCTGAAAATTGGAATGACATTGTGGTTTGTTTGTATCACTCTGATTAACAACAGTAATGACAACCTTGACATGCGCCTATTCTGCAAGTGCTTAGTTGATGCTCATTTACAAATTAATTGATGCTTAATATATTCAGTTGATTTCCTTACAAATTAATTGATGCTTACGATATTTTGGATTGTGCTTGAAATTGGGTTTCTCGCGCTTCTACTTGCATTGTTTTTACCTACTTTCTTATGATAGTTACTTGCTATGATGATTTCCCTCTTTCATACAGTTTTCTAATGCTTACTGATTATGTTGGGAGTCGGATTGTCGGTTATGCGATTCTTGATAGAAATGTGGGGAGTTTCTTTCTTCGTTGGTGTGGGCATACTTTGGACGGCTTATACGGGAAATTTTTGCTTTTTAGTGGATAGTGGGTATACTTTGGACGGCCTGCTTTGCGGGCAACCAGTTGCCCAGCTTTTCCCTACGATGTATGCTTTCGGTTCTTGCTTTGTGCTCAATTTTGCCGATAATCCGAAACAAACAACGGCTTTTGCATAGGAGGGAAATTCAAGTGGTGCCTTTTGACTAGAGGGAAAATCTGAGCAAATTATGTATGTTTTCTTCTTTATTGATAGAATAGTTGTCATTCCTGATTTGCCTTTGCTTTTATCTTCGATTTGGATTACCGGAATACATATGCTTTACTTTTAGTTCCAACTTTCGCCTGCCTGCACAAAGAAGTTTTTCATCTTTCATCTGGCTACACTGAGAAGTCATGTAGAGAATTCCATTTAGCATTTGTGGAGAGAGCTTTTTATATGTGCCCGGGGGGGGTGTTTTCCTAAATGTGAAGTGGAATAGAGATGCTCATTTACAAATTAATTGATGCTTCATATATTTAGTTGATTTCCTTACAAATTAATTGATGCTTCTATGTTTGATTCAAACTCTATGTGGTTTTCTTTAAGATGTGCATACCCTAACAGAGAGCATGAAGATACATGAAAGTTGTTCTTCTTTTAATCGCCTTTTCTTGGATCTTGGTATTTTTTGAAATATGTGCCCGAGGAGTCTTTTCCTAAATGTGAAGTGGAAAGGAGGTGCTCAAATAGATGAAAGTTGTTTTTCTTTTAATTACTTTCTCTTACATCTTGGTATTACAGAGTATTTAGAGACAAATTTGAATGAATTATATTCTCAGAGTACTTCATCGAGCACCTAGAGCGCGGTATCCAAAATGCATAAATTATACTAATTTGTTGAGGGGTGGCAACCTTTTTCCTTCCCCTTGAGTTTGCAGCAGGTCAAAGCCTATGCTTTTCTATTTGGGTGCTGTTGGTCTATACACACAAGCTGAAATTTGTAATTACGCAAATCCCTAATTAATTAGCCGCCCAAGGAATCGCAGGTAATCAGTTTTTTGATATCTTTTTTTGTATATTTGGTCATTTTTATCTGTGAATTTTAATGTGAATCTTTGAGTTTGATTGGGAATGGTAGTCGATTTTGATGGCTATTATGGAAAACCGCCCATGCAGGTTGGAGCGATTGCAACTCCAGATATTCACTCTTTCGAACTTACGGAACAGGAGCAGTTCATCATTCTTGGTTGCGAAGGCTTGTGGGGGGTATTGGCATTTCTTTCAACCTGTCTATCTGTTTTCTTCTTCTTCTTCTTCTTTTCCTTAATTTGAATTTTTGTCAGGTTTTTTGTCCAAGTGATGCTGTTGAGTTTGTTCAAAAATAAAGAACTAACCTGTCCTTTTCTGTACAGATTGAAGAAATCTTGGAACAGGACACATGACTAATTCCGACAGATGAGCGCAACTTGAGCTTCTGCTTGCTTACAAATCTCTCTTCCTTGACGGCACCAATAAGAAGCTCTACAAGTTATCTCAGTCACTTCACAGTTGGCTTCCTAATACCTGTTAGTAAGATGTATAAAAACTCAGAAGTACATGCTTGAATATTTTTCCCTTACTATTTACTTTGGCTGTTGGAAAACAGCCGGCAATGGGCATTTCTGGGGCAGTAGGAAAATATTTTCCGCATCATTTGTTGTTCTTTTTCAACATACTAATTACTAATTGCGACATTTTCCACCTATTTTTCATCATACTAAATACAAACAAACACACTCTGTGCTTAAGATCTTGATTATGGTGGTTGATCTATAAATATATATATATATATATATATATATATATATATATATATATATATATATATATATATATATATATATATATATATATATATATATATATATATATATATATATATATATATATATATATAATTGCTGTATAAATTAATTTCATTAAACAAGAATGCATATATAGCTAATTAATTACGAGAATTCACTTAGTTAATTAAATCACACTGCATCTTAATGTTAATTTACTTTGGCTTAATTCATCCCTTTGTGCTTCATACCATAATCCAATATTTTTTTCTTCGTTACCCTACTTCTTCGAACATGTATTCGTGTTGGGTTGATTTATTAAACTTAATTTTATTATTTTTAAAATTTAAAATATTAGGGAATTATTTCACCTTGCTATACATTGACAATTCACATAATCCGATTCCACACAGGAAAATTAGAAAATTTTCGCCAAAAGTACTTTATAAAAACTAAAAGTTAAAGGAATCATTTTCCCTTTTAATTTAAAAGAATTATGTATAATTACATATTTATCTCTCTAAACTTAATATATTAGCATGATTGCCTACAAAAAAAAAAAAAAACACATGTATTGGCCATTTACCCATGTTATATTGTTAATTTTTCATTGTTTTTTTTTTAAGTTTTAATTGACAAATTTGAAAATACAGTAATTGAGAACACACATAAATTAATGCATTGGTATCACTTTAGAAGAATAAATCACAAATGCCCTATTTGGTTTTATATAGTTATAACTCTTATAATTATATTTTTTATGTATCTTAAAATGAAGTTTTGAATTATATTTATAAATTCTATCACCAGAATTATTAAATTATTTTTTTAAAAAATAACGTAATCATGCCATCTTTTAATTAATAATTAAAATTTTATATTAATATATAATTTTAAATATTATAAAATTATGTATTTTATTTTACAGATGATTGTTAGAAAAAAAAAAATACCGTGTTATTTTTTTGAATTGATGAGGTGACTATAACTATATAATTTTATTAATAATTATATCACCGGAATATTTTAACTGTGCACACACTATAAAGTGAATTAGATACACATGGTTGTTTCGTCCTCTTATCCATAGTTATTATTATCCATTTTTCTAATTTATTTAATTTTAATGAATTTATAATTATAAAAATTATGCATAATATAATTATTCTTCATGAAGTTTTAGATGTATGTAATGAAGTGTTTGAGGCCAACAAATAACTTTATCACATGTATGCCAGTTTGAACTCTTTAGTTTTAACATTTCACGCATTGTGAGCAATGTAGTTTGAAGTATAAACATACCTTTTTCGGTATGATTTTTTGACGTCAGGCTTAAATGGACATAGCAACAGTGTGCAGAGAAAATAGGAGAAAACGAAAGATTATTCTTAATCAACGGAGGAATAAAGAGCACACCGAAGCTTTTGAGTATATGCACACTGGTATTTCTGACAACAGAAAAAGGCAAAAGGTTATTCTTAATCGGCGAAGAAATAAAGAGACACTAGAAGTTTCTGAACATACAAGTGTGACTGTAGATAGTACAGAAAATTCTCAGATTCCAGTTCCATCTATTGAACAATCATATCTCGGATTACCAAAATATGAATGCCAATCATGTGGAGCTTTCTTATGGTACAATGAACGAATTTATAAATCTCGAAATGAAAGTGTCCCGAGGTTTTCTTTATGTTGTCAAGAAGGCCGAATTTATTTGCCGTTGTTACGCCATACCCCACCTATTTTAGATACTTTATTAGATTACCAAGGTTCCGGAGAGGCTAGAAAGTTTCGGGATAATATACGAGTGTACAATTCTATGTTTGCGTTCACCTCAATTGGTGCAAAAATAGATACGGAGATTAATATGAGGACAGGTCCCTATGTTTTTAGAATCAATGGGCAGAATTACCATCTTATGGGTTCTCTTCTTCCCGTAGATGGGCACCGACCCAAATTTGCTCAACTATACATTTATGATACTGCGAATGAAGTTGAGAACAGAATGAACGCAATTTCTGGCAGTGGTGATCTCCAAAATATCGATAGAAATATTGTCCGAGAATTGATGCATATCTTTGATAGTCAAAATGAGATAGTTAAAGCATTTAGAATGGCAAGAGATCGTTTTAGCGAAACTGATTTCTTACCTATTAGATTAAGATTGATTGGTGCACGTGGAGATAATATGCGGCAATATAATCCTCCTTCGTGTGCAGAAATTGCTGGCTTGATAATTGGGGATCTGGGGTGTGCAGATCGACAACGAGATATTGTTGTTGAACATAAAGCAGACGGGTTAAAGCGCATTTCTGATTTACATCCCTCTTTCATGGCTATGCAATATCCTATTTTGTTTCCCTACGGTGAAGATGGTTTCAGACTTGGAATAGAATGCAGAGAAAGTTCACGCAAAAAAACAAATTCACGACAATATATTACAATGCGTGAATTCTACGCTTATAGAATTCAAAATCGATTGCGGGAAGGAAAAACACTGACTCGAGGAGGAAAGCTTTTTCAGCAATATATTGTTGATGCTTTCTCATGTGTTGAAGAAGAAAGGCTCCACTACATTAGAAAGAACCAAACTACTTTACGATCTGAGCTTTACAAAGGTATTAAGGATGCCGTATTTGAAGGAGATGTAGATGGTAACGCCGTCGGTAAACGTGTTGTGCTACCTTCAAGTTTTACTGCTGGTCCTCGCTATATGATTCAAAATTATCAGGATGCTATTGCTATATGCAGACAATGTGGTCCTCCTGATTTATTTATTACATTTACATGTAATGCACAATGGCAAGAAATTCAAGAGGCTGTGCAGTTTATACCTGGCCAAAGATCTGAAGATAGGCCAGACATTGTTAGTAGGGTATTCAAGTTAAAATTAGAAGCTTTGATGACTGATATTAAAAAAGGTCAATTCTTTGGAATATCTACTGCTGGTACGTGGCCAAATAACAGCTTTACTGTCTAAAATATACGCAAACTCATTGGGTCTAACTTTTTTCCCCGTTCCTTTTTCTGAATTATGGCAGAGTTGTATACTGTTGAGTTTCAGAAGAGAGGCCTTCCACATGTTCATATCTTAGTGTGGTTGCACTCAGATCATAAATATTTAACAACTACAGAGATTGATTCCATAATCTCAGCAGAAATACCTGATATTACTGTTGATCCAATTGGTTATGCCGCTATTGCTAAATTTATGATGCATGGCCCATGCGGGGTTGCAAAACCAAGTGCACCATGTATGATAAAGGGTCGATGCTCAAAATTTTTTCCAAAGGAGTACAGGAAAGAAACGATAATAACCGATGACGGATATCCTATCTATAAACGAAGGGAAAATCAGAGACATATTATGAAAAATCATGTTGAGCTTGATAATAGGTTTGTTGTCCCGCATAATTTGCGATTGGTTATCAAATATCAAGCTCATATTAATGTTGAATGGTGTAACAAATCAAGACTTATCAAATATCTGTTCAAGTATATCAATAAAGGTCCGGATCGATCTAAAGTTGTTGTCGAAAATAATGTCCAGCATGATAGCACATCTCTTCAACGACAATATAAGCAAGTCGACGAGATCAAACAATACTTGGATTGTCGATATTTATCAGCATATGAAGCAATTTGGCGGATATTTGAGTTTGACATCCACTTTAGAGAGCCATCAGTTGAACGATTAGCGGTGCATCTACCTATGATGAATAATGTTACATATTATGATAACCAAAATTTATCCGATGTCTTAAATCGTCCTAATATTGACAAAACAATGTTCACCGAATGGATGCAAACCAATTTAACTTATGAGGATGCCCGACAACTTACATATGCTGATTTTCCTACTAAATGGGTGTGGCACCCTAAAGAAAAATTTTGGTCAATGCGAAAACAAAGGAATCGCATTGGTAGAATTGTTTACATCCATCCAAGCGCTGGAGAACTTTATTTCTTAAGGATGCTTTTAAATGTAGTAAAAGGTCCAAGAAATTATACAGAGATTAGAACGGTACACGGTATTATTTACGAAACTTTTCGTGCAGCGTGCGATGCTCTCGGCTTACTTGGTGATGATAAGGAATGGAGAGAAGCAATAGAAGAAGCATCACAGTGGTCTTCTGCAGCTCAACTGCGCCAATTGTTTGTCACCTTAATTATGTATTGTGAACTCGCTGACCCTGTCAAATTGTGGGATGGATATTGGGAATTATTAGCTGATGATATTTTGCACAGATTGAAAAAGGTTCTCGGGATTCAAAATCTGCAAATATCTCAGATGGAGTTGCAAAATCATGTTTTATTTGAGCTCGAAGTCCTTTTTAACAAAAACTGTAGCTCACTCTCGCAGTATAAGCTTCCGGTTCCTAATAGATTACTGAATGATGAAATCGACAACAGATTAATAAGAGAAGAATTGGATTACAATATACATGAATTACAATCCGAGCATGCTCAATTATACAGTGATTTGAATGATGAACAGAAAAGTATATATAATACTGTTTTAACATCTATATATCAAAACACTGGAGATGTTATATTTGTCTATGGCTATGGTGGAACAGGCAAAACTTATCTTTGGAAGACAATAATTTCAAAATTGAGGTCTGAAGGAAAGATTGTATTAGCGGTTGCGTCATCAGGAATAGCATCCCTCCTACTGCCTGGAGGTCGGACAGCTCATTCAAGGTTTAAAATCCCTATTAAAGTGGATGATTGTTCACTTTGTGAAATTAAGAAAGGGACCCAACTTGCAAAATTAATTTCACGTACCAGTTTAATAATTTGGGATGAAGCCCCGATGAATCATAGAAATTGTTTTGAGGCTTTAGACAAGTCATTGAAAGATATATTGGACTCTAATGAACCCGATGCGGGTGAAAAGCTTTTTGGGGGAAAAACTCTTCTTTTAGGCGGCGATTTCAGACAAATACTTCCGGTTGTTGTCGGCGGGACGAAGCAAGATATACTTAATGCTTCACTTACTAAATCGTATATATGGAAAAATTGTAAAATTTTTCATCTCACTACAAATATGAGATTACTACGAAATTCAGGAGATGAGTCTGCAGATAGATCTTTAGCGGAATTCAGTCAATGGATGCTCGATGTTGGTGATGGCAAAATAGCTGCTATTGGATTAGAAGGAGATGATGAGCCAACCTGGATTAAAATTCCAGATGATCTACTTATAAAACCTAATAACAATGGAATTGAAACAATTGTTTCAGAAGTATACGATGACATCGAAGAAAACTACAATGATTCCAGCTACTTGAGAGATAGAGCTATCATCACACCTGTGAATGAAATGGTTGATGAGATAAATAATTATGTTCTTACTCTGTTGCCAACAGAAGAACGATTGTATATGAGCTCAGATTCAATATGTAACACATCACGGAATGCAGAAGAAAGTGACATACTTTACCCGGTTGAATTTTTGAACTCTTTGAAGTTCAACGGAGTCTCCCATCATGAACTAAAGTTAAAAGTAGGAGCTCCTGTAATGTTGCTGCGCAACATTAGCCAAAATTCTGGTCTCTGCAATGGTACTCGATTGATAATAACCCAATTAGCTCCCAGAGTTATTGAGGCACAAATCTTTACAGGAAATCATATCGGCGAGAAGGTTTATATTCCTCGCATAGTTATGAATGTAACCGAATCGAAGTGGCCATTTATATTGAAAAGGAGACAATTCCCGATACGTTTGAGCTATGCAATGACAATTAATAAAAGTCAGGGGCAGACATTGCAGAAAATTGGCCTTTTCTTGCCGCGGCCTGTATTCTCTCATGGTCAACTTTATGTAGCGATTTCTAGAGTAACCTCTCGACAAGGGCTACGAATTCTTATAGATAATAATGATCAAGCACCAGAAGGATATACAAAAAACATCGTCTATCATGAAATATTCGATGATCTATAATAATATATGATACTATGATTGTTTTCATGTTATGTTCAGATTTTTTTTACTGTTGTTTCATTATTTCATCAGTGAAATATCAATTTTTTTTGGACAAACAAATTGTTGTTCTGCTGGCATGTTAATCATCCTTTTATGCATATCTTTGTTTCTATTTTTATATTGAACATATTATTGGAGCAGCAATGGACTACATCCTATTATCGCAATTATCCTTACACCACCAAAACTGTAAGATCAAAGTAAGAATTTGCCGTATATGGGAATCAACTGCTCCATTTTTAAAAGGGGATATATTCAGCATGGATTGCCTTATGGTTGATGAGAAGGTTTGCACTGTCTTATATACTTATGTACAGTTATGTTTTTTACCTTCTATCAATTTTGTATGCTGATTTACATATATTATTGTCTTAAATAGGGATATTCTATGCAAGGAACAATACGAAAACAGGATGTCGGAGAATTTAAAACTCAACTCATAGAAGGCGTTGTGTATCTTATAGAAAAAATTGTTGTTATTCCAAGTAAGAAAAAGTTTGCTGCTGTTGACAGGAAGTTTATGATTCAAATTGGAAAATGGACAACGGTAACTCAACTTGAGGATGGCATAGATTCAATGCCACTGTATAACTTCAATTTCTGCACATTTTCTGAAGTTGAAAATAGGAGATATAATGATAGTATTCTGACTGGTAATATTTCTTACAAATACATTGAACTATTCATTTTGTATTAAGAGAAACCAGCTTTGATGACTTACGTACTTCTCTTAATATTCTTTTCTCTTCTTCTACTTTGTAGATGTCTTTGGTAAGATATGTTCTGTCACAGACCTCACTCACAAATATGTCGGTCAAATCCTCACTCCAATCCGAAATTTGGAAATACAAGATTTAGAGTACAAATTTACACTTCCCAATTTTTTTTCCCTATGTTTTCCTCTTACTTGCAGCATTCACTATATTAAATATGCACGTTACTTTTACTACAGAAATAATATTTTGCCAGTGACATTATGGGATAAATTCGCTATAGATTTCGATGAAAGTAAAATTTTTGAGGAGGATGTTGGTGGCCCAGTAGTTGTAGTTCTGGCTGGAATGACGGTTCGTTCCTTTAGAGGTATATTTGTCAATTACAATTTTCCCTTTTTTTACTTACCTGTAAAACTACTATATAAAATGACATTATTTTGTGTTTTGTGTTATACTTCTTTTAGACCGGATATATTTATCAACATGTTCGGCTTCGAAAATTTACCTTAACTTAGAAATTCCGGAAGTTGTCGAATTTCTGAATAGGTTTGTCTACATAAACATGCAAATTTGCTTACAATTTAATTCCTTTGATTCATGTTGTTATTTACATGTGAATTTTGATGTACAGAGTAAGACCAACAGCTAACCCAATAAAGCAAATCACCTGTACACAAGAAGATATTATCAGTCCTGACGAAGAGATGCGAATGAATAGAAAAACTATTTCTGAAATCTTAGCTATGGACTCACCTAATATTCAAGTAAGTGATGTATTTTTATGACAATTTACTTTTCCTTCTTTTTTTTTCTATTAAAATTCTTTTCCTCTATTTTTTTTCCCCTTCTATAGAATGTGATGTTTACCTACAAAGCAACAAATCATTTTTTGTTTATTTTCTTTTTCTCGATAGAGTATGAAGTTTACCTGTGAAGTGACACTGTTGGACATAGATACGTCGTATGGTTGGTGGTATAAGGCTTGCCATTATTGTAAATCAGCGGTGAAGTCATACGACGATATTTTTTATTGCCCTCATTGTGGAAACAACGACAAGCCTCCTATGCCTTGGTAAATACTCTAACATAAAGGTTTATCATCTAAATACATTAATTTAACTTATTTTTTCCTAACAATTGTGGTTATTATAAGGTACAAGCTAAATGCCACCGTCGCAGATGATACTGATGTTGGAACTTTTACGATATTTGGAAGAGTAGCACAAGATTTAATTCGCATCCCAGCACAAAATCTTGCTGCAACAGTTGGTTCAGACAGATTCGTCTTGCCTCCAGCCATTAAAAATATTATCGGTCAAAAACACATTTTCCAAATTTCTCCAGACTCACAAAGATTTAGTGCAACAAACCCCTGTTTCAAAGTTAATAAACTTTATACTTCAAATTATGATGTAAAAGGCAAAGGTCAACTTGGAAAGGACCTACATATTAAATGTGAAGAACAACTTCACTCAAGCAAAAGTCAACTTGGAAAGAATCTACTTATTAAGTGTGAAGAACAACTTCTGTCATCTCCAAAAGGAAAACAAATTCAAGAAGAATTATTTCAAGAAGCATCTCCAACTCCAAAAAAATCTTCAAGGTATCCTTATTTTATATTTATTTTATTTATTTGATATAATATACTTTTGCCATTTTAATATTTAAATTTTTAAAAAATGACAGTCCTGTAGTTCATCTGGAAAATTTAGATGAAGTTCCATTGGCAAAAAGGCAGTGTATTAGGTAATAACAAATAATTTTTTTATTTATATTCAAAATTATCTTCCTTTTTATTTTCTTCTTTTTAGTAATTTTCTTCTTTCATCTATAGATTTCTTCATGATGCTCAATCAAGTGATGATGCTCAAGCAAGTGATAATGCTGAACCAAGTGAAGAAGCAAGTGAAGACAAATAATGCAGAATCATATTCCAACATAACTTATTTAGATTTACATTATGCAAATAAATAATTATAAGAAATTTGTACTTTCAATCAAGAACTATATTTCAACCGTTTAACTTTGCTTTGTTACGTAGTGGTTTATTGTAATTTAGTACACTTTTTAATAATTTACAGATTTTTATAATAATTTTTGTTATACTTTGGATATTCTATTTATTTTTCCTATATTTTACTAACTCAGCCGCGGCGTAGCGCGGGGTAGTAACTAGTTCTCATAATTGTACAGTAAATTATGCAATACGACGAATAATTATTACTAGTAAAGTACCCGCACTTTGCGGCGGATAGATATTATTGATATAAAATTTTTTTTTAAACATCAAATAAAGGCAAACGTATAATATAAGTGTATTATTTGTACTGTAAATAAGTAAATTATTTTGAAATTTAAAAATTAAACTACTGTAAATAATAAATAACTGTAATGATTTTTATGTAGATATGTAGACATCCATATTACCCGTATCATCTAAATTTTCTATTACGAATTTAAAAAAAGAATAAAAAATAAAAATTTGAATAGAAAAAAAAGAGCTCATAAAATCTTGTAGCATGTTATCTCATCAAATTTATATCGCTTATGATCCTATATTGATTTGATTTAATTCAATCCGTCATTATCGCCTATTATCAAAAAAAAAAAAAAAGTTTTGAGTTTAGTTATTTTCTTTATAGTTTGTTGAATAATAATAATAATAATAATAATAATAATAATAATAAAAAGATAATATTATAAAGGCAAAGAATAAATTCAAAACTTTTTCTTCGCTAGAGGCACCTTCAACCTCTGCTTGAGGATCCTCCCCTGCCGCTAGATCCACACCACCTTCGGCCACTTTACGAAGCAGGTGAGGTCTCTCTTCAACGGTAGGGCCCTGCCGATCCCAAATTGCTTCGGTCTACTCTCGAACAACGGATTCACAACCTTCTCCTGTAGAATTCGCATCAAAACCACAAAATGTATCATCATTTATTTTTT
Organism: Tillandsia leiboldiana; assembly: GCA_029204045.2. NCBI lineage: Eukaryota > Viridiplantae > Streptophyta > Magnoliopsida > Poales > Bromeliaceae > Tillandsia > Tillandsia leiboldiana. The sequence goes on along the minus strand of CM055076.1, from coordinate 6,448,379 downwards.
TTTTGATTAAACAGGGTTAAACCCTATTTGAGAGAGATACAGAAATAGCCGAGGTGTCCCCCCGCACAAGAAGTGTGTTAAGTCTTTCAGCAGATGAAGTAAAAACTAAAGTTGTAACCCAAAAAAGACCCTAAAACAACAGTGGAAACTTAAACCCTGAACTACAGAGCTCTAATTAAACCCCATTATCGTCACAAAACAATAAAACAAGCTGGCTCGACGCCCACCGCCGTAGCTTCGGCCCAATGTAATGCCGGCACCCAGTAATTAGCGAAGAAAAAGAATAGAAGTCCCTGTGCTTGACAGTCCCAGTAAAGATCCCCAAGATTAATACAAACTTGTAAGTCGCCAACGGTTAACCGGCTTCTTAATCAAACCTCGGCTATTTCTGTATCTCTCTCAAATAGGGTTTAACCCTGTTTAATCAAAAAAAAAATAATGTATCATCATTTAGGATAAGAAAAGAAAAAAATACTAATAAATTTTTAAAATAAGATGATAATGTAGACCAATATTGTCTTCTTATTTACCGCGACCGATGCCTTCCCACATCTCTTCGGAGCTTGTCAAATTCAAATGCATGGTAACCTATTAAACCCTAAAATACCAAAATTGCCACAAATTAAACAAAAAATGAATGTTTTATTTGATAAATTTAAAGAAGCAACGATTTTAAGCGCGAAATTATGAAAAAAAATCTAGATCAATGATTACGACGCAAAAAGAGATTTAGGGATCGGAGGAGGAGGAGAAGGAGGAGCAGGAGATCGTACCATGATGCCACTTAAAGCGGAGACGAAAAAATTCCCATTATTAAAGAAGAAAAAAGAAAGAGGGTAGGAGGAATAAGAGATCGTAACGCCGCTTTGAATAGAGCAAGAATTTCGGAGGTTACGGGAGATGCGAAGTTACGAAGCAGGTGAGGTCTCTCTTCAACAGTAGGGCCCTGCCGATCCCAAATTGCTTCGGTCTACTCTCGAACAACGGATTCACAACCTTCTCCTGTAGAATTCGCATCAAAACCACAAAATGTATCATCATCTAGGACAAGAAAAGAAAAAAAATACTAATAAATTCTTAAAATAAGATGATAATGTAGATCAATATTGTCTTCTTATTTACCACGACCGATGCCTTCCCACATCTCTTCGGAGCTTGTCAAATTTAAATGCATGGTAACATATTAAACCCTAAAATACCAAAATTACCACAAATTAAACAAAAAATGAATGTTTTATTTGACAAATTTAAAGAAGCAACGATTTTAAGCGAAAAATTATGAAAAAAAATCTAGATCAATGATTACGACGCAAAAAGAGATTTAGGGATCGGAGGAGGAGGAGAAGGAGGAGCAGGAGATCGTACCTCGATGCCACTTCAAGCGGAGACGAAAAAATTCCCATTATTAAAGAAGAAAAAAAAAAATGGTAGGAGGAATAAGAGATCGTAACGCCGCTTTGAATAGAGCAAGAATTTCGGAGGTTACGGGAGATGCGAAGAGCAAGAGTTTCGGAAGTTACGGGAGTTGTGGAGACAAAGAGATTCTCATTATTAACGTCACTTTGAGTAGAGTAAGAGTTTCAAGGGTTACGGGAGATGTAGAGACAAAGAGATTCTCATTTGCCACGTGTAAGAAAATAAGAGAAATAATAGAGAGAGATGTGGAGACAAAGAGATTCTCATTATTGTGGGAAGGAAATGTTGCCACGTGTAAGAAAATAAGAAAAATAATAAAGAGGTATAGATTACTGAAGTAAAATTTTTATTTTAACTAAATAATAATATAAAAATAATTTTAAATAATAAAATTTACAATATAAATAAATAAAGCAATATTTTTTAAAAAAAATTAAAAAATATAGAATTAAGAAAAAACAATTAACATCCAATTCCTGAATCAACAAAAATAAATAAAAATACATGTGCAAATAAAGTAGAAAATTTATAATTCAAATAAAGTATGAATATAATATCAAAATGTATGAATATTTTATGATAATATCGTTTAAAATTTATAACAATAATATTGTGACATATCTTTTCACAATTTTCATAATTGTAAGTGTTTCACCTGCTAGCTTCTAGGATAATATTGTTGAGTCCCGTACCCTCCTATTTATGCAATCTAATTTTTTGAGGACAATATACGAAGGGCAACTGAAAAAAATAGAATAAATACAGCGGAATATGAATGTTCATTTGAAAGAATAAAAACAGTTTTTAAGGAAAAAAATTATGTGTAAAAGAAAAAAAATAGAAAGACCTGTAAAATAGTTATAGACGTTGGACCACTTCTAGAATAACATTGTTGAGTCTGATACCCTTCCATTTATATGATCTAATCTCTTAAGAATAATAAGCGAAGTGTCATTAAAAAAACTGAAATGAGAATCATTTGAAAAAATAAACATAATTTTTAAGAAAAAACATGGCTAAAAAAATTAAAATAAAAGAACGTCTATTAGAAAAGTAGAAAAAAAAATACGGTAGATAAATAAAAAATTAAATAAATAAATTGCACAACGTGAATTAATAGAGAATAATAAAATATTATCACATAGACATTACACAGAAATATTTTAAAATTTTATTATTTTAAAATATAATATATATATATATATATATATATATATATATATATATATATAATTTTGAAAAAAAATAATTTACAATTAATTATAAAATTTTAAATTTAATTATTTATTAAAATATTTTTTAAACAAGAATATTGAGTAATATTATATTAGCGATTGCACCTATATTTGGTTGCGTGACTTGACCTCAAAGTCATCAAGCCTTTTATGAACAATGTTTTCCGTATATTTTATTTGGAGTGTATGATATACATTTAATTTATTTTAAGATAAAATAATTTTTATTGTTTATTTTGAAATTATTAATAAAATTTATTATATTTTAAAATAAATAAGATATAAGATATAAATATTTTTTTTTTTAAGGATAAAAAAATCATTTTTCCTCTTTTATTGTGTGAAATGCAGTAGATAGTCCCTCTACTCTTCACGTATTGCGGCGCAGTTTTTTTACAAACACTACTCGCCAACCCAGAGAGCGATGCGCACGAATATCTTCACAATTTTATTTTCTAAAAAATATATTAAAAAATATTAATTAAGAAATATTCGGTTTCTAAGACACGTGGCAATTACGCAGTAGTTTGGTAGTGTCCATAGATTTTTTATTATTTTTTGTTTTTTAAGGCAAAAATGTATAAAAGTCGCCTCAATGCCCCAACAATAGGGTATTATCGAATAGACCCCTCTTATAATATTTTTCATTTTGGAAACTTAGTTTGTACAATTAAAAAGCTTGCTAGATTTAATTGCTATTTAGCTTTTAATAATTAATTATTTCAATTTTATAAAGTGATATAAATTTTTGCTAAGATTATTGGATAATTTGATAAATTTTTTATTTATTTTTGCTAAAATTATTTTATTTTTCTAAAAAAAAAAAAGTAAAAGTTAGAATGTGCACCTAATTTTAAATTTAATTTAAATTTAATTCTTTATTTCTAAAAGAGTTCATTAAATTAAAAATGACTATTTGCACATAGTTCCTCTGGTTATTTGTACCATATAAATTATTATTATTTTTAGAGATTAAAATAAACCTTTTTTTTTTAAAAGAGTACAAAGTTCAGAGAATTGTAGTGCAATTTATCAGGCAAAAAGATTGTGGGAATTTCAGAATGTTCTATAGTTGAGGGGCTAAACATACATTTTTGTCGTTTTAATAATTTTATAAAATATATGTCCGGCATCCGATGTAACTTTCGGTCTCCTCCTCATCTTCTTCCTCCGGGCGACGGGAAAGTGAAAAAGGAAAAAAAAAAGAAAAAAGAGAAAAGAAGCGAAAAAGAGATCAAAACCCTAACCCTAGCTCTCCGATCGATCTCGCCATGGCGTCGAGTGGATCCTCGGGGCGAGCCCCAGCGGGCTCCCGATCCTTCGACTTCGGCTCGGACGACGTGCTCTGCTCCTACGACGACTACGCGAGCAACGATCCCTCCAACGGGAAGCGATTGGATCCCTCGGGAAAGGTATCGCCTCCTCTCTCCTCTGTGATCCCTTTGATTCGTTTGTTTAATGTGTTTAGTGCCGGTTTAGAGATCGCTTGAGATGATTGTTCTGATCTAAGATTTAGGGATTTAGTCGGTTTTTTTTTTTTTTTTTTTTTTGATGAATTAGGGATTCATCATGTAACTCTGACGAGTCGTAATTCGATTTTTTTGAGAATTACTGCAATAATGATCTCATCTTAATGAATAGTACATCTACGGTTCATTGTATCTTTAGCAGAAAAAGAAAATTTATGACGGGGAAATTGTGATTTGGAAAAGATGTTTTGCACTTTTAGCGCTGTGGGAATGATATTTCAGTATTAGAGTGTCGTTAGTTCTTCAACATGCTTTAAGGCTCTCTATTCAGTTTACTGATTTCTGTTTGGACATATTGTATGGCATGGTCAGCTATTGTTCTTTGAGATACTTTTGGTATCACACTATTATTTAGTTTGGTGTTTTATCTACCATTTGATGAAGGAAGCATTTATGACCTATTAAGTGTTTATATTAGATTCCTTTTGTGTAAGTTTATATATATTAATAGTATAGTAACTTAGGTATATATATATATATATATATATATAGAACGTGGCTACTATACTATCTATAGTACCAGAGTTTCGGTATTATAGTCTCATTTTAAATTTTAGGGTGTTCAAATCAACGATCTACATCTTTAAAACTGATCTAGAGAATTTGAAGTTTTCAAAAATAAATTTTTATATTTTTTCAATATAGTTTACTTTATGATCAAATTATTTAAAAATTGTCAATTTTTAATGGCTATTATGACGAGTTTGTAATTTAATGCTGTATAAGAATCTAAATTTATTCGAATTTTAATAGAAAATACTTTAAACTATCTAGATCAAGATCAACATTTTTTTATTTTGAATTTAAAAGTCCTATCCTTAAATTTTAAAAGTTGTTTAATTTTCTCCATTGATTTTGATATGATTTACTTACTAAGTAAACGATGTCGAAAAAAATTAAAATTTTATTCATAAGAACTTCATATTACCCTAGATCGAAAACGAGACTGTAGTACCGGAACTCCGGTACTATAGATAGTATAAGAGCCTACCTCTCTCTCTCTCTCTCTCTCTCTCTCTCTCTCTCTCTTTATATATATATATATATATATACATATATATATATATATATATATATATATATATATATATATATATATATATATATATATATATATATAACACATCTTTAACATTTTAATTTAGGAAATGGGTATAGCAGTATAGCTAGATTACACTACAAAGTTGAGAATTCAATTTATGGGAAGATACGAAATACCTCCATGAAAATGGGTAAAAAATCATTTATTTCCTCATTCTTTAAGCCTCAATCACTCCTTTAGACTTCCCAGAGGATTACTCAAATTAATTGCAAAGGTACCTTTTACCTCTCGGCGATCTAACTCCAAATTGCTTCTTTGTCACCAGCACCAATTCCTCCTGTCGAATTGCCGCCCCCACCAGCAATTCTCTCCTCTTGTATTTTTGTGCCTTTGCTTTCTTTGGTCCACATTTTGGGGGCAAATGAGTAACAATCAGAGAGATGAAGAGCGAAAGGAAGAATTGAAGGATGTAAATTTAGCACATTCTTTATGGAATATTGACAAAAGGGAGTTAAAAAAAAGTTATTATTGTTCAATATTCAAGCAGCTTTGTTGTTGATTTCTTAAAAACTCAAAGGTGCGGTGGTATTCAACCAATTTGTTTGGAAATTTGATGCATTTTAGTCTTTTTAGAGTGGCTAGAAAATGTTTTGACTTCTTACCAGGAAATACCTTTGTTTCTACGCTAAAATTAGGCAAACCTTATGCAGTGTGAGTTTCAAGCCTAAAATTAGACAATCACTTTGTCTCGGTTCTTTATATTCCTTGCCCATCCAGGCACTTGACAATAAGACACTTCCAAATCAATTGGATAGTGGATACATACAACAATAGAACTTAACACATTATGCAATTGTATGCCATGCTCTTAGTTGAGGTTATTTTTATTTTTTTTTCCCTTTGTGGTTTAGAGCATATATCCAAGTTCAGCCAGAACTAAATATATATCAGCAAACCTTTGCTTGATAAACCAAACTAAAGCCCGAAGAGTTTCATTTATGCCTGATAATCTTACCAAGCCATGACATATCCTTCTTGTTGTTTCTAATAAATGGATTATCAGAATAAACTAAACCATTACTTCTTAAATCTGTTAATAAACTTTTAAAAAACTACTTATATGTTATGTATATGCTTTCAGGTGTATATTTTATGCATTTAATAGGCAGAGTATGCATGTTCCTGCCTGTTTTTGTGGGCCAATATACCACCCCTTTTTTTTCAATAATACGCTGTGGGTGCATGCATATTTGGTTCTCCAGGTTTTACAGATATGCATTTTAGACTCTAGTTTGTGTGCTTGCTCTTTTGCTTTAACTACGAATTAGAGACATAAGAAAAATCCCCAAATCTAAGATTATTTTGACATCTGAAAGACCTTTATCTATGGGCTGCTGTGGGTAACATGAGCATAATTTGCAGTTGATAAGGTAGACTATCTACTAATTAGCCCTGTAACTTTTATACAAGTTTGTGGCACGCCAACTTTTGGAGGATTATTTAGGTTTACAGTTGATTGCGAAAAAATTGCCTACTTCTATGAGTTTCCCTTGAGCATATTTTTTGGGAAAGAACAATACCTGGATGATCTGCATGATATGACATGTTGCTCTAAATAGGCTCGAAGCCCAGGGCAGTGGCGGCATTGATCTGATAATGGACTGCATAAGAACTGAATTTTCAAACTGTGCCTATGCTTAAACATTAAAACAAGGCTTGGCCAAAGCAAGTTCAAACTTGTCTTACCTAACTTGATTACAGCTGCAATATCTCTCTCAAATTTTCTTTCTTTATTGAATTTATTAATTATTTATATTTATTTTGATTTATGCTAATTATCTTGAATTAAATCATGCATTAAACAAGTGCTTACTGCTTAATCTCACATATGCTTGAGTATACTTGAGTATATGTTTAGCTCAGCCTTGTTTCAATTCTTCTGCAGGATCTCCGTGATAGCAGAACGGGAAGACCATTGGTAAATATATACGAACATGAAAATTACTCCAAGGAGGAGATAATATCTGCTGTTGAGAAGTGCATGAAGAAGTATGCTGATACTCTGCTCCGATCTCTTGAGGGAATTGGAGGGCGCCTGTCACAGCTGGAGATTCACTGCTATAAGCTTGAGAGATCAATAGGTGAACTTCAAAATGATTTTAGTAGGGATCAGGGTGAAACAGATCTGAAGTACAAGTCTCTGGAGAAGCATCTCCAAGAAGTAAGTTTTTTTCCTGATATAATAGTTGATCATTCTTTTGAATGCTAGACTATCCTTGTTAAATTTTTTTTTTCCTGCATGACAAAAGAAATGTGCATTTTGTTACTTTTGTTTGTTTCTTGTGAACTTCTTGAATTCTTTTGAATTTTTAAATGGGCCCATGAAACATCTCCATCGGAAGATTTACTTTTTGGGATAATTTGCTTGTTCTTTTATTCAGATAAAGACATCAGGATTTTAGGTAAGAAGCATTTTGTGCGTTATGATGATGGAAAACATTATACTATTTAACAGTTAAAGATATTTATTAATGCAAAATCTAATTTCTGCCGATATTTACCACATATATTTTCTCATATTGTAACCCTATCTTTTATGTGTTATTTGGTAAAGTTGAATTTGTTCTATTTGTCCTGTTAGAATTCTTCATGTTATTTGAAAAAATAAATTAATAAATAAATAAATAAAAGAAACTTTAGACTGTATGATATCGTATGAAAAAGCAAAAGGTTAAACGTTTGAAGTATGCGCACTCTACGAGTATGAAACAAATCAGATTATATGCATATAAATTCTCCTCTGGGGTAGCTCATGTATTTAGGTTTGAAGTGTGCTGGCATTTGACAAGGTATCCGTTGGCATGTTGGATTTTCGTTCCCCTTCTGGTCGATAGCCGTGAAGGACATCTTGTTCTTTTTGTATATTTCTCTTAGGTTGTGCTTGGTTTGGAGATACATTCTGCATGCCGACTTATTTTATCCTTCAACTCTAGATTATAACTTGATGAAGTTTTGAAAGGATAATATTAGGTGAGGAATCCTTGCTATCAAGAATTCTATTTAATTAAAATTGATGGTTCAGAGCTGTTTAGATATTCTCCCAGTCTGACATTCCCAACAAAATGGATTCTAAGGGTGATCCACAGGATTTACTTCAGTGAAAAACAATAAATAGTGTCCCTTATCTTGGTTGCAAGACATCTCTTTGCTTCTATTCTTCTCCCAACTTCTTTAGTTGTCTCTCAAATTGCGGCTCATGTCTCTCTTTTTCTTCCATTATGCTGGAAATTATAACTTTCAGCAGAATTTCCTACAGTAAAAACTACAAACTGCAAACTTTCTTCATTCTTTTTGGCAGTGCTATTTTAATGCAGAAAATGTATTCTCTGCTATTCAATATCCTTTTAGACCTGCTTCACATGATGACATTGTGATATAATATGTACAGCAAGAACCAATAGAAAAAAATGATTCAGTGTAAGATAAGTAAATGGCTTTGGAATTCAAGGCCCTTTCTGTGTAAGAACATATTCTGTTTTTCAGAGTATAGTGAAGTTTGTAGGTTAAATCAGTTTGCCAGTCTTTTTCTTGATTTTTGGACTCATCTGATTTCTTATTTTGGGTTCTTTCAGTACTATTGGCTTACTGGCAATCACTATGCTAACAACGAGCTAAACCAATTTGAATAAGAATCAACAATGTTGAGTTTTCATTCTTTAGGGAGAGAATAGGGTACTATCCCATCACTCATGTCTATTTTTTTGTTTTTTCCATGTGCTGTCAGTTTAGTTAGGTTTGGACTCTTGCTGATACGGTTGTATCCTTTACACAGGAATTCCAGTAGTCTTTTATGAGCCTCTGTTCTTTCGCACCGATTTCTATGCAGAAAATAGACTTATTTTGTATGATTATACAGTGCATTGTTAACTTAAGATCACCCTATTTCTTAGTCTTTGATATCTTTCCTCTACTGAATATATTTAAGTGGTAGATCACAGTAAATACAATCTTGAATGTCTCCTCTAACTTCAAGTGATGTCTTTTATGCTATGAAAGCATCGTATAGTTACTTATAACTGTTTTCGAATAACATCTTGTTTGGAATTGTTGTTTTGGATAAAGAATTAAAGATCAGCAGGCATATTACAGCATGCATAGGAATCCCTGCACATTTTGGTCGTTATGCAGATTATATGTAGTCTGTTTGCTCTGGTACTACATTTACATCATGGTGGGTTTGCATTCTTATCAAGTGAAAATAATTGCTAGTAGTATTGCTTGGCTGTAGCAAAGGAGCTAATGGAGAATGAGAAAATATCAATCGGATTATATTGTTGAAATATATATATATCAAGATAAAAAACTCTTAATCTTGAATTGAATGACCTTATGTTCTATTTTTAGGAGATCGTTCGATTTTGACCGTTCATTCTATACTCGTTTGATGGACTAGTATGTTTTCAAAAAATAGCGAAATTCAGTTTCTAGGTATTTTAAATGCTTTAAATTATGTTTAACAGTACAGATCATCGATTCATAAGCTTTATTATCGAAACAACTTCTGAGTATGAAGGCTTTCCGTACTCATAACAATATAGTAGCACTACTCCCTCCTTATATATATATATATATATATATATATATATATATATATATATATATATATATATATATATATATATATATATATATATATATATGGACCGGAATGCTTCTAATAGTACTAAGTCATTGGTGCTTATGAGTTTTTGGCCTTTGAATGAAGAGTTGTGGGGTTAGGATGTTAGTGGTCCACCCTAGGGTTTAGTGGTGGTTGGTGGAGTAGCATGAACCAAAGGGTAGAAATGGTCAAAGGGGTAGATCTAATGGTTGAAAAGTTGGTAGTACCAAGTGCTTGGTGCTATTAGAAGCACTCTAGCCAGACACTATATATATATATATATATATATATATATATATATATATATATATATATATATATATATATATATATATATATATATATATATATATATATATATAGTAGGGCTACTATATTCTTATGAGTATAAACCCTTTCGTACTCATAAGTTTTTCGCCCCTTTGATGAAGGGATGTGCGGTTAGGATGATAGTGGTCCCCTAGGGTTTAATGAGTTGTTGGTGAAATAGTATAAACTCTAGGGGACCACTATAATCTTAACCGCGCATTCCTTTATCCAAGGGCCGAAAACTTATGAGTACGAAAGGCTCTATACTCATAAGAGTATAGTAGCCGGACTCTATATATAGAGAGAGAGAGAGAGAAAGAGTAGAGCTTATATGCTTTTAAAAGCACAAGCCTATCCATGGTTGTGAATTTTTTACCATTGGATTTGTATTGGGATTTGTGCTTTTGTAAAATCAACTAAAGAGAGAAAGATAAAGTAAAAAGCACAAATCCCAATACAAATCCAATGGTAAAAAATTCACAAGCAGGGATTGTCTTGTGCTTTTGAAAGCATATTAGCTCTACTCTCTCTCTCTCTCTCTCTATCTCTCTATGTATGTATATATATATATATATATATATATATATATATATATATATATATGAGTCTGGTTACTATCCTATCGATAGTACCAAGCATTTGGTGCTACCAAGTTTTTCACCGTTAGATCTACTCCTTTAACTATTTCCACCCTTTAGATCATACTATTCCACCAACTACCCACTAAACCTTAGGGGACCACTATCATTCTATATGCACATCCCTTCATCCAGCACTTGGTGCTATCACTAGCACCAAGCACCGAGCACTTTGTGCTATAAGTTTTCTATCGTTAGATCTACCCCTTTGACCATTTCTATCCATTAGATCATATTATTCCACCAACCACCAACTAAACCTTAGGATATCACTATTATTCTGACCACACATCCCTTCATCCAATGGCAAAAAACCTAATAGCACCGGGGACTTGGTACTATTAATAGTATAGTAGCCTAGTTCTATAGAGTCTGTCTACTATACTATCAATAGGACCAAGCACTTGCTGCTATTAATTTTTATGACGTTAGGTCCACCCCTTTGACCATTTCTATTTCTTAGATCATACAATTCCACCAACCACCCACTAAATCTTATGGGACCATTATTATTCTAACCACACATCCCTTCATCCAATGACTAGGTGCTATTAATAGTATAGTAGCATATATATATATATATATATATATATATATATATATATATATATATATATATATATATATATATATATATATATAATTAGGCTGGAATACTATCGATAGCACCAATCTATTGGTGCTACCAATTTTTTAGCCCTTGGATTAAGAGATGTGCAGTTAGGATGATAGTGGTCCCCTAGGATTTAGTGGGTGGTTGGTTGAATAGTAAAAATCCTAGGGGACCACTATAATTCCAACCGCACATCCTTTTATCCAAGGGTAGCAACTATCGATAGCATTCCAGCCGGACTCTATATATATATATATATATATATATATATATATATATATATATATATATATATATATATATATATATATATATATATATCGATAGTACCAAACATTTGGTACTATCAAATTTTCTACCCTTAGATCAATATTTTTAATTATTTTCATCCGTTAGATTTTACTATTTCCCCAACCACCCATTAAACCCAAGGGGCCCACTATCATCTCAACCACACATCTTTTAATTTAACGGTTAAAAACTTAATAGTACCACTGACTTGGTACTATTAATAGTATTCCATCCTAGCTCTATATATATATATATATATATATATATATATATATATATATATATATATAGTAGAGCTTATATACTTTCAAAAGTACAAGCAAATCCATGCTTGTGAATTTTTTACCATAGGATTTGTATTGGGATTTGTTTCATTGTTCTTTCTCTTTCTCTCTCCTTAATTGCTTTTACAATAATACGGATCCCAATACAAAGTTTATGGTAAAAAATTCACAAGTATGAATGAATTTGTACTTTTGAAAGTATATAAGCTCTACTATATATATATATGTACATATGTATATATATGTATATGTATATGTATATGTATGTATATGTATATGTATATGTATGTATATGTTATGACAAAAGCGGAAAAGATCTAGTTCGTTGGGCACGAAAATACCAAAAGAGAATCGAGAAAGAGAGAAGAAAAATAAAGCACATAAAATTTACGTGGTTCGGCCACTGGCCTACGTCCACGGGTGAAGACGGAGCGGAGACTTTCATTATAATCCAATTGGTGTACAAAATATGCCTCTCTCACAAAACCCTAATTCCAAAATACACCCATACTCCTCATCCGCCGCACCAAATAAAAGGAATAATGGTATATTTATAATAGTGGCTAAATCCTAATACAATTAGGAATATGAATCCACTAAGATTAGGAATAATCTTAATAAGATTAGGCATAATCCAAACTTATCTTAATTGGATAAGCAAAATAGAATAGGGTTAGAAAACCTTCCAATTTTAGAATTCGAGACATATCTAACAGTATATATATATATATATATATATATATATATATATATATATATATATATATATATATATATAAAATTGAACTCCTATGCTTTTAAAAGTACCAAGTTATTAGTGCTTGTAGGTTTTTGGCCCTTGGATGAAGGGATGTGCGGTTAGGATGATAGTGGATCCCTTGGGTTTAATGAGTGGTTGGTGGAATAGCATGATCCAAGGGATAAAATTAGTCAAAGGAATTGATCTAACGGTAGAAAACTTATAAGCACCAATTGCTTGGTGCTTTTACAAGCATAGTAGCATGACTCTCTCTCTCTCTCTCTCTCTCTCTCTATATATATATATATATATATATATATATATATAGAGAGAGAGAGAGAGAGAGAGAGAGAGTCCAGCTACTATACTCTTATGAGTACGATTGACTTCGTATTCATAAGTTATTTTCGATGATAGGGTTTCCGAATCGACGATCTATACTATTAAACATGATTTAGAGCATTTGAAACTTTTTGAAACTAAATTTCATATTTTTTTCGACATCATTTATCTTACGATCAAAAGATCTCAAAATTGATAATTTTTAACGGCCCGTATAGAATGTTCGCTAGTTTAATGGTGTAAAAAAATCAAAATAAGTTGAATTTTTGTTAAAAAATTCTATTCACTATCTAGATAGAGATATAATTCCGATCTTAAATTGGAATACCTGATCATATAATTTTGGGAGGTCGTTCGATTTTGACTGTTCATTTTATACTCATTTGATTTACTCTATTATAATTTCGAAAAATTACGAAATTTATTTTCTACTAGTTTAAAATGCTCTAGATCATATTTAACTGTATAGATCGTCGATTCGGAAGCTCTATCATCGAAAACAACTTATGAGTACGAAGGGTCCTATACTCATAAGAGTATAGTAGTCCTACTCTCTCTCTCTCTCTCTCTCTCTCTCTCTCTCTCTCTCTCTCTCTCTCTCTCTTTCTATATATATATATATATATATATATATATATATATATATATATATATAAACAATTCACAGGGATGTAAAACTCGATTGCAGCCTATACAAGCTGAAGATAGTATGACAACTATGTCGTGACTCGGGGCTCTTTTAGTATATTGTTTTCTGCTAATCATTTTGTATGAGTATAAATGCATTGAACTATTAATAGCTTTTCGCTTTTGTTGTTGTAAAATAATCATATTCTGCGTTTGTGTTTGTGTGTGTAACTAAAGAACCTCCAGTTATATCTTTCATTGAAGGTTTCCCTCCTTAGTATGCTTGTAAAGGCTAGTAGCCTTATTAGTTCCAGTATCAAGATTTGTAGCCCTACAAGCAAAAAATTATACTTAAGACAAAAATTATGAGCTTGATCGAGTTCTTTAGAAATTACTAATTTATATTCTACAAAGAACTTCATGTGTTATGTTTACTGCCCAGACTTTTCTTTCCCTCATTTAGATACTTGAGTGATGTGAATTAACTTCTCTTGATTCTATACCTTTGGATACCAGGTTCACAGGTCCATCCAGATCCTGAGGGACAAGCAAGAAATTGCTGAAGCCCAGAAGGAACTAGCCAAACTCCAACTCGCACACAAGGAATCTGCTCAAAAGACTGAAGAGGCCATTGCACCACCATCAGCATCTGAGCTGAAGAAGCAGCATGACGACAAGCCAGAAGCATCAAACCAACATCTAGCCCTCGTGCTATCTCGCCAGGCAACTGTACCCCACTCACTCCCACCGAGAGCTTCCGATCCAATCCAACCCTACAAGGAACCGACTTTACAGCAGACCATGCCTGCTCCTTTGGGCCTGCAACAGGAACGTTATATTCTCAACCAAGCGAGTGCTTACTACCCGCAGAGCCAACCAATGCAACCTGAGCTACAATACATTCAAACCAGGCCGCCACAAACTCAAGATACTCCGGTCCAACTGCCACCTCAGCAGTCTTCCCAAGTAATTAGTCAGACTCAACCGCAGACTTTCCCTCAATATCACCAGCAGCAATGGTCTCAGCCGCACTCTCAGCAATTTCCCCCGCAGGTCATGCAGCCTCAACAACCTAACCCTAATCAGTTACCCCCACAGGTGGTACAGCAGCACCAATCTGCACCGCAGGCTCAAATCAGACCTCAAGCTCCGCCATCCTACCCACCGTATCAGACTCATCAACCGGCAAACCCTAATCCAGAGACTTTCTCTGGAAGTATGGCGATGCCTGTTTCGTACGCCGCAATCCCACAGCAACGACCACAGCCCCCTCCATCGAACCAGGGCTCCTTCGTACCACCTATGAGTAAAACCGGTTACATGGGTCCTGCACCTTACACGCCTCAGGTGACTGTACAGGGTTTCAACCCTGCCTATAGTTTTCCCCCGGGCACTGTTCCAGCTGTGCAGACTCAACAGTTAATGCGAAACCATCCATACGGAGAATTAATTGAGAAAGCTGTGGGTATGGGGTATCCAAGAGAGCAGGCGGTGAGCGTGGTGCAGAGGATTGCAGACAGTGGGCAGCCGATGGACTTCAATGCTGTGCTCGATAGGCTCAATGGAGGAGGTGGTGCGACCTCCCAGCGAGTTTGGTCAAGCTAATACAGGGCTTCATGGTGATTTTGTTCCCTAATGAAGTTCAAGCTCTCTTTTATCGATGTTTTTTTAATTTTCCGGTGAATGTTTACAAATAATTAAGTGGGTTTGTGGTTGTAAGTAATTTACTTTGTTTATAGAACTGGAGCTCTTCACTATATGATCACATGAACTTTTGTTTTCTGTGAAGTTCATGATGAATGTGACTCTATGAGGTAACATTGTATTGCTGCATGCCTTTTGTCTGCTCTTTTATTTCTGTGGATGTTGTTGTGTTATCGCGATGTCGTTATATTGAGAAAGTTAAGAGCAATGCCAATCATATATTTTAAATGGGATGTCTGATGTATATTTTATTCATCTAAGAATAAAAAGTTTTTTATTACTCATTTCGAAGTGGCTAATAAAATTTAGCTAGTTTTTTTCGAAATGGCCAGTAGAATTCTTTCATCCTATTCGTACATCTATTTGAGATGTATAAAAAGTATTTTTTTCAAAACTAATATTTAGGGGGTGGTGGCAGCGGCGGGGCGGAGAGAAATATAGATTTTGTTTGGATAGAAATATAGACTTTGTTTGGAAGTCTCAATAAAATATTTAATAATAATTTATGCCGTATAGAAATATTTTTTTGCATGATGGATAGTTAGTTTGATTTTTGACTTCTTAGAAGTTTTAGTATATATATATATATATATATATATATATATATATATATATATATATATATATATATATAAATTTTGAGTATCAATAAACAAATAATATCTAAATTTATAAAATTTATTTTCTAAGGTCTTTGGAAATCTCAAAAACAGAGTTTTAAATTATTTTACTCTGTAATTTAAAAAGCGTTGTTTTTTTATTAGCCCGTTTGGATGACCCATCAGCGTAAAAATATTACAACGTAAAATTGCTGTTTCGGAGTATTTTTGGGAAAAAAAAAAGAGGTTAGATCGGCTAAAAAAAATTTCCTATTTCGCGTAGGACTTCTCCATCGCCATTTTTCGCATTTCGCACCTCTTTAAAAATTTAAAAATTTAAAATTTAAATTTAAATTTAAATTTAAATTTTAAAAATAAAATTTAAATTTAAATTTAAAATTTAAAACAAAAAAAATTGAAAAATTAAAAAGTAAAATCTAAATTTAAATTTTAAATTTTGAAATTTAAAATTCTAAATAATAAAATTAAAATTTAATATTTTAAAATTAAAATTTACTATTTTAAAATAATAAAATTTTATGTTTAAAACTTAAAATTAATATTATAAAATTTTAAATTTTATTTTTTAAATTTTAATTTTATATTTTATATTTTATATTTTATATTTAAATTTTAAATTTTAATTTTATATTTGAAATTTTAAATTTTAAATTTGAATTTTTAAATTTTAAAATTGAAATTTAAAATTTAAAATTTAAAATTTCATATTCAAATTTTAAAATTTTAAAATTAAAAATTAAAAATTTATATTTTTAAATTTAACTTTTTGTAGTGAAAGTTTAAATTTAAAGCAGGGTATTTTTTTAAAGTGTACAATCCAAATAGTTAAAAACAGAATAATATTTTTATAGAGTATTGAATTTTTCATTATATCTAATACGTTGTAAGATAAAACAATATTTTATTTTTCAATGATTGCCAAACATACCCTAAGGCTGCGTTTGGAATCGGGTTAAGGTAGAATTAGCTAAACCGGGGATAAGTATAAAGTACGGAACTAGAGCGAAAAAGCGTTTGGGATGATTCCAGGGATAAGAGATTTTGTGTTTGGTTTAATAATGAGGAATAGGAGGAATAAAGAGTATAAGTTGGGTAAATTACCTTTTTGCCCTCAAGAGTTAATATGTGATAGAGAGAGAGAGAAGAGAGAGAGATTTGTGATGATGAGAGTGTATTGGGAATAAGGAAAAGAGAGAGAGGAGAGAGAGGGATTTGTGATGATGAGAGTGTATTGGGAAGAGAGAAAGGAGGGGAGGAGGGGTAGTTTGATAAAAAAAAAAATTATAAAATAATAGGTAAGAACTGTTGTTCCAGCTCATTCTAGTTGTTCTGGGATAAGCAATACCAAATGGTTCCAGATGCGTTTGGTAGAATAAGGGGAATAAACCCGCTATTCCCGGTTCTAGCCCACATCCAAACAGGCCCTAAGACTATTAAATACTCTATATCAAGTCATCCATTGAACCATTGGGGAATAAATTGGCCGTGAACCATGAAGAAGTATACCTACTAATATTGTGGTACAATCAATCGTTCCTAGTGCAAGTCGTAAAGGGCTTGGTGGTTGATATTCGAGATCCGAGTTCGAAGCCTAGTTGCTTTACATTTCCAGCTAAAGTTTATTTCAAAAATAAACGAAGCGGTAGCATACTATTTTTCTCTCTCAAAAAAAAAAAAAGAAAAAAAAGAAAAAAAAAGAAAAAAAACCTAATATTGTGGTACAACAAACTCAAGTTGGAACTTGAACTTCTCACCAACCTACAATATAAACATGATTAAATATAAAAAAAATTATTTTTATATTTGAAAGTGTCGGTAAATAAAAAATCGTCACGTATATACCGACATTTATGCCAAGTGTTGTTTACCGTCTTTTGATTTCTCTTTGGTTTAGTAGATTCTTTTGACGTTATTGTCCCGCTAGCTAGTTTTATATATTTGCTTATCTAATAAGTATATATGTGGCAGCTGTTATGCTTTGAATTCGGAGCATGGCAGAAATTATAGTATTGGAGACGAATATCAGTCGAAATTGTGAGAGCTAAGTGTTATGTAGGACAAAATGTTACACCATGAATTTGGTGGGAGCCACCTTTTGAACCCGCAGCAGTCATCTCTAATATCTCATATCGTCTGGTAATTCTGATCTATATTTGTGATCTGATTTGGACCTGACGAGAATGTCGGAATTTAAACATGAGGAGTTGTAACACCTCAATAATATCGTTCCAGATGGAAAAAAAAATGTTGATTGGAAATATATGAGGTCACACACGTTAGTAATAATAATTGGGCATAAGTATTTTAAGCCGGTAGTTTGCGCCCAACGAGTTATTATTGCTAGCGGGCCGAATTTTTATAATTTTATCGAATGTCTCATGTTTAGACCCTGACATCATTGTTAGATTCAAATCAGATTACATATATAAATCAGAATTATCAAGCGATGTGAGATTCTAGATGTGGCTCCTGCGGCTTTAAGAGGTGGCTCCAACCAAATTCATTGTGTAGCACTTTGTCCCACATAACACTTTGCTCTCACACTTCCGGTTGATATTCGCCTTTGATACCAATTGTAACAATCCGATCCGCTAGTAATAATAATTTGTTGATCCAAACCACCGGCCCAAAATGCTTAACTGAGCTTATTGCTAATTGGTCGAGTTGTTATAATTAGTATTATTGCTAGTTGGTCGGTTGTTACAATTGGTATCAAAAACGAATACCGGCGAAAAGTATGAAACCTAAGTGCTATGTAGGATAAAATATTATACAATAAATTTGGTAGGAGTCAACTCTAGAATCTCACATCACCTGCTAATTCTGATTTATATCTGTAATTTGATTTGGATCTAATGAGGACACACCTAATAATTTTGATTGTTGGGTTAAATCTTATTTCGTGCGGCACCAAAAAGTGCATTTTTATTGAGTTTCTTACCGAACTTATGATTAATCCTGCATCTGAATTTTATATGTCTATTTCGATTTACAAGTTTTTCCCTTGGAATATCAACACCGTAAGGTTGAACAAGGAGTTTCTCATTCGAGTTTTTTCCACACCATAGGCCATTAATTTGTTGTAAATACACTATAATGAGCAATGCTACATATACACCTAAAAATAGGTATACATTCTATACCCCATCCATCCAAAGATAAGGCTTCTTCATCCATCACTTCAAAGTGATGGATGAAATTCATTCCACTCTTGAATAGATGGAGTATAAAATATACACCCCAAATGAGATATACACATAGCATTTACCTACGAGATAAAATAGTTTGGCCCTTATTTACATGCCCAGCATATAATTACAAGTATACCAAATCAAACAATATATTTTTTGGCTTTTCTACAATTATAATTTCATTGTAATTTAAATTGCAGCGAACCAAACAGTTCTTTAAAATCAATCTCATCAATAAATTAATCAAACTCTGCAATATTTAACGACTCAGGCAACCAAATTCCGAATTTGTATATCAATATTAAGCCCAAGCTTGATCGTAAATGACTAGCGCACCAGGCCAAAATAAGAGCTTGCATGTTTGATTCGCTATGGAATTGAAATGAAATTCATTGATTTCGATAATTATTATTTATTTTACAAGAATTGGACTTCGATTTTTATTTCAAGAATGAAAATTATCTAATCAATTAATGGTCCAATCCCACGTAAAATCCCAAATTGGCTAATTTAGGGTAAACTATCCCTCTCCTCTCTCTGTTGACAAAAATTCTCTCTCAAAATCCAAGATGTCCCAATTTTTTTATTTTGATTTTCATTTCAATAATAAAACAAATGATTTATAATTATATTTCTCAATTCAATACAATTCGATTTTATATTTTATTCTTATGGAAATCCCGAACCAAACATTAATTATGCCTTGGAATTCATGAACTAGACCGGCTTGGCGAAAGAATAAAAAACCGGACCAGTTCTAGTTTTTGTTTATATTTTATATTTTATATTTTATATTTTTTATTTTTTATTTTTTTAAGAAAAAAGATAATATGCTATTCGTTTCGTTTATTTTTTTAAAAAAATAAACTTAGCTAGAAATATAAAATAATTAGGCTTCGAACTCGAAATCTCAGATACCAATCATCAATCATGTTGCCACTTACGCTAGAGACGGCCAATCAGTTCGAGTTTTTGTTGGCCTCAATTTTCGAAGGTTTGATCATACAAAATAGGAGAAATCTATGCCCAAATTGGCAAATTCAGCGTACAATGCAGAACCAGAGAACTCTTTATGTCCATATCTGCTCATTTTGAATTTTGTTGGCTTTTCGAATCTGGCTAGTTTTTGATAAACATCCCAATATTACTTAAAGTAATAAATTTGATTCTTAGGCTGAGCTATTTAGACTTTAGAGTGTTTAATTCTGCTTTTGCCTTTTAATTTAATTATTTGAAATAATTTTAATTAATAAAAAAATTGATGTAGTTTTAATTAAGAGAGAAAAAAAATATAGTCGAGTATTTCGAAGTAGTCTATACCTCTCAGGGTTCCTCTACATTTTATTTCAGTTAAATTAGGTGTGGCAATGCCTTATTTTTTTACTGCTGATTTTTTATACTACTTAGGGCCTAATAATAGGTTTTAAAACATTGTGATTTATTTTTCCATGAGACTTTTAAATGATGTAGATCGTATATATTAAATTAAAATTTAATTTTAAAATATTAATATTTATATGTTTATAGATATATTAAAATTTGAGTTTTTAAAAGCAACGTGTAGACTTCTCGCGAGATTCTCCTCTTCCTTCCTCTTCCTTCCTGTCTAAATCTATTTTTACTCTCCCTATATGCCTACATACTTCAAAATCTCTCTCTACTATTCCTGTATTCCTATATACTCCAAAATCGTGGGTGTAAAAATTACGAGTCAAAAATATGGGGCGCAAAAACCACAAGCCAAAAAAAATAAAACTCTACGCGCCATTTTCTAAGCATCTCTCGCGGGGTGAGTCTCTGTTGCTGTGACGCCCGCCATGGCCGCTGGGCTGGTTGTCTCCTCCTATTCGTCCCTCCGCCCAGTCTTACTGCCTCCCTTCTCCTGGGTGACGGCCAGCCAGCTCGACGGCGCAGATTCGATCTCGACCCTGCCGTTCACCCTCATCTCTCTGACCTTCATCGATGGCTGCGACGAGTTCTCCTCCCATTTCCTCTCCATCCTTCGCCTCCACTGCTCCCACGTTGTTGTCGTTGATGTCCACTTCCCATGGGCTGCCCACCACGACTCGTCCCTCTCCCTCCCCATCCTTTCCTTCCACGGCACCTCCTACTTCTCTACCACTCATGAATTTCTTCCACGCCTACGAGAGAGAAGGGGGTTGGTTCCCTGCCCCGAGGGACCCTATCTCGACCTTATGTCCTGCTTCGTCCGCAGCTGGACTCTCAGCCCTGTCCATCTTCCCGTTCAATTTGACTCCCATTCTCACTTCGTCATTTCCTAGCTCGATGCTAGGCCGCCCGACTCAGCCGTCTACGTCTGCTTCCACAACCTCGGCCACTTCACGCCAGCCCAGCTCCGCACTATCGCATTGGAGCTTGAGGCCACGGGGCGCCCCTTCGTGTGGGTCACTAAGAAGGAGATCGACACATCATCCGTGTGCCTGCCTGAGGGCTACGAGGGGGGGTCGAAACTGAGGACTGGACAACTACTTATGGTCCGTTTAAATATCATGATGCCTAAATGTTGCTTGCTGAAAACAAAATTTCTATACAAACTTCACAAAAATATCTACATTGCACATCCTTACAAAATTTGGATTTTACCAAACTTGGTTCCTTACGGATGTGCCCTTGCACTCATAGAAATGCTTATTCTAAAATACATTTTTAATATAAAATCAGCTTTCAGAATTAATTGGATGACCCTAAATTAAAATAAGAGTATTCTTAAATGAAACTACTTTTCAGGGGGTATATATAGATGAGAACTCAGATTACAAGCTTTATATATTAATAGATAAATTTGCTATAATATACATGTAGAAGTTTGTTTTATCTTGTACATGTTGTAAGTGAACTTCCATATATTACTCTTATGGTGCAATTGAGCAAATTCTTAATGCAAAGATGGTAACTACTGCAAGTCTTATGGCACCCGCTTGTAATTTTTATGTTGATAGCATGAAATATAATTTATCCTAAGTTGTATAAACTTGAAGAATGTACTAAAAGTTGGGCTATAAAATTAAGGTATACATTTCTAGTACAAGTGGCAAAAGATTTGGTGGTTGATATCCGAGTTCGAAATTTAGTTGCTTTATATTTCTAGCTAAATTTATTTTAAAAATAAACGAAACGTGTAGCATACTACCTTTCTCGATAACATATGGAACTGTATGAATTTCAACGTAATTTTCTAGCGTTAGCTTGGGTTCCGCTTTCCTAAAATAGCATTCCAAAAACATATTTTTTATTAAAAATTGCTATATATTTTTCCTTCACAAATACTATCTTACATAATATATATAGGGTTAATTGCATACGGCTTTCTGTAAACATATCGAATAGCAGATATATTCCTACAAAGTTTACCTTTTCATATTTATCCTTTCAAAAGTCCAACGTTATTCATATATATCCTTCCGGTTTATTATCGTTAGTTCACTGTTTATTTTTTAACAGATTATATGTGAAATAACAGTTTTGCCCTTTCAAAAATGTACCTCTAAAAAATAATACAGAAATATCTGAAAGGGTAAAAAGATAAATTTACCTCACTAACTAATCAAGATTAAGTATTTAATCTATGGTTAACTAAATTTTTCTAACAGAGATAGACGGTGGGGATATAAATTTTTTTTCTTCAACTTTTTAATATATTATTTATACATGTGAAATATTCATATTAAATAATTTAATTTAATTTTTTTTTTTCAGTAAATTTAGATATATATATATATATATATATATATATATATATATATATATATATATATATATATATATATATATATATATATATACAATAATAACGAGTAGAGCTTATATATTTTCAAAAACATAAGTCCAACTATACTTGTGGCTTTTTTACCATTAAAATATTGTATTTTCTCTTTTTCTCTTTAGTTGATCTTATAATAACACGGATCTCAATATAAATTTAATGATAAAAGAATCACAAGTATAGTTTGACTTGCACTTTTGAAAGTATATAAGTCCTACTCCGATGACAACACTCTAGTATCACTACAAGAAATCTAATACTTAAGAACGTTTTTTTTTATACTTAATGATATTTAAAAGCGTCTTAATATAATTTAGCGTCGTATTTGAAAACGTCAGCAAATAAAGAGTCACAATGTATATAATAACACTTATACCAAGCATCAATAAAATAATAATAAATTTTATTATTTAATAAATTAATTTAATATAATAAAATATTTATATCACGATGTTTTTTTAAGAACGTTTTTTTTCCTTAAAAAACTTTAAAATTTTTTTATTGTGTATATAATATATCAATAATATATATTTATTATAAAATTTTATTTTTATATTTAAAATTTTTTATATAAAACTTTATTCTTATATATGTGTTTTTCTTGGTCCTTTTCACGTGGAGTGTTCTTCGTACTTTTCACGTGGAGTGTTCTCCGTAAGTACAACACATTCTCTCTCTCTACCCTCGTACAGTACCACTCCCCAGCTCTCTCTCTCTCTCTACCCTCGTACAGTGGCCACTCCCCAGCTCTCTCTCTCTCTCTCTACCCTCGTACAGTGGCCACTCCCCAGCTCTCTCTCTCTCTCTCTCTACCCTGGTACAGTGGCCACTCCCCAGCTCTCTCTCTCTCTCTCTCTCTTGTCTCTCTCAGTCGGCTTGGGCGGACGTCACGGCGGCAACGGCGATTTGGACGGCGTCATTGGCGGGCACAGCGAAGGTCGGGAGGACGAGGGAGTGATTCTTATCTCGCTTTCAAGGGAGGACGAGGGAGTGGTTCTTATCTCGCTTTCAAGTACTTAGTCCGTCGTCTCCACATGCCAATTAATTAAGAAGAAGGCGTTATCTTTGCAGGTTAATTATACATACAAGCATGCATGAACATGCATCTGATACATTAGGTCTAGAAGCAAGATGTCTCCACAAATTAGACAAAATAAAAGCAGTTCAATAATATTTCACAAAGGCGATCGAAAACTAACTTATATTGTGTTTAGTGTAAAATGATGCATGAAATCCGAGGAGAAGGCTAACGACACTACCGATCATGTGCTAGCTTTGATTGGTTTCTGCCAGAAAAAATATAAAAATAAAATCATGGATCATATCTTTTTTTGTTTTATGTAATTAAGTAAAATTATGAATTTGTGTTGAGAAAATGAGAAATAGGATCTATATTGTATTACTAGTCATTTTAAAATAACTATTAAAATTTATCTCACTCAAAAATAAATAAGACATAAGATATGCATCGTAAATAAAATGTATAAATAGTATTTTACTTAAAATATTATCCAAAAGTTAGTGGTCCGGAAGGGCGATATTTCAAATTTCACTCTCAACAATCATTTTTTTTATTCATTAATTTTATAAAATATTTCTAAATTTTTATTTAAATTTTTATATATTTATTCTATAAAGTATTTTTAAAAAAATTTAAATAACAATTTAATTTTTTCTATGTACATATTTATTTTGTAAAATATTTTTTAAGAGTTTAATTAATAATTTTTTTTGGCTTTTTTTTTGGATACTTTTTAGAATTTTTCTTCTACATTTATTTTATAAAATATTTTCTAAAATTTTAATTAATAATTTAAATTTTTTAATATATTTATTATGTAAAATATTTTTTAAGAATTTAATTAGCAAATTTTTTGCTTTTTTTTTTTTCCTATTTTTATCTTGCAAAATATTTGATTTTTGGCATTTAAAATCCTTCCAGTTAATCATAAATTCTTATTTCTTTTTCTCTTAGGTACACTATTTGATTTTTTTCAGTATCAGATCGTTGGCGTTAACCATTAATTTCAAAAGCTCCAGCTGCTAGAAATACGCAAGCAATTCACTTAAAGCATATAAACACAGTATCTACGGGTCTCAACCGATCTCAACTCACCTCGACGTTAGGTTTATTATTAAGTCTCTTACTGTTAGGTCTATTGTGGACCGCAACCTCACTCAACTTATTGAGTTCACCCAACTCAACTTATTAGTCTTCTGAATTTATTGTCATCAGACAGAAAGTTTGATCTATTTTTAATTCATAAATAAATAGCCAATAATCCCCCCCCAACACATGCACCGTGTGGAAATCAGACCCGTGCCACTAGCTCTGATACCACTTGGTGTTGGTGTTTGGGGGGAAGGGAGGGGCGAGGGGTGGGGATACCACTGAGTGTAGCGTGGGTGTATCCCTGCTCTCCTAATAATAGATTTGTTTAACCAGGTGGCGCGAGTGCGAAACTCTTCGGCGCTTCACTTGACACCCAAGATCAATCTGAGGAGTGAATGGCCAAATGTCTCTGCCAAATGAATGTATAGGTCGCCAATAGGAATGTAGTTCGAGAATTTGACCTCTACTCGGGGATCATACAGGTCAACCGATCTAGAAGGTGAGAACCTTTCGACTGTTGCGCAGGTGAGTGAGCTCAACGGTTCTGAGCCGAGGGATTGGTTTTGTTGGGTGTTGGTGAGATATTTAGGGTGTTCTTTTAACCTTTACTGTTTTTTTATTTACTTGTCTTATTTTTTGTTTGACTTTGTACATGTTTCCTATAAACCAAATAAGTATAGAATATTCTTTGATTGAACCCACTAAAAATTTTAATTAGTTCTCACTCCATATGGTTTACTCCTTTCAGGTGTCAGATCGGTTGGTGAGGCACGCGATCGTGACAAGAATGCGGTCGAGTAGAGGAGCTAGGGGTCTAACTGGTCGTCCGTTGTACTATATCATTCGGTTAATGTTGTTTGTCTGAGCCGATGGCTCAGTTATTTGTTTCTTTTTCTAAAAGAAACGACAGATGTAATAAAATTATATTTTAATATTTTATCTCTTGTATTATAATATTTTGTATCTTTTTATTTTTTTAAAATTAAACGCGATAGTATAGTATCCGGACTCGACACTACTATGCTATCAATAGAACCAAATCCATAGTGTTATTAAATTTATAATAAACCTTTTAAAAGTTAATGGGTGCATGATTGAAAAACTAATAGAATTTAAAAAATAAAAATAATGGAAAGAATAAATCTAAAATCTCGGTAGCACATAACTCTATGTATAAATATGCATCTAGCTCCTTGCCCACAGCTCCGCAAGCAAAATTCTAAAAACGAAAATAATGATGCCTCCACTAACTCAGCTCTTCTGGTTATTGCTCCACCAAAACTCCCAGCATGTCACCACCTCCTTTTTCGTCTCAATCTTAATAATCTGCTTCTCCGTTTTTCGGTGGAATCGTAACAAAGCCGGCGCCGCCGCGGCGTCAAGAAAGAATTTTGAACAGATTCCTTCGCCGCCGAGGCTTCCGCTCATCGGCAACCTCCACCAGCTGGGCGCGCTCCCGCACCGCTCCCTCCGCGCGCTGGCCGCCAAGTACGGCCCCGTCATGCTCCTCCGCCTGGGCCGCGTCCCCACCGTCGTCGTCTCCTCGGCCCCTGCGGCGCAGCAGGTCCTGAAGACCAACGACCTCGCCTTCGCCAGCCGCCCCGCGGCACGCATACCGAACGCTCTTTTGTACGGCTGCGACATCCTCTCCTCACCCTACGGCGAGTTTTGGAGGCAGGTGAAGTAATCGTTTTTTTTTTTTTTTTTTTGGGTTAATTACATACGTCTCTATGTAAACATATCGAATAACAGATATATTTCTACAAAGTTTAACTTTTTATATTTATCTCTTCAAAAGTCCAACTTTATTTATATATATTCCTCCGATTTATTATCATTACTTCACTGTTTAATTTTTAACATATTATATATTAAATGACAGTTTTGCCCTTTTAAAAATACATTTTTTAAAAATAATATAGAAATATCTGGAAGAGTAAAAAGATAAATTTACATCACTAACTAACCAAGATTAAGTATTTAATCTGTGGTTAACTAGATTTTTCTAACAGAGATAGACGGTAAGGATATATATGAATAACGTTGGATTTTTTAAGGGATAAATATGAAAAGTTTAACTTTGTAGGGATATATCTGCTATTCGATATGTTTATAGAAATTATACTAAAAAATTTCTAAGCTATAAACTATTTTGGTACACAGTTGTTTTTTATTTGATTTAAGGGATACGATGGCTTTTGGTTGAAATTATTTATTGTAATAAATTTATAGTTACATAAAAGTATAAATTTAATAAATTTAGTTCTAAAAAAAGTTTGAGTGCCTATAAATTGGACGATACGGTAGATAGAAATTATACTAAAAAATTATAAATTAAATAAGTAAATAAAAATATAAATAAAAAATAATAAAAATAATTATATTTGATTTGATTGGTTAATAATATAAAACAATATATCAAAATTTAATAATATAAGAATATAAGAATGCTATCCCATTTGAAGAAAGAAATAATAATCGTTTTTATCAATTTTCATTCCACTAATTCTGTAATCATATAGAACTCAAAAAAATCCTAAAAGATATTTAAAATATGTTTTTTTCTCTCTAAAATTAATCAAAATCAACACCAAATCTAAGAGCCGCGAGTACGAACGTAGTGACTTGTGATCGCTATCGAAATTATTGTTGTTAAAATTGGTGGGATCGGAGTCCGGATCATTAAGGAAAGAGGGAACGATCAAAGGAGGGATTTTAAATATTGTGGCTGATCTCAAAAAGACTCTGCTTGTCAGGAGAGTGAAAAACGAGGGATCAAAGAAGGGATTTTAAATATTGTGGCTGATCTCAAAAAGACTCTGCTTGTCAGGAGAGTGAAAAACGAGGGAGTCGGCATCGAAGCGAAGGTGAGAACATTTGCATACGTGGGGTGAGGAGTAGAGAAAAAGACACATGCTCTCTATACAGAGGAGAAAGTAAAAGAGATAGGGAGAGGAAGCATTTTCTAAAAAATAGAATTAAATGTCGCGTGGATGGAGATTGGGGGGAGAAAAAGATGCTTCAGGAAGTAAGAGAATTAGAGTGAGGGGGAGGTTGAGAAAGAGAATGGAAAAAATGAGGGGTCGGTTTAGTAAAAAAAAAAATAAAAAAAAACGTAATGTGCCAAATTAGCTATAGATATTAAAAATTCATATATTTGTATAGATACTATTAAATTTTATTAAGGTCTTTTTGTATTAAAAAATTTATTGTATTTTTGCAAAATCGGATAACCTTTTTTTTAATTTTACAAATTTGAGTCGGATTTTTAGAAATCCAATCAAATTGCCACTCTCTTCTAAGTCCTTCCTCTTTCTTATATGTCTCTTCTTCTTCGTTGTGACGCTATCGTCGCTCACGTCGTCGACGTTCTCTTCCTCTTCTTCCTCATTCTCTACCGCCTTTCGCCTCTTCATCTCGGACCTCGTCCACTACCATCGTTGCAGATTCTGAACACGGACACGAGGTGTAATGTACTAAACTCTATAATACTATACTAGACTTTGGTCAAAATAGACAAAATACGGTAAATGGACTAGTGTGATAAGGTCCATGTAAGGTTTTAAAAATTTCAGAACGATTAAAAGAGAACTCAGAGCTCCGTTGAGCAAAAATAAAAATTTAGAGACAAAGTGATGTTGGGCCTTTAGACTCTCGGGATTCGACCCTGACTGAGAATCTGGACCTGATGTTACTGTTGGATGCCCAAATATCAAAGTCCGGACTATCGAGGAGGATCCGGACTTTTGGTTGAAAATTTTCTAAAAATCGACGCTCGGATCCGGACCCTTAGGATTGTTTGGGATGATATGGACCTTCCCCTGGGAGCCCAGTGAATGAGTTTTGGTAATTTCAGCTGAGGGATTTCAGCTGAGGGTTTTTAAAGGAGACTCAATCCTTTCTCTCCCTCTCACCACACACACACATGCACACCCACTCTCCCTTCCTTCTCTGTCACACTCTTCTCTCTCTTTCTCTTTCTAGAATTTATATATCTAAAACTTGGAGATTTATGAAAAATCAAGCTTAGGAAGCTTGGAGGAGAGGAGGATCAAGCTCTAGGGCAAGAGGGCTTGGAGGCTAAGATGAGATTTTGAGTTTTTAGGTTAGGGTTTTAGATTTAACTCTTATAACAGAGTTTTTATCAAACCATAAGCTAATCTAGACTACAAATGGTAGATATTAGTAAGTTGATTTGGGATTTACTATAGCTTTTGGAAAATCTAGATGAAAAGAGAGCTTTTATATTATGAGTGTTTTAAAATATTTTGACCTTTTGAAACTCTAATTAAATGTTAGAAAAACACGTGGAACAACTTCGTTTTGAGAAACAAAAGAATTTTGGAGGTCAATTTGAAGAAACAAACCGAAGTGAGGGTTTTGGACGTTTCGACTTAGATAAGAGCGCTTCGCCAACAAGAGCCTAATTACAGGTGTTAATAAGTAATTGGGGGTAAATCAAAGTGAAAAATATAACCGAAAAGGGTGATATCTATCTTGCTCCATTGCTTTATATAATTTAGAAGTATGTTTAGTGAGTAACTAAGAGGTTTAAGATACATTTCTTGTGTATGAGGCATGAGTTAGGGTTTAGCCCTTATGTAAAAAATTTGGAACAAAAAGGAATATGCATGCATGGAAAGTGAAGAGAAATCTAGATATAGGTTAATGTGAGGGGCATTCAACTTAGATAAAACCGAAGGAAAAGTTAGAAACAAGTGAACTCTAGGTTAAATGCAAACTAGAGAACAAGTTAGTATCTGTTGGTGTAAATACAGAAAATAGATGTTAGACTACAAAAATATATGAAAAGTATCAACGAGTCGATCAAGCCGAGGCACGGATATCTCGCTCTCTTTAAGGAGATTCAAGCCCTCTGCGGTAGGCAAAGCCTTCGAACCGATGCAGCAGAACACTGACTTGTCCCCTCCAGGATACAACCGCTCGACCCTCGTCGTGTGGCTTCACCAACTCTACACAAGTAGATGAGCCCAAAGCTCCACAAAAAAGGAACACCTTTCTTTGACCTCTCTCTATTATAGTAAAATATAAATATAGAAGAAATAATATAGGAATTACTTTTTTTTCTTTTTCAATGTAGAACAAGGTCACTATTTATAGGCTTCATATGCCTATAGGTTACAACTAATTAAATTCATAATTAGGAGTTAGCTTTCTTTTTTTTCATACGAGTTCAACAACAAAAAGTTGTAACCTCATTTAACTTAATGCATTGTGTAGGTTATAGGAATGAATGCATTACATATGCATAGGTTAACTCGTTTAATATAAAATGTTACAACATTCCCCCACTCATTTTATTATTAAGAGAGTTTGACGGTCAAAGAGGAATCATTATACATAAAGAAGGTGTGCTCTGCATTGAACCTTCACTTAGTGAAACAATGATCTCTACTCCAGAGCCAGAGTGGTCTCAGACTTGAACTTTGGCTGCTTAAGAGAAATAGAGTGTCACTGTTCACATATAACAATCCAGGTGTTGACATGAGCTTTACTAGCTAGCACGTTACGGCCTTGTGCTTATCCTGGTTTTCATGAGCATTTTTGAGAAAAAGCCCATTCTCATAGGAAGCGGCCCCACTTCCATGCTCATATAGGTGAAATCTGTCAAGGGTGCTCCTGTAATTCTGACACCTGCTCATAAGAGCCACAGACTCCATTAAGAGTGTAATAACTCAACCCTCATTTCATTACAGGATGAATGCACTCACATCATAGGGATAGGTAAATATTAGATCATGTAAATCTATATGTTGTGCATTCTTTACGACCACCATATGATTCGTTTTTCCCATTGAACCCGACTTTCAGGATCTCTGATCATCAGGTTGGGTATCCTCATACGTGGTTCATGATATTATAGGCTTTAATCCTATCCCCCTCGATGTATTCCAGATCCTTTCTCTTCCCAAGGCCTTGGTTAATGGATCTGCTAGATTATTAGTAGATTTTATATAATCTACATTGATAATTCCATTGTTCATATATGATCTCACAGTACTGTGTTTTCTTCTCACGGATCTGGATTTACCGTTATAATAACGGTTTCTTACTCTACCAATAGCAGCAGTGCTATCATAGTGTATCAACACAGATGGAACTGGTTTCTCCAGAAATGGAATCTCAGACAATAAGTCTCTCAACCAACTAGCTTCCTCGCTAGCTGAAGCAAAAGCAATAAGCTCGGCTTCCATGGTTGAATTAGCAATGATAGTTTGCTTTTTAGATTTCCAACATATAGCACCACCTGCTAAAGTAAAAATATAACCAGTGGTAGAGAGAGAATCACCGGATAAGGTATTCCAATCAGCATCACTATAACCCTCAATTACAGCAGGATACTTCCCATAAAACAAGCCATAAGTTTTGGTACCAATGAGATATCTCATTACACGTTCCATGGCATGCCAATGCTCTGTACCCGGCTTGCTTGTAAATCTACTAAGTATCCCTACTGCATATGCAATATCAGGTCTAGTGCAATCAGTCGCAAACCGCAAGCTTCCAATCATACTAGCATATTCCTTTTGATTTATAATTTCATTTTCACTTTTAACGGGAAATAAGTGAATACTTGAATCAAAAGGTGTAGTCACATGCTTGCAATTAAGAAAGTTATACTTTCTTAAAATTTTCTCAACATAATGCGACTGATCAAGAAAAATACCATCTGGTGTTTTGGTAATTTTCATACCCAAAATGAAGTTAGCCTCACCAAGATCTTTCATTTCAAAATAATGATTTAGCATAATTTTTGTCTTGCTAATAACATTTAAGTTAGAGCCAAAAATTAGCAAATCATCCACATCAAGGCTAACAACTACATGCAATTTTTCAAAAGTTTTGTAGTAGATGCACTTATCACACTCGTTTGATTTAAAGCCATTCTCAATCATGCAAGAATCAAATTTTTCATGCCACTGTCTGGGTGCCTGCTTTAAGCCATAAAGGGATTTATTTAGCTTGCACACTTTATGTTCTTGTCCAGGCTCTATGAACCCCTTAGGTTGGTCCATATAAATTTCCTCATCTAGGTCACCATTCAGAAAGGCGGTTTTTACATCCATCTGATGAATATGTAAATCATATATTGCTGCAATAGCAATAAGAACTCTGATGGATGTCACTCTAGTAACCGGAGAAAAGGTATCAAAGAAGTCTAGATCTTCTTTTTGTTTATAACCTTTTGCGACAAGTCTCGCTTTATACTTGTCTACACTCCCATCCGATTTCAATTTCTTTCTGAGGACCCATTTACAACCAATTGTTGTACAGCCTGGAGGTAAATCCACTAATTTTCAATTTTTATTAGAAATTAGAGATTCCATCTCATCAGTTATAGCCTCTTTCCCAAAAATAGCGTCATTTGAAGATAAAACTTCTTGTAAAGAAAATGAGTTTTCTTCAATATTAAGAATAACATAATCAGGGCCAAAATCTTTTTCTATTCTATTTCTTTTACTCTTTCTAGGTTCAAAAACATATTGTTCTTGGTTTTGCGAAAGAGAGTTTGAAGAGTTTGGTTTGTTCGAAACACTTTTAAATTCTTGGCCCCCACTATTTTTGGATTTTAAAGAAAACTTATCTTCATGAAAAATAGCATCTCCTGATTCAAAAATCACATTGTTTTCAATGTCTAAAAATCTATAGGCTGAACTGTTCAAGGCATATCCAAGAAATATACAAGTGGCAGCTCTAACACCCAATTTGGGTCTTTTAGGGTCTGATAGTATCACATAAGCTAGACAACCCCAAACTTTAAGATATCCCAAATTTGGCTTATACCCTTTCCACAACTCAAAAGGTGTTATTTAAGACTTCTTATGTGGCACGCGATTCAAAACATAACTTGCAGTTAAAATAGCTTCACCCCAAAAATTTAAGGATACACCAGTGTCAACTATCATAGCATTTGTTAGCTCAATAAGTGTTCTATTTTTTCTCTCGGCCACTCCATTAGAAGCAGGCGAATATGGAGCTGTAGTCTCATGGATAATTCCTAAAGACTGAACAAAAGAATTGAATCCCGTAGATTCATACTCACGACCTCTATCACTTCTAATTCTTTTAATCTTTTTACCGAATTGATTTTCTACTTCATGGAGGAAATCTTTAAATCTGTTAAAAGCATCACTTTTATTTTTCAGTAAATATACATAAGTATATTTAGAAAAATCATCTATAAATGTAATAAAATATCTATTTCCTCCATGAGTTAGAGTACCTTCAAATTCACAAATATCACTGTGAATTAACTCAAGTAATTCGGTACTTCGATCAACACTCTTATGAGATCGTTTAGTGATTTTTGACTTACTACATGTTTCACATTTGTCAAAATCACTTCTCAGTCTGGGAATTAATCCTAAACTACTCATCAAGCTAACATATCTGCTATTAATATGACACAAACGAGCATGCCAAAAATTCACAGAAGAAAGCATATAAGCAGAAGTAGATGATGCTTTATTCTCAATGTTTAATTTAAATATTCCATCGCATGCATAACCTTTACCCACAAATTTTCCATT
The DNA here is from genome assembly GCA_029204045.2 of Tillandsia leiboldiana. Taxonomy (NCBI): domain Eukaryota; kingdom Viridiplantae; phylum Streptophyta; class Magnoliopsida; order Poales; family Bromeliaceae; genus Tillandsia; species Tillandsia leiboldiana. Next base: position 6,414,690 of record CM055076.1, on the reverse strand, counting down.
CTTGAAAATAACATACTGATCAGACTCAATGGTCTGTTTAAAGCCAGCTTTATTAAAAAGAAAACTTGACATCAAGTTCTTCCTAATCAAAGGTGTATACAACACATCTTTTAAGATGAGCATCTTTCCAGAAGAAAATTTTAACTCGACCTCACCACTCCCTAAAACTTGAGAAGCATGTGAATCACCAAGCATGATACTTCTTGGTTGTTCATAGGGAGTATAAACTTTAAACCAAGTCTTTTCATGACAGACATGCCTATTGGCACCAGAGTCTGCCCACCATCCTTCAGCGTTTTCAACCAGACATATGTCTGTAATCATTGCCACAAATGGTTCCTCGGTAACGTTAGCTTGAGGTAAAGCTTTACGTTTTCGAAATTTGCAAATTCGGGCAATATGCCCACTTTTGCCACAGACATAGCAAATTATAGAATTTTTATCTTGAGAAGGAGTTCCTTGGTTATTTGAAGTTTTCTTAAATTGAGGTCTACCACTATTTTTTCTAATTTTCTTCTTAGGCTTCAAATATGTATTTCTAGAATGATTGTTATTATGTAAAGAATGAGATGATACTAAGTTTACCTTAATGCCGCTAGCATCATTTTTCTTTTACTTCAAGTGCATCTTGACCTCTTGCCTCCTTTGAAGCGGAAGGGCTTGTTAAGATTTCCGGTAGTATCGTTGGACTTTTCATGTGTAGCCTCCATCTGTTGAATCTCCTTAAAATTGTTGGTGTAAATACAGAAAATAGATGTTAGACTACAAAAATATATGAAAAGTATCAACGAGTCGATCAAGCCGAGGCACGGATATCTCGCTCTCTTTAAGGAGATTCAAGCCCTCTGCGGTAGGCAAAGCCTTCGAACCGATGCAGCAGAACACTGACTTGTCCCCTCCAGGATACAACGGCTCGACCCTCGTCGTGTGGCTTCACCAACTCTGCACAAGTAGATGAGCCCAAAGCTCCACAAAAAAAGAACACCTTTCTTTGACCTCTCTCTATTATAGTAAAATATAAATATAGAAGAAATAATATAGGAATTACTTTTTTTTCTTTTTCAATGTAGAACAAGGTCACTATTTATAGGCTTCATATGCCTATAGGTTACAACTAATTAAATTCATAATTAGGAGTTAGCTTTTTTTTTTTTTCATACGAGTTCAACAACAAAAAGTTGTAACCTCATTTAACTTAATGCATTGTGTAGGTTATAGGAATGAATGCATTACATATGCATAGGTTAACTCATTTAATATAATATGTTACAACAGTATCCATAGGACATATGTTATAATTCTAGAGTCATGAACTTAGGATAAATGTGATGAAATGTAAAAAATACCAACTGAAAGTGTTAAAACGTTAAATGAAGGTGCACGCATATGCCGACTCCCAAGAGAGGGTCGAATAGATTTCGACTCCCTATGTGGTACTAGAGCGCTGCAGGTTTTCAACCCATATGCCTACCGATTGAAGAGGGCTACACGCATATATCGACTCTTCATTAGGTGTATTTTATATTAAATTTAAACCACAACTTATTACAGAAGGGTATGCGCATATGTCGACTCTGTATGAGTTTTTTTATATGAAACTTAAATCACATGGTGATTAATAGAACTAGGAACGAATGGATAGACGGTGCTATGTGCTTAATGTCATAGTGGCCTAGTGGAGTATAAAAAGGATCTAGTAGTATAATTGTTTAATTGTTTACGAGTCTAGAAATATTTGTTTTAATATTATCTCGCTACTAATAATTGTTGGGATTTACCACAACAGAATTTTGATTGTTATTAAAATCCAACTAAAACTTTGTGATAACAAAATAAATTAGACTTACAGACAATCGCTAAATCCAAATGTACGACAAAGAATTTGACACGAGAGTTCCGGAAGCGCGCTGGGCACTGTCCTAAGGCGTATTTTCCTCCTTCGTGCGGAATTAGTCGAAAACACCGCCCCAAGATACGACCGGAATTCCTCCTCCTACGGACACGAACGCGGAAGAGGTTGACGGAATTTCTTCGACACCCAAAATGAAATCGACGGAAAAATTTCTAAGAGAAACAAACTTCACTCAAACCCTTTCTTTTTCTTTCTCTCTGCAAAAACCTTTTTAACTTCACTTAGCACCACCTGCCCCTGTTTCAGTCAACATGTATATATATATATCTATATACATATATACACACAGGTGGATAGCCAACGTTAATTAGAACGTTGCCACGTTCTAATTAACGTTGGAGCAAAGAGCGGAACGGTGCGAAGCCGCTGCGCCCGCGAAGCCAAGTGACGCCCGCGCGTAACGGGCGCTACGCGCGGGCGTTGCGCGTTAAAAGAAAATTAAAAATAAAAACAAAAATATAATAAAATAAAAATTAAATAAAATAAAATAACTTTAAATTTTGAATTTTAATCAACAATTCCCCACAAAATTCAAAATCACAAAATAAAACGAACAAATTAATTAATAAATCATTGGGTGTTTATACTATGTAATAGGTAAGGTGTCTTTAAGAGACTTGACCTCACTTAGTGTAGATAGTTTCCATCAGAAGGAATCGGAGTGAACCAGGTCTTGAACTACGTTCCTTTGATCCTGATTTCAACTACAACACACATAGTACAGAAATTTTCCGTCGCGGGTCTGTGCATTAGAGGCCATGCACAGTATCTTGATTTTTCATAAGAATTTCTATGGACAGCCCACATCTCATAGTCGCGGCCTTATACGAATATTCTTATATAGGTGGTTTCCTCCAGGGATGTGTGTAGAGTCACATCTCGCGGAAATTACCGCCTTGGATCCCATTAAGAGTTATAAACTCAACCTCAACCACTACACAGAGCACTACTCATCATAGGGATGGGATTGGAGATGAACTCCTTTATAAAACAGTATAAAGTGCTTTTTGGCCAACCTGACAGCTTGTTTTTACCACATTGAACCTTCTTCAAGGGATCTCCTATCACAAAGGTTGGGTTCCCACTGCAGGAAGGCCCTTTACGGGCAAAGCCCCATCCCCCTCGATGACTCCAGGATTTTAGTCCTATTCAGGTCTTTTGTCAAGCAATCTGCAAGATTCTGATCAGATCTGATAAAACTTAAAGAAACAACATCATGAGAAGTTAGCCATCTAACAGACTTTTGTCTCAATTTAATATGTCTACTAGCTTTAGAATTTACCAATTTTTTTTTACAAAAATCAATTGCAGCTCGAGAATCACACCGAATAGAAATAGGTGGAATGGGAGTAGAAATCAAAGGAATTGATGACAAAAGGTTCTTGAGCCACTCGGCTTCAAGACAAGTAGTATCAAGAGCAACTAACTCAGCCTCCATAGTACTTCTGGCTATTATAGTTTGTTTGATGGATTGCCAAGAAACTGCACTACCACCAAGAATAAAAACATAGCCAGAAGTGGATTTAATATCCAAAGAATCAGAAATCCAATTGGCATCGCTGTATCCCTCAATTACAGCAGGATAGCCAATAAAATTAAGAGCAAAAGAAAGAGTACCTTTAAGATAACGAAATACTCTTTCCAGAGCAATCCAATGAATCATACTAGGACTACTAGTATATCTACTCAATCTTGATATGGCATAGACAATGTCGGGTCTAGTTCTATTTGTTAGGTACATCAGAGAACCAATAATCTGAGCAAATCTTTCCTGATTCACAGGATTACTAATGTTCTTCACAAGTTGAACACTAGGATCAAAAGAAGTAGAAACAGGAGAGCAATCAGAATAACCGAACTTATCAAGAACCATTTGGGTATAATGAGATTGGGTTAGACAAATAGAATCAGATGATCTAATAATCTTCATCCCTAAAATTACATCTGCTTCACCAAGATCCTTCATCTCAAAATGAGTCGATAAAAAGGATTTAACTTGGTTAATCAGATCAAGATCAGGAGCAAGAATCAGGATGTCATCAACATAGAGGCAAAGAAGGACACAACGATCATCAAATCTTTTGAAATAGAGACAGTTGTCATAATCGTTGGTCAGAAATCCATATGAAGCTATAACACTGTCAAATTTCTCATGCCACTGTTTAGGTGCTTGTTTTAGTCCGTATAGAGAGCGAACTAATTTACACACCTTATCCTCTTGACCAGGCACAGAAAAACCTTCAGGTTGAGTCATATAGATTTTTTCTTCAAGATCACCATGAAGAAAAGCGGTCTTGACATCCATTTGATGAATCAAAAGTTTATGAATGGATGCTAATGCAAGAAGAATTCGGATAGTAGCAATGCGAGCAACAGGCGTATAAGTGTCAAAGTAGTCGACATCAGCTTTTTGTCGAAAACCTTGAGCAACAAGTCGCGCCTTATACTTCTCTACCGATCCGTCAGTCCTAAGTTTCTTTCTAAAGATCCACTTACAGCCTAGGGGTTTACTACCAGGAGGTAAATCAGTGAGAATCCAAGTGTTATTACTGATAATTGATTCTATCTCACTTTTTATAGCCTCATTCCAAAAGGAAGTTTCAGGAGAACTCATTGCTTCTTTATAAGACGAAGGTGTACTTTCAATTAAGAAAGTAAAGAAGTCTTCACCAAAGTTCTTCTCAAAGCGAGTTCTCTTACTTCTCCTTAATTCAGGAATATGGTCAGGTTCTACAGGATCTAAACTATAATGCAAATCAGATGTAGGTATAGATGCATGATCAAAAGTAGACTAATAATCAGGGGCAGATCTAGAGATGCGGGTTTTGAAAGGAAAAATATTTTCAAAGAAAGTTGCATCTCTAGATTCAATCAAAGTATCATTTGAAATTTCAGAAATCTCAGAATTGATCACAAGAAATCTATAT
>CM055076.1:6386890-6409751 GCA_029204045.2 Tillandsia leiboldiana | reverse complement strand
GTAAAATAATCATATTCTGCGTTTGTGTTTGTGTGTGTAACTAAAGAACCTCCAGTTATATCTTTCATTGAAGGTTTCCCTCCTTAGTATGCTTGTAAAGGCTAGTAGCCTTATTAGTTCCAGTATCAAGATTTGTAGCCCTACAAGCAAAAAATTATACTTAAGACAAAAATTATGAGCTTGATCGAGTTCTTTAGAAATTACTAATTTATATTCTACAAAGAACTTCATGTGTTTATGTTTACTGCCCAGACTTTTCTTTCCCTCATTTAGATACTTGAGTGATGTGAATTAACTTCTCTTGATTCTATACCTTTGGATACCAGGTTCACAGGTCCATCCAGATCCTGAGGGACAAGCAAGAAAATTGCTGAAGCCCAGAAGGAACTAGCCAAACTCCAACTCGCACACAAGGAATCTGCTCAAAAGACTGAAGAGGCCATTGCACCACCATCAGCATCTGAGCTGAAGAAGCAGCATGACGACAAGCCAGAAGCATCAAACCAACATCTAGCCCTCGTGCTATCTCGCCAGGCAACTGTACCCCACTTCCTCCACTCCCACCGAGAGCTTCCGATCCAATCCAACCCTACAAGGAACCGACTTTACAGCAGACCATGCCTGCTCCTTTGGGCCTGCAACAGGAACGTTATATTCTCAACCAAGCGAGTGCTTACTACCCGCAGAGCCAACCAATGCAACCTGAGCTACAATACATTCAAACCAGGCCGCCACAAACTCAAGATACTCCGGTCCAACTGCCACCTCAGCAGTCTTCCCAAGTAATTAGTCAGACTCAACCGCAGACTTCCCTCAATATCACCAGCAGCAATGGTCTCAGCCGCACTCTCAGCAATTTCCCCGCAGGTCATGCAGCCTCAACAACCTAACCCTAATCAGTTACCCCCACAGGTGGTACAGCAGCACCAATCTGCACCGCAAGGCTCAAATCAGACCTCAAGCTCCGCCATCCTACCCACCGTATCAGACTCATCAACCGGCAAACCCTAATCCAGAGACTTTCTCTGGAAGTATGGCGATGCCTGTTTCGTACGCCGCAATCCCACAGCAACGACCACAGCCCCCTCCATCGAACCAGGGCTCCTTCGTACCACCTATGAGTAAAACCGGTTACATGGGTCCTGCACCTTACACGCCTCAGGTGACTGTACAGGGTTTCAACCCTGCCTATAGTTTTCCCCCGGGCACTGTTCCAGCTGTGCAGACTCAACAGTTAATGCGAAACCATCCATACGGAGAATTAATTGAGAAAGCTGTGGGTATGGGGTATCCAAGAGAGCAGGCGGTGAGCGTGGTGCAGAGGATTGCAGACAGTGGGCAGCCGATGGACTTCAATGCTGTGCTCGATAGGCTCAATGGAGGAGGTGGTGCGACCTCCCAGCGAGTTTGGTCAAGCTAATACAGGGCTTCATGGTGATTTTGTTCCCTAATGAAGTTCAAGCTCTCTTTTATCGATGTTTTTTAATTTTCCGGTGAATGTTTACAAATAATTACGTGGGTTTGTGGTTGTAAGTAATTTACTTTGTTTATAGAACTGGAGCTCTTCACTATATGATCACATGAACTTTGTTTTCTGTGAAGTTCATGATGAATGTGACTCTATGATGGTAACATTGTATTGCTGCATGCCTTTTGTCTGCTCTTTTATTTCTGTGGATGTTGTTGTGTTATCGCGATGTCGTTATATTGAGAAAGTTAAGAGCAATGCCAATCATATATTTTAAATGGGATGTCTGATGTATATTTATTCATCTAGAATAAAAGTTTTTTATTACTCATTTCGAAGTGGCTAATAAAATTTAGCTAGTTTTTTTTCGAAATGGCCAGTAGAATTCTTTCATCCTATTCGTACATCTATTTGAGATGTATAAAAAGTATTTTTTTCAAACTAATATTTAGGGGGTGGTGGCAGCGGCGGGGCGGAGAGAAATATAGATTTTGTTTGGATAGAAATATAGACTTTGTTTGGAAGTCTCAATAAAATATTTAATAATAATTTATGCCGTATAGAAATATTTTTTTGCATGATGGATAGTTAGTTTGATTTTGACTTCTTAGAAGTTTTAGTATATATATATATCTATATATATATATATATATATATATATACTATTATATATATATATATATAAATTTTGAGTATCAATAAACCAAATAATATCTAAATTTATAAAATTTATTTTCTAAGGTCTTTGGAAATCTCAAAAACAGAGTTTTAAATTATTTTACTCTGTAATTTAAAAAGCGTTGTTTTTTTATTAGCCCGTTTGGATGACCCATCAGCGTAAAAATATTACAACGTAAAATTGCTGTTTCGGAGTATTTTGGGAAAAAAAAAAGAGGTTAGATCGGCTAAAAAAAATTTCCTATTCGCGTAGGACTTCTCCATCGCCATTTTTCGCATTTCGCACCTCTTTAAAAATTTAAAATTTAAAATTTAAATTTAAATTTAAATTTAAATTTTAAAAATAAAATTTAAATTTAAATTTAAAATTTTAAAACAAAAAAAATTGAAAAATTAAAAAGTAAAATCTAAATTAAATTTTAAATTTTGAAATTTAAAATTCTAAATAATAAAATTAAAATTTAATATTTTAAAATTAAAATTTACTATTTTAAAATAATAAAATTTTATGTTTAAAACTTAAAATTAATATTATAAAATTTTAAATTTTATTTTTTAAATTTTAATTTTATATTTTATATTTTATATTTTATATTTAAATTTTAAATTTAATTTATATTTGAAATTTTAAATTTTAAATTTGAATTTTTAAATTTTAAAATTGAAATTTAAAATTTAAAATTTAAATTTCATATTCAAATTTGTAAAATTTAAAATTAAAAATTAAAAATTTATATTTTTAAATTTAACTTTTTGTAGTGAAAGTTTAAATTTAAAGCAGGGTATTTTTTAAAGTGTACAATCAAATAGTTAAAAACAGAATAATATTTTTATAGAGTATTGAATTTTTCATTATATCTAATACGTTGTAAGATAAAACAATATTTTATTTTTCAATGATTGCCAAACATACCCTAAGGCTGCGTTTGGAATCGGTTAAGGTAGAATTAGCTAACCGGGGATAAGTATAAAGTACGGAACTAGAGCGAAAAAGCGTTTGGGATGATTCCAGGGATAAGAGATTTTTGTGTTTGGTTTAATAATGAGGAATAGGAGGAATAAAGAGTATAAGTTGGGTAAATTACCTTTTTGCCCTCAAGAGTTAATATGTGATAGAGAGAGAGAGAAGAGAGAGAGATTTGTGATGATGAGAGTGTATTGGGAATAAGGAAAAGAGAGAGAGGAGAGAGAGGGATTGTGATGATGAGAGTGTATTGGGAAGAGAGAAAGGAGGGGAGGAGGGGTAGTTTGATAAAAAAAAAATTATAAAATAATAGGTAAGAACTGTTGTTCCAGCTCATTCTAGTTGTTCTGGGATAAGCAATACCAAATGGTTCAAGATGCGTTTGGTAGAATAAGGGGAATAAACCCGCTATTCCCGGTTCTAGCCCACATCCAAACAGGCCCTAAGACTATTAATACTCTATATCAAGTCATCCATTGAACCATTGGGGAATAAATTGGCCGTGAACCATGAAGAAGTATACCTACTAATATTGTGGTACAATCAATCGTTCCTAGTGCAAGTCGTAAAGGGCTTGGTGGTTGATATTCGAGATCCGAGTTCGAAGCCTAGTTGCTTTACATTTCCAGCTAAAGTTTATTTCAAAAATAAACGAAGCGGTAGCATACTATTTTTCTCTCTCAAAAAAAAAAAAAAAAAAAAAGAAAAAAAAAGAAAAAAAACCTAATATTGTGGTACAACAAACTCAAGTTGGAACTTGAACTTCTCACCAACCTACAATATAAACATGATTAAATATAAAAAAAATTATTTTTATATTTGAAAGTGTCGGTAAATAAAAAATCGTCACGTATATACCGACATTTATGCCAAGTGTTGTTTACCGTCTTTTGATTTCTCTTTGGTTTAGTAGATTCTTTTGACGTTATTGTCCCGCTAGCTAGTTTTATATATTTGCTTATCTAATAAGTATATATGTGGCAGCTGTTATGCTTTGAATTCGGAGCATGGCAGAAATTATAGTATTGGAGACGAATATCAGTCGAAATTGTGAGAGCTAAGTGTTATGTAGGACAAAATGTTACACCATGAATTTGGTGGGAGCCACCTTTTGAACCCGCAGCAGTCATCTCTAATATCTCATATCGTCTGGTAATTCTGATCTATATTTGTGATCTGATTTGGACCTGACGAGAATGTCGGAATTTAAACATGAGGAGTTGTAACACCTCAATAATATCGTTCCAGATGGAAAAAAAAATGTTGATTGGAAATATATGAGGTCACACACGTTAGTAATAATAATTGGGCATAAGTATTTAAGCCGGTAGTTTGCGCCCAACGAGTTATTATTGCTAGCGGGCCGAATTTTTATAATTTTATCGAATGTCTCATGTTTAGACCCTGACATCATTGTTAGATTCAAATCAGATTACATATATAAATCAGAATTATCAAGCGATGTGAGATTCTAGATGTGGCTCCTGCGGCTTTAAGAGGTGGCTCCAACCAAATTCATTGTGTAGCACTTTGTCCCACATAACACTTTGCTCTCACACTTCCGGTTGATATTCGCCTTTGATACCAATTGTAACAATCCGATCCGCTAGTAATAATAATTTGTTGATCCAACCACCGCCCAAAATGCTTAACTGAGCTTATTGCTAATTGGTCGAGTTGTTATAATTAGTATTATTGCTAGTTGGTCGGTTGTTACAATTGGTATCAAAACGAATACCGGCGAAAAGTATGAAACCTAAGTGCTATGTAGGATAAAATATTATACAATAAATTTGGTAGGAGTCAACTCTAGAATCTCACATCACCTGCTAATTCTGATTTATATCTGTAATTTGATTTGGATCTAATGAGGACACACCTAATAATTTTGATTGTTGGGTTAAATCTTATTTCGTGCGGCACCAAAAAGTGCATTTTTATTGAGTTTCTTACCGAACTTATGATTAATCCTGCATCTGAATTTTATATGTCTATTTCGATTTACAAGTTTTTCCCTTGGAATATCAACACCGTAAGGTTGAACAAGGAGTTTCTCATTCGAGTTTTTTCCACACCATAGGCCATTAATTTGTTGTAAATACACTATAATGAGCAATGCTACATATACACCTAAAAATAGGTATACATTCTATACCCCATCCATCCAAAGATAAGGCTTCTTCATCCATCACTTCAAAGTGATGGATGAAATTCATTCCACTCTTGAATAGATGGAGTATAAAATATACACCCCAAATGAGATATACACATAGCATTTACCTACGAGATAAAATAGTTTGGCCCTTATTTACATGCCCAGCATATAATTACAAGTATACCAAATCAAACAATATATTTTTTGGCTTTTCTACAATTATAATTTCATTGTAATTTAAATTGCAGCGAACCAAACAGTTCTTTAAAATCAATCTCATCAATAAATTAATCAAACTCTGCAATATTTAACGACTCAGGCAACCAAATTCCGAATTTGTATATCAATATTAAGCCCAAGCTTGATCGTAAATGACTAGCGCACCAGGCCAAAATAAGAGCTTGCATGTTTGATTCGCTATGGAATTGAAATGAAATTCATTGATTTCGATAATTATTATTTATTTTACAAGAATTGGACTTCGATTTTTATTTCAAGAATGAAAATTATCTAATCAATTAATGGTCCAATCCCACGTAAAATCCCAAATTGGCTAATTTAGGGTAAACTATCCCTCTCCTCTCTCTGTTGACAAAAATTCTCTCTCAAAATCCAAGATGTCCCAATTTTTTTATTTTGATTTTCATTTCAATAATAAAACAAATGATTTATAATTATATTTCTCAATTCAATACAATTCGATTTTATATTTTATTCTTATGGAAATCCCGAACCAAACATTAATTATGCCTTGGAATTCATGAACTAGACCGGCTTGGCGAAAGAATAAAAAACCGGACCAGTTCTAGTTTTTGTTTATATTTTATATTTTATATTTTATATTTTTTATTTTTTATTTTTTTAAGAAAAAAGATAATATGCTATTCGTTTCGTTTATTTTTTTAAAAAAATAAACTTAGCTAGAAATATAAAATAATTAGGCTTCGAACTCGAAATCTCAGATACCAATCATCAATCATGTTGCCACTTACGCTAGAGACGGCCAATCAGTTCGAGTTTTTGTTGGCCTCAATTTTCGAAGGTTTGATCATACAAAATAGGAGAAATCTATGCCCAAATTGGCAAATTCAGCGTACAATGCAGAACCAGAGAACTCTTTATGTCCATATCTGCTCATTTTGAATTTTGTTGGCTTTTCGAATCTGGCTAGTTTTTGATAAACATCCCAATATTACTTAAAGTAATAAATTTGATTCTTAGGCTGAGCTATTTAGACTTTAGAGTGTTTAATTCTGCTTTTGCCTTTTAATTTAATTATTTGAAATAATTTTAATTAATAAAAAAAATTGATGTAGTTTTAATTAAGAGAGAAAAAAAATATAGTCGAGTATTTCGAAGTAGTCTATACCTCTCAGGGTTCCTCTACATTTTATTTCAGTTAAATTAGGTGTGGCAATGCCTTATTTTTTTTACTGCTGATTTTTTATACTACTTAGGGCCTAATAATAGGTTTTAAAACATTGTGATTTATTTTTCCATGAGACTTTTAAATGATGTAGATCGTATATATTAAATTAAAATTTAATTTTAAAATATTAATATTTATATGTTTATAGATATATTAAAATTTGAGTTTTTAAAAGCAACGTGTAGACTTCTCGCGAGATTCTCCTCTTCCTTCCTCTTCCTTCCTGTCTAAATCTATTTTTACTCTCCCTATATGCCTACATACTTCAAAATCTCTCTCTACTATTCCTGTATTCCTATATACTCCAAAATCGTGGGTGTAAAAATTACGAGTCAAAAATATGGGGCGCAAAAACCACAAGCCAAAAAAAATAAAACTCTACGCGCCATTTTCTAAGCATCTCTCGCGGGGTGAGTCTCTGTTGCTGTGACGCCCGCCATGGCCGCTGGGCTGGTTGTCTCCTCCTATTCGTCCCTCCGCCCAGTCTTACTGCCTCCCTTCTCCTGGGTGACGGCCAGCCAGCTCGACGGCGCAGATTCGATCTCGACCCTGCCGTTCACCCTCATCTCTCTGACCTTCATCGATGGCTGCGACGAGTTCTCCTCCCATTTCCTCTCCATCCTTCGCCTCCACTGCTCCCACGTTGTTGTCGTTGATGTCCACTTCCCATGGGCCGCCCACCACGACTCGTCCCTCTCCCTCCCCATCCTTTCCTTCCACGGCACCTCCTACTTCTCTACGACTCATGAATTTCTTCCACGCCTACGAGAGAGAAGGGGGTTGGTTCCCTGCCCCGAGGGACCCTATCTCGACCTTATGTCCTGCTTCGTCCGCAGCTGGACTCTCAGCCCTGTCCATCTTCCCGTTCAATTTGACTCCCATTCTCACTTCGTCATTTCCTAGCTCGATGCTAGGCCGCCCGACTCAGCCGTCTACGTCTGCTTCCACAACCTCGGCCACTTCACGCCAGCCCAGCTCCGCACTATCGCATTGGAGCTTGAGGCCACGGGGCGCCCCTTCGTGTGGGTCACTAAGAAGGAGATCGACACATCATCCGTGTGCCTGCCTGAGGGCTACGAGGGGGGGTCGAAACTGAGGACTGGACAACTACTTATGGTCCGTTTAAATATCATGATGCCTAAATGTTGCTTGCTGAAAACAAAATTTCTATACAAACTTCACAAAAATATCTACATTGCACATCCTTACAAAATTTGGATTTTACCAAACTTGGTTCCTTACGGATGTGCCCTTGCACTCATAGAAATGCTTATTCTAAAATACATTTTTAATATAAAATCAGCTTTCAGAATTAATTGGATGACCCTAAATTAAAATAAGAGTATTCTTAAATGAAACTACTTTTCAGGGGGTATATATAGATGAGAACTCAGATTACAAGCTTTATATATTAATAGATAAATTTGCTATAATATACATGTAGAAGTTTGTTTTATCTTGTACATGTTGTAAGTGAACTTCCATATATTACTCTTATGGTGCAATTGAGCAAATTCTTAATGCAAAGATGGTAACTACTGCAAGTCTTATGGCACCCGCTTGTAATTTTTATGTTGATAGCATGAAATATAATTTATCCTAAGTTGTATAAACTTGAAGAATGTACTAAAAGTTGGGCTATAAAATTAAGGTATACATTTCTAGTACAAGTGGCAAAAGATTTGGTGGTTGATATCCGAGTTCGAAATTTAGTTGCTTTATATTTCTAGCTAAATTTATTTTAAAAATAAACGAAACGTGTAGCATACTACCTTTCTCGATAACATATGGAACTGTATGAATTTCAACGTAATTTTCTAGCGTTAGCTTGGGTTCCGCTTTCCTAAAATAGCATTCCAAAAACATATTTTTTATTAAAAATTGCTATATATTTTTCCTTCACAAATACTATCTTACATAATATATATAGGGTTAATTGCATACGGCTTTCTGTAAACATATCGAATAGCAGATATATTCCTACAAAGTTTACCTTTTCATATTTATCCTTTCAAAAGTCCAACGTTATTCATATATATCCTTCCGGTTTATTATCGTTAGTTCACTGTTTATTTTTTAACAGATTATATGTGAAATAACAGTTTTGCCCTTTCAAAAATGTACCTCTAAAAAATAATACAGAAATATCTGAAAGGGTAAAAAGATAAATTTACCTCACTAACTAATCAAGATTAAGTATTTAATCTATGGTTAACTAAATTTTTCTAACAGAGATAGACGGTGGGGATATAAATTTTTTTTCTTCAACTTTTTAATATATTATTTATACATGTGAAATATTCATATTAAATAATTTAATTTAATTTTTTTTTTTCAGTAAATTTAGATATATATATATATATATATATATATATATATATATATATATATATATATATATATATATATATATATATATATATACAATAATAACGAGTAGAGCTTATATATTTTCAAAAACATAAGTCCAACTATACTTGTGGCTTTTTTACCATTAAAATATTGTATTTTCTCTTTTTCTCTTTAGTTGATCTTATAATAACACGGATCTCAATATAAATTTAATGATAAAAGAATCACAAGTATAGTTTGACTTGCACTTTTGAAAGTATATAAGTCCTACTCCGATGACAACACTCTAGTATCACTACAAGAAATCTAATACTTAAGAACGTTTTTTTTTATACTTAATGATATTTAAAAGCGTCTTAATATAATTTAGCGTCGTATTTGAAAACGTCAGCAAATAAAGAGTCACAATGTATATAATAACACTTATACCAAGCATCAATAAAATAATAATAAATTTTATTATTTAATAAATTAATTTAATATAATAAAATATTTATATCACGATGTTTTTTTAAGAACGTTTTTTTTCCTTAAAAAACTTTAAAATTTTTTTATTGTGTATATAATATATCAATAATATATATTTATTATAAAATTTTATTTTTATATTTAAAATTTTTTATATAAAACTTTATTCTTATATATGTGTTTTTCTTGGTCCTTTTCACGTGGAGTGTTCTTCGTACTTTTCACGTGGAGTGTTCTCCGTAAGTACAACACATTCTCTCTCTACCCTCGTACAGTGGCCACTCCCCAGCTCTCTCTCTCTCTACTCTCGTACAGTGGCCACTCCCCAGCTCTCTCTCTCTCTCTCTCTCTCTCTACCCTGGTACAGTGGCCACTCCCCAGCTCTCTCTCTCTCTCTCTCTCTTGTCTCTCTCAGTCGGCTTGGGCGGACGTCACGGCGGCAACGGCGATTTGGACGGCGTCATTGGCGGGCACAGCGAAGGTCGGGAGGACGAGGGAGTGATTCTTATCTCGCTTTCAAGGGAGGACGAGGGAGTGGTTCTTATCTCGCTTTCAAGTACTTAGTCCGTCGTCCCACATGCCAATTAATTAAGAAGAAGGCGTTATCTTTGCAGGTTAATTATATATACAAGCATGCATGAACATGCATCTGATACATTAGGTCTAGAAGCAAGATGTCTCCACAAATTAGACAAAATAAAAGCAGTTCAATAATATTTCACAAAGGCGATCGAAAACTAACTTATATTGTGTTTAGTGTAAAATGATGCATGAAATCCGAGGAGAAGGCTAACGACACTACCGATCATGTGCTAGCTTTGATTGGTTTCTGCCAGAAAAAATATAAAAATAAAATCATGGATCATATATTTTTTGTTTTATGTAATTAAGTAAAATTATGAATTTGTGTTGAGAAAATGAGAAATAGGATCTATATTGTATTACTAGTCATTTTAAAATGACTATTAAAATTTATCTCACTCAAAAATAAATAAAACATAAGATATGCATTGTAAATAAAATGTACAAATAGTATTTTACTTAAAATATTATCCAAAAGTTAGTGGTCCGGAAGGGCGATATTTCAAATTTCATTCTCAACGATAATTTTTTTTATTCATTAATTTTATAAAATATTTTTAAATTTTTATTTAAATTTTTATATATTTATTCTATAAAGTATTTTTTAAAAAAATTAAATAACAATTTAATTTTTTCTATGTATTTATTTTGTAAAATATTTTTTAAGAGTTTAATTAATAATTTTTTTTGGCTTTTTTTGGATACTTTTTAGAATTTTTCTTCTACATTTATTTTATAAAATATTTTCTAAAATTTTAATTAATAATTTAAATTTTTTAATATATTTATTATGAAAAATATTTTTTAAGAATTTAATTAGCAAATTTTTTGCTTTTTTTTTTTTCCTATTTTTATCTTGCAAAATATTTGATTTTTGGCATTTAAAATCCTTCCGGTTAATCATAAATTCTTATTTCTTTTTCTCTTAGGTACACTATTTGATTTTTTTGATTATCGGATCGTTGGCGTTAACCACTAATCTCAAAAGCTCGAGCCGTTAGAAATACGCAAGCAATTCACTTAAAGCATATAAACACAGTATCTACGGGTCTCGACCGAACTCAACTCACCTCGACGTTAGGTTTATTATTAAGTCTCTTACTGTTAGGTCTATTGTGGACCGCAACCTCACTCGACTTATTGAGTTCACCCAACTCAACTTATTAGTCTTCTGAATTTATTATCATCAGACAGAAAGTTCGATCTATTTTTAATTCATAAATAAATAGCCAATAATCCCCCCCCCCAACACATGCACCGTGTGGAAATCAGACCCGTGCCACTAGCTCTGATACCACTTGGTGTTGGTGTTTGGGGGGAAGGGAGGGGTGGGGATACCCACTGAGTGTAGCGTGGGTGTATCCCTGCTCTCCTAATGATAGGTTTGTTTAACCAGGTGGCGCGAGTGCGAAACTCTTCGGCGCTCCACTTGACCCAAGATCAATCTAAGGCCAGAGTGAATGGCCAACTGTCTCTGCCAGATGAATGTATGGGTCGCCAATAGGAATGTAGTTCGAGAATTTGACCTCTACTCGGGGATCATACAGGTCAACCGATCTAGAAGGTGAGAACCTTTCGACTGTTGCGCAGGTGAGTGAGCTCAACGGTTCTGAGCCGAGGGGTTGGTTTGGTTGGGTGTTGGTGAGACATTTAGGGTGTTCTTTTAACCTTTACTGTTTTTTTATTTACTTGTCTTATTTTTTGTTTGACTTTGTACATGTCTCCTATAAACCAAATAAGTATAGAATATTTTTTGATTGAACCCACTAAAAATTTTAATTAGTTCTCACTCCATATGGTTTACTCTTTTCAGGTGTCAGATCGGTTGGTGAGGCACGCGATCGTGACAAGAATGCGGTCGAGTAGAGGAGCTAGGGGTCTAACTGGTCGTCCGTTGTACTATATCATTCGGTTGTTGTTTGTCTGAGCCGATGGCTCAGTTATTTGTTCCTTTTTCTAAAAGAACCGACAGATGTAATAAAGTTATATTTTAATATTTTATCTCTTGTATTATAATATTTTGTATCTTTTTATTTTTTTTTAAATTAAACGCGATAGTATAATATCCGGACTCGAGACTACTGTACTATCAATAGAACCAAATCCATAGTATTATTAAATTTATAATAAACCTTTTAAAAGTTAATGGGTGCATGATTGAAAAACTAATAGAATTTAAAAATTAAAAATAATCGAAAGAATAAATCTAAAATATCGGTAACAGATAACTCTATGTATATATATGCATCTAGCTCCTTGCCCACAGCTCCGCAAGCAAAATTCTAAAAACAAAAATAATGATGCCTCCACTAACTCAGCTCTTCTGGTTATTGCTCCACCAAAACTCCCTGCATGTCACCACCTCCTTTTTCGTCTCAATCATAATAATCTGCTTCTCCGTTTTTCGGTGGAATCGTAACAAAGCCGGCGCCGCCGCGGCGTCAAGAAAGAATTTTGAACAGATTCCTTCGCCGCCGAGGCTTCCGCTCATCGGCAACCTCCACCAGCTGGGCGCGCTCCCGCACCGCTCCCTCCGCGCGCTGGCCGCCAAGTACGGCCCCGTCATGCTCCTCCGCCTGGGCCGCGTCCCCACCGTCGTCGTCTCCTCGGCCCCTGCGGCGCAGCAGGTCCTGAAGACCAACGACCTCGCCTTCGCCAGCCGCCCCGCGGCCCGCATACCGAACGCTCTTTTGTACGGCTGCGACATCCTCTCCTCACCCTACGGCGAGTTTTGGAGGCAGGTGAAGTAATCGTGTTTTTTTTTTTTTTTTTTTTTTTTTTTTGGTTAATTACATACGTCTCTATGTAAATATATCGAATAGCAGATATATTTTTACAAAGTTTAACTTTTTATATTTATCCCTTCAAAAATCTAACTTTATTCATATATATTACTCCGATTTATTATCATTACTTCACTGTTTAATTTTTAACCGATTATATATTAAATGACAGTTTTGCCCTTTTAAAAATATGGTTAACTAGATTTTTCTAACAGAGATAGACGGTAGGGATATATATGAATAACGTTGGATTTTTTAAGGAATAAATATGAAAAGTTCAACTTTGTAGGGATATATTTGCTATTCGATATGTTTATAGAGAGTTGTATGCAATTAATTTTTTTTTTTTTAATGAAAGTTTAAATTATTTTTTAAGATATAAAGATAAAAAAAAATTCTAAGCTATAAACTATTTTGGTACACGGTTGTTTTTTATTTGATTTAAGGGATAAGATGGCTTTTGGTTGAAATTATTTATTGTAATAAATTTATAGTTACATAAAAGTATAATTTTAATAAATTTAATTCTAAAAGAAGTTTGAGTGCCTATAAATTGGACGATACGGTAGATAGAAATTATACTAAAAAATTATAAATTAAATAAGTAAATAAAAATATAAATAAAAAATAATAAAAATAATTATATTTGATTTGATTGGTTAATAATATAAAACAATATATCAAAATTTAATAATATAAGAATATAAGAATGCTATCCGATTTGAAGAAAGAAATAATAATCGTTATTATCAATTTTCATTCCACTAATTCTGTAATCATATAGAACTCAAAAAAATCCTAAAAGATATTTAAAATATGTTTTTTTCTCTCTAAAATTAACTAAAATCAACACCAAATCTAAAAGCCGCGAGTACGAACGTAGTGACTTGTGATCGCTATCAAAATTATTGTTATTAAAATTGGTGGGATCAGAGTCCGGATCATTAAGGAAAGAGTGGGAACGATCAAAGGAGGGATTTTAAATATTGTGGCTGATCTCAAAAAGACTCTGCTTGTCAGGAGAGTGAAAAACGAGGGAGTCGGCATCGAAGCGAAGGTGAGAATATTTGCATACGTGGGGTGAGGAGTAGAGAAAAAGACACATGCTCTCTATAGAGAGGAGAAAGTAAAAGAGATAGGGAGAGGAAGCGTTTTCTAAAAAATAGAATTAAATGTCGCGTGGATGGAGATTGGGGGGAGAAAAAGATGCTTCAGGAAGTAAGAGAATTAGAGTGAGGGGGAGGTTGAGAAAGAGAATGGGAAAGATGAGGGGTCGGTTTAGTAAAAAAAAAAATAAAAAAAAACAGAATGTGCCAAATTAGCTATAGATATTAAAAATTCATATATTTGTATAGATACTATTAAATTTTATTAAGGTCTTTTTGTATTAAAAAATTTATTGTATTTTTGCAAAATCGGATAACCTTTTTTTAATTTTACAAATTTGAGTCGGATTTTTAGAAATCTAACCAAATTGCCACTCTCTTCTAAGTCCTTCCTCTTTCTTATATGTCTCTTCTTCTTCGTTGTGACGCTATCGTCGCTCACGTCGTCGACGTTCTCTTCCTCTTCTTCCTCATTCTCTACCGCCTTTCGCCTCTTCATCTCGGACCTCGTCCACTACCATCGTTGCAGATTCTGAACACGGACACGAGGTGTAATGTACTAAACTCTATAATACTATACTAGACTTTGGTCAAAATAGACAAAATACGGTTAATGGACTAGTGTGATAAGGTCCATGTAAGGTTTTAAAAATTTCAGAACGATTAAAAGAGAACTCAGAGCTCCGTTGAGCAAAAATAAAAATTTAGAGACAAAGTGATGTTGGGCCTTTAGACTCTCGGGATTCGACCCTGACTGAGAATCTGGACCTGATGTTACCGTTGGATGCCCAAATATCAAAGTCCGGACTATCGAGGAGGATCCGGACTTTTGGTTGAAAAATTTCTAAAAATCGACACTCGGATCCGGACCCGTAGGATCGTTTTGGAGGATATGGACCTTCCCCTGGGAGCCCAGTGAATGAGTTTTGGTAATTTCAGCTGAGGGTTTTTAAAGGAGACTCAATCCTTTCTCTCCCTCTCACCACACACACACATGCACACCCACTCTCCCTTCCTTCTCTGTCACACTCTTCTCTCTCTTTCTCTTTCTAGAATTTATATATCCAAAACTTGGAGATTTATGAAAAATCAAGCTTAGAAAGCTTGGAGGAGAGGAGGATCAAGCTCTAGGGCAAGAGGGCTTGGAGGCTAAGATGAGATTTTGAGTTTTTAGGTTAGGGTTTTAGATTTAACTCTTATAACTGAGTTTTTATCGAACCATAAGCTAATCTAGACTACAAATGGTAGATATTAGTAAGTTGATTTGGGATTTACTATAGCTTTTGGAAAATCTAGATGAAAAGAGAGCTTTTATATTATGAGTGTTTTAAAATATTTTAACATTTTGAAACTCTAATTAAATGTTAGAAAAACACGTGGAACAACTTCGTTTTGAGAAACAAAAGAATTTTGGAGGTCAATTTGAAGAAACAGACGGAAGTGAGGGTTTTGGACGTTTCGACTTAGATAAGAGCGCTTCGCCAACAAGAGCCTAATTACAGGTGTTAATAAGTAATTGGGGGTAAATCAAAGTGAAAAATATACCCGAAAAGGGTGATATCTATCTTGCTCCATTGCTTTATATAATTTAGAAGTATGTTTAGTGAGTAACTAAGAGGTTTAAGATACATTTCTTGTGTATGAGGCATGACTTAGGGTTTAGCCCTTATGTAAAAAATTTGGAACAAAAAGGAATATGCATGCATGGAAAGTGAAGAGAAATCTAGATATAGGTTAATGTGAGGGGCATTCAACTTAGATAAAACCGAAGGAAAAGTTAGAAACAAGTGAACTCTAGGTTAAATGCAAACTAGAGAACAAGTTAGTATCCATAGGACATATGTTATAATTCTAGAGTCATGAACTTAGGATAAATGTGATGAAATGTAAAAAATACCAGCTGAAAGTGTTAAAACGTTAAATGAAGGCATATGCCGACTCCCAAGAGAGGGTCGAATAGATTTCGACTCCCTATGTGGTACTAGAGCGCTGCAGGGTTTTCAACCCATATGCCTACCGATTGAAGAGGGCTACACGCATATATCGACTCTTCATTAGGTGTATTTTATATTAAAGGCTAAATTACAGAAAACCTCCCTGTCATATCCCGCTTTTTCACTTTACCCCCCTGTCATTTAAAAGTCGACAACCTGCCCCCTCGTAATTACCGAATTGTCTTTAGGGGGCAACGACGTTAACAGAAATGATACATTGACGAAAATGCCCTTCCTTTTTTTTTTCTTTTTTCCAAAGTCTTTTTTTTTTTCGAAATCTTTTTTTTTTTTTTTTTTTTTTTTAGGGAATATTTCCCAAGGGTATTTTGGGTATATGAAAATATATTTTCAAAAAAACTGACGGTCAACTGACGGCGGGGGGTTATTGTACAATTCGATAATTACGAGGGGGCAGGTTGTCGACTTTTAAATGACAGGAGGGTAAAGTGGAAAAGCGGGATATGACAGGGGGGTTTTCTGTAATTTAGCCTATATTAAATTTAAACCACAACTTATTACAGAAGGGTATGCGCATATGTCCACTCTGTATGAGTTTTTTTATATGAAACTTAAATCACAAGGTGATTAATAGAACTAGGAACGAATGGATAGACGGTGCTATGTGCTTAGTGTCATAGTGGCCTAGTGGAGTATAGTAGCATGATGATACACATAGGATCTAGTAGTATAATTGTTTAATTGTTTACGAGTCTAGAAATATTTGTTTTAATATTGTCTCGCTACTAATAATTTCTTTGGACCAAGTGTTTTTAATATTTTCAACAACAGGCGCGTCGCATCTGCATCCTCCACCTGCTCAGCCTCAAGCGCGTGCAGTCCTTCCGCTACATCAGAGAAGAAGAGGCCGAGCTGCTGGTCAACAAGATCCGCACCGCTGCCGCAGCCTCCAGCGTAGTCAACGTCAGCCAGGTCATCTTCAATCTCACAAATGACGTCATGAACCGCGCGGTGTTCGGTCGCAAGTACTCCGCCGAGAGTAGCGGTGCCACGAAGATCCAAGCGGCATTATCGGAGCTCTTGATGCTGCTGGGGACGGTGGCGGTCGGAGATTTCATTTCGTGGTTAAGCTGGATCGATCGGTTGAGAGGGTTGGATCGAAGGGTGAGGAATAACTCAAGAGAATTGGATGCGTTCTTGGAGAGAGTGTTGCATGATCACTGCAGTGGTAATAAGGGAGAGAAGAGAGATGAAGGTCATGATGATCTCGTCGACGTATTGCTAGCTATGAACAACAAGGATGAGAATGTTGGGATTGCTCTTACTAGGAGTAACATAAAAGCTCTTCTATTGGTAAGAAAACTTTAATTGGTTTCACCTTTCAAGTGGTAATTAGAATGATAATTAATTAGTTATGTAAAATATATATATATATATAGAGGAAAATGCTACTTGTACACCCCATTTGGGGGTGTACATCGCACACCCCACCCATCCAATGGGTGGGGTGTGGTGAGGGGTTACTTCACAATTTGTGAAGTGACCCCCCCACCCTTAGATGGGTGGGTGGCGTTGCTCATATATATATATATATATATATATATATATATATATATATGCTTTTCTCTAAACATATTGAAGTAGTCTGGGAGCTATATATGTTTTTGATGTTTTATATTTAAAATTCCTTTTAGCCTGAGACTAATCAGGATGCACTGTCAGATTTTAAACTCAGATTCTTCTACTTAGTTATTATTATATACAATCATATATTGCTTTTCTCTAATAATCTCTCCATTCAAATGGAGTGTAAAAGCTTAAATTTGATGTCTAGAATCAATATGTTCAATATCTAATATTCAAATAACTGTACTTTTATTGCACTCAGCAAAGCAAAAGTAGAATCTCAACCATTTTTTCATCTTTATGTTTGTAGGACATGATCGCAGCCGGCGGTGACACCACATTCTCGACAATAGATTGGGCAATGGTGGAGCTGATCAAGCACCCAAAAGTAATGGAAAGAGTGCAGGACGAGGTAAGGCGGGTCGTCGGATCGAATCAGAGGGACGTCGAAGAGGAACTCCTGGAAGGAATGAACTATCTCAAGGATGTGATCAAGGAGACACTGAGGCTACACCCTCCCGGACCGTTACTCGCGCCGCGAGAGACGATCGAAGATACTCAACTGGATGGCTTCGACATTCCCGCAAAGACAAGGGTTATAATCAACGCTTGGGCTATCGGAAGGGATCCAAAGTTGTGGGAGAGGGCTGAGGAGTTTTGGCCCGAGCGGTTCGCGAACAATCCTATCGATTTCAAAGGACAGTACTTCGAATTGATACCGTTTAGTTCGGGAAGGAGAGGTTGTCCCGGGCTCAATTTTGCTGTGCAGGTTGTCGAGCTAGTTCTTGCCAATTTGTTGTACCATTTCGACTGGCAGATGCCTCATGGTATGAAAAAGGAGTTACTGGACATGAGTGAGTCGAGCGGCTTGACGGTGCATAGGATGCAAAATCTTTTTCTTGTACCAAAGCCACAAAATGTTTAAGTTGTTTTAATGTATGTGCAGTGTATGGCGAAACTCAACTCAACCCCTTTGATCATATTTATATATTAAAGCACTTTTGAGCTTGCTTCTTTGCACTATAAAATGGAACCAGACAAAAGCATTACATTAAGACTAAATTACAAAAAAAAAAATTTTAATATTTCGTTTTTTCACTTTGTCCCACTGTCTTTTAAAAGGCTATATTTTGCCCCCTCGTAATTACCGAATTGTCTTTAGGGGACAACGGTGTTAACGGAAGAGATAAATTGACGAAAATTACATTATGGCTAAATTACAGAAAACCTTTCTGTAATATTTCGCTTTTTTACTTTGTCCCCTGTCTTTTAAAAGCTATATTTTGCCCCCTCATAATTACCGAATTGTCTTTAGGGGGCAACGGCGTTAACGGAAGAGATAAATTGACGAAAATGCCCTTACCTTATATCGGAGAGAATGAGTTTTAACTTATTTTCCGTCATTCTTGAAGGGTATTTTGGGTATATCTAATAATATTTTTTAAAAAATTGACGGTTCACTCACGGAATGGTGACGGCGGAAAAGTAAATGCATATTTCGGTAATTACGAGACGGCAAAATTAGGTTTTTAAAAGATAGGGGGACAAAGTGAAAAAATAAAATATTACGGAGGAATTTTCTATAATTTAGCCTTACATTAATTGATGCTCCTTCAGTGATGGTTTGGATTACCATTCTAACTTGGGTAGAACTGGCGCGATGCACCGGATAAAAATTATTTTATTAATAAAATAATATAAAATTGATATTATAAATAAAATAAAATAGATAAGTCGAAATCAAATAAGATAAAAAAGAATTTAAAAAAAAACTATTAAATTGATAATCTCGCGATGATCGAATTCTCGAAAGAGTTTCGGCAATAAATAAATAAATCTTAATTTCTAATTAAAAGTTTCGAAGAGAATCATTTGATTTTGAAGTTTCTCTTGTACTATATTGACTATAAGAATTTTTTATATCCTTAAAAAAGAAAAAAATATATATATAAATTTTGAAACTAAATCTCGTCCGTTTATTTTTTCCACCTTTTCGTGATTGCAACGATTGAAATATTCAGCGTTCTTTCAATTTTCAAAATTTGTAACATATATGTAGTATGAAAAAAAAAAGTTGCATCTTTTTTATTTTTCAAATTTGTAACTATACGCGTAGAATGAAAAAATTTTGAATCAAAAGGGGAGCTCCTAAGCATTAATTTTCGGAATTTTTGAATGAGCAACGCTACATGTACACCCCCAAAATGGGTGTACATCTTACACCCACCCATCTAAGGGTGGGGGGGTCACTTCACAAATTGTGAAGTGACCCCTCACCACACCCCACCCATTGGATGGGTGGGGTGTGCGATGTACACCCTCAAATGGGGTGTACAAGTAGCATTTTCCTTTTTGAATTCCCTCTATATTTATAAGGCTTTGATTGGTTCGCATGTAAAGTGAGAGATACAATAATAATCGGAGAATTAAGTGGACCTTTTTTTTGGTATATTTGGGAGAGAGAAAAATGAATGGACATGGTGCTTTTAAGTAAAATAAGAGTGTGTACTTCATATCATGGGCTTAAATAGGGATGCTTTTGTATTAACATCACTATGATATCTAAGGAACTATTTGACTCCTTGAAAAATAACGAAAAAATAAAAAGTGATAATTTTTTGAAATACTACAGGGACAATTATTGATTTTGATTTAATCAGTACAAAAGAAACAAAGAAATTGCACCTTGCAACTATGAATCCATGAGTTGCATATAACAAGATAAAATGGTGACGGAGGGTTCTCACCAGAAACATCTTACTGAAAAAAGGTTGGAGTGGTCTTAGTAGTTGTGTCATCTGCTTAGGTCTAGAGAAAACGACGGATCACCTTTTTGTATCCTGAGTCTAAGCAAAAGCACTGCTGGAGGGCTTGCTGTCAAATAAACTGAAGGTCCGCAATTGTACATGCAGCAATCGATAGGCTTTAGAAAGCGAGCACTCTCAAGCAGGGTGCCTTGGGAAAAAGGGAACTTACCACTATTGCGGCCACGTGTTGGAATATTTGGTTGGAACGGAACGGAAGAACCTTCGAAAACAAAAAGCGAAGCCTTGGAGTTCTGCTAGCTGATATTAGGCTTTCCCGAGCGGATTAGACCTTGTTCTGCGCCTAGATATCCTGCGCGCAAGCTGCTAAGCCTTGGAGTCTTTTTTTTTTTTTTTTTTTTTTTTGGCCCGGTTGCTCCACTGCGATAGCTGGTTGCCCCACGTACGTTGCTAAGTTCATTTTCGTTATAAATGAAACGACAACATACTGCCTTTCTTTCTCTCTCTCTCTCTCAAAAAAAAATAAAAAAATAAAAAATAAAATAAAAAAAATGGTGACAATGACAAATCAGATTAAGTGACAATAAAATAGCAAACACATGTTGTTAGATATTTATGTTAATATCCGGTCTTAATTTTATGATCAAGAGTTGGTTTTAGTTATTGTGTTAAATCTTATTTCGTACGAGAGGAGTGCGGCTTCGTTATTGAGGTGGCTTTTAATGAGTCCTCGTTGAAGTAGATTGATGAGACATATAATTTATTTCGTAATTAAATTTAAAAGTTTATTCTAATTTAAAAATTTTTAATTACTATTGAATGGTGAATTTAGAGTGACCAACAAGGAATAATTAAGGACCATCTCATTTAAGTTATTTTTCCGTATTAATTAAGGGCTATATGTTACTTGTCGTAAATACCTTATAATTAGAGATATATATAATTAAAAATACAGCAGTTGTATTTTCTGATTAGGCAGTATGAGAATGCTCTCTTTCAGCAATTGTAGCACGCTACTTTCTTTAACAACTACGTTTTCACTTAATAAATAAATAAAACTATGAGAAAAAAATTTTAAAAAATAAAATTATATTTGATTAAATTTAATAGCATAAAAAATACTGTAATAATTAATTTGTAGAATAAAATTATACAGTAATAACTTTTATAATAAAATTGTAATTCAATAGAAAACAACGTAAGAAAACGAAAACCTAGTAAAAAAATGATTATATAGATATTTTAAAAAGATATTTAAAATATTTAATTATATTGTCTAACAAGTTTATAAATAACAGATTAGATCAATAGACTAAAGTGGAAAATTAGCATATGCCAAACAAAGGACACAAATAAAATTTTTTTAAAAAAGTTAGATATTAATTGATCCGGAACGATCTAAATTCAGGATAAATTTCAACCATTAAAAATAGGAAGAGACGGTTACAACTACTCCGGATAAGTCTCAACCATTGAGGATAAGGCGGAGACAGTTACAACTACTTCGGTTAGGATAAGAATCAAGATAGTTTAAAATGGATCGGGTTGTTAAACCAAATTGGATAAAACCAATTTGGTTAAGAATAAAATTATTACTTTTCTTATCTTTTCTAAGCCTAAAAATAAGGGTCTATTGCCTCTTGTAAAGACTTTCCCAGTTAGAGAATAAAAATAGAAAACTCTACCTACAAATATATTCTGTCTTATTTTTTCTCTCATCCGGATTTCAGATATTCATCGGGGAGGCACTGCAACATTGCCTCCTCCTCCGACGGATCATTAATGCACAGTTGGGTCTATCAAAAAAAAAAAAAAAAAAATTACCTCAAATTCTACACAATTGAAGACTAATAAAGATAGACTTTTATGTTTTTTATTTTGTTAGTTTCCAAATTCTCCTTCCAAAAGAAAACACTTTTTTTTGTAGTCAAATAAATTTCGAAAAAAAGAGAGCGCTGATCTGCGAATGCAAAATAGGAGAAATCTATGTCCAAATTTGCAAATTCGGCATATGATGCAGAACAAGAGAACTCTTATGTCCTAATCTATTCATTTATTAAGGTCTTGTTTGATTCGAGTATAAATTTAAGAAGTATAAATTTTTTTATAGCTAGGATAGTTTGCTATTCCGGAATAATTAAGTATAAAAGTTAAATTACGTTTGGTTCAAAAATTGGTATTTTTTTAAAATAGATAAAATTATGTTGGGTTAAAATGATAAAAGAGTAAAAAATAGTGAAAAAAAATAATAGAATTTTTATCAAAATACCAACTTTATCCTTATCTTGTATATTGAAAAATTGAGTTAGATATTATAGTAAATTTAAAGCAATTTAATTATAAATAATAAATTATATTTTACCTAAACAAAATAATATTTTATATTTTATAATATATTTTAATAAATAATAATTAGTAAATAAAATTATAATGTAAATCTCATTCAATGCCCTCAGCTTTTTGACCGGAGATTACTCTATTCCAGGAAATCTCTAGAATAAAAGTTAACGGGTTATCCTAGGATAACCGTTAA
>CM055076.1:6343955-6386790 GCA_029204045.2 Tillandsia leiboldiana | reverse complement strand
AGACATGTTATCAATTCCACACATTATTTGTCTGCATCCAACATAATCGGTGCTTAGGAGCAGAAACTGGCATCACTCCTCCCGTCTCTTGGGGAGGGTACAAAACCGATCAGGACTCTCGCGTAAAAGTCACGCCTCTCACGTAGTCGCCTAATGTCCAACCACAAGCTAGGAGTTTCTAAGTCCTCGATGACTACAACCTAGGCTCTGATACCACTCTAATCTGTCACGCCCGGCGTCGAAACTGCGACCCCGGTGCTCGCCAACAGATCCGCCGCCCCATCGGTGAACCGCCGTATGAGCGAAGCGTCACCTGCAAAAGATAAGATACTAAACTCCTCCAGATATCAGAGCTGAAAATAAAACCACTAGAAATAATAATTAGTACAAAGTCCTCACCAAAGTACAAGTCACTCAACTAGAAGGAAAAGTACAACTCTATGCTCACTACAAGTCTCTCAACAAGAAACTCTCAAATAAAAAGGGTACATCTACTCTCTGGACGACGACTGGTAGGGATCTAGCTCGCGACTTCCCTCACCACGATCAGAAGAAGCAGCAACAGGAGCAGCAGGAACAGGAGTAGAAGTCCCTGTGGGAAATACACCACGACGGGTGTGAGAACTACGTCCCAAGTAGTTCTCAGTGGGTGCCGCCAACAAGCCCAACGGACTGCCCCACTAAGTCTACTAGAGGCATAAAGTAACAATATAAAACTGAAATGAAAGGGCTGGAAAAGTAACTCTACAGCTACTATGCCTCTATCTAGATGCTCAAGAAAAGGAACAGATGAAACATGATGTATCTCACTAACACACACAGTAAACTCACCAAATCTAAACTGACTGCCTCAAAGGGTCCAGTCAAACTGCGCCACTACCTACTGCCGCAAATCCTCAACAGGACGGGTCTACCGTAGGGTGTCCGTGACTGCGCTAACTGGGCCAGTCAGAGGGACGGCGTCGACAAGTCGCGATAGCAAGTAACAGGCCCAACTCCGGAGTGGCTCTCGAGGGGAGGACACTACCGAGGAAAGTATCCGCGTAACTCTGTCGAGCTCAAATATGGCTCATGCAGGCTATAGTCCAAACCACGATCAACAAGATCGACCAACAACACCAACTCTCAACCACAAGCTGGAAGTCACACAGCTGGGGCCACCGTCCACCAGACGGCTCCCACAACAGAACACTAACTCTCCAGAAAAACCGACACCATAAGGGTTCGGAAACCCGATAGACCGGCGCTAGAACCCTATCAAACAAGAACAGACTCTAGGCTCCGACTATCGAAGTTCCCGATCCCTTATAGTTCGGGAAAGCAACTAATCACAGTACAACTCGCAGAAGACACCAACAGGGCCCGAAAGTCCCGGGAGACCTACCCTACAACCCTATCAACAAGAACAGGTTCCAGGCTCGGCCCCCATGGCTTTCGTCCCGACAGAGGAACGACCCCTAGAACCCAGACCACTCGAATCCTTTCGAGTGGGGAGATTTACCGGAAAAAGGTGACATTGTTATTGAAACTAATTTGATCTGGAAGAAATCCATATTTACTGATTTTAGTTTCTTTTTCGAAAAACAGTTAGAAACAAGTGTTTTACCCAACCCGAAGGGTGCTGCCTTTGTCCAATCAAACAAGACAGACTCCAGCGGCCCTTCGATGTTTGGAAGAAAACATTGGTAGACTAAAATCATGTATATGTTGAAAAGGGTTCTGGGTTCTAGGTCCGGCTAACACTAGTAAACTACTGCCACTAAACACATGTGGCGACGACCCAAACAGGGGAAAAACAAGATCTCTCGGGTCCACCGTTTACCCCAAACGGTTCCCGATCCATACAAGCGAACCACTACATCTACCAGACTCCACTCTGCTCCCAAGCACGAGTGCAATGCATCCCACACTAAAAGATAACTCCTGACCACTCGGCCCACTACCCGGGCGAGGAAGAAACACTATGTCAGGAAAGTAGAAGTGTGGATGTCTAAAGCAGAAATAAGCCTAGCCCAAGTGAGGGTTTTCTACTAGTCTGGTTACACATGCAACATATGACGGGGTGCTAGGTCCAGTTCCAATAACTATAATGTTACAGATGGTAGAAAGCAAGAAGATGACAATACCATCAGATAAAACAAGGAATAGCAATTCCTACATTCTAACATGCTGCAACAAGCATTCACTATCATGCAAGATTCTATATCAATAGAAATTAGAGCACAGTCCATAGATCTTGAAAGCAAGCCACCCACCTGAAGGTGCACAACTGTCCAGGGTCGTACAGCTGAAAATACCAGGAAATCCAAATCTCCTACTCCCAAAGATCAGCAACACTCGTAACCCTCCTGGGTACAACACAAAGTCCACAAATACACATCAAGTCCAGAACTGTCCATAAAAACATACACAGAATTCAGTCCCAAAGATGTCCCTTTTCACCTGCTGAAAATGACCAGAAAAATCCAATAAAAATATCACAGCGATCCTCGCGTCGATATCTTCGAAACGGTACCCTGCACGTCCAAATCCGAGCCCCGTAGCCGAGTTACAAATTCTACAGTACAGGTGCGCAAACCTCACAACCACACAACTGTAAAACTCTGCACAGTAAGAGGGGAAACAGTATACCTTCGGCAAGCCTCATAAAAATCCCAAAAAATACGATGATAATCCTCGCGACGAGTAGATCCAAAAAGTGTATAGGCTCATCTCGATCCGACACTCGGTTGCGGAGATAAAATTCCGGCAAGGGGCCGCTGTCCAAAAACTCCACCAGAAAACAGCGGCTTAGAAATGCCTCGAAAAACCGTGTCATAAACTCTGAATCCAGCAAGATGATCAACACGAAAATCGAAGACGTACCTCTCGTGATTCCAACGCCGCAAAAATCGTCCAAAAATACTGACGGAGTAGCTCTGTAGACATCTCAGATCGAACTGCGACGATAACGGGCCTCCGATGAAAGATCGCCACACTGCGTTCCGATGCCGAAGTCGTCGACGCCGCGGCTTCCAAAAAATCCGGGCCTCTGCCAGAAGATGCGCAAGATGAAGATCTCCAACTTTGCTAAAGGGGCTGTGGGCAGGGGAGCTCGGGAAAGGGGGCAAAAAGCCCAAGCAAGCCAGCTATTTAAAGGCCCAGCCCGAAAATCCACCCTTTTGGCCTTTTTGGCCCAAAGCTGAGCGCCCGAATCTTCCGGGCTGCTACAGTAACGGGCCCAGCCCGGTTACTGTTCACGCCCGGAAATCCCCCAGGCTGCCACGTAGCCTCCCAAACAGCAAACAGCTGTTTGGGCCAACCGCGCTGCGCCACGCGGCCGAAGCGGGTGCCGACACGTGGCGCCCCCGAGCGGGAAGCGCGGGTCAGCGCGCCCACAGTCGCGCCCCACGTGCGCCCAAGCGCTGCCGGTCTGGGCACGCATCCCGAGGCACCTGCTACCAGCTGCGTGGACGCGCCGCACAAACGCCGCACCAACCCCGAACTGCCACGTGTCCACCCCCGGGTCCACCGTGCAACCCGCGCCATCCCGTGGACCGCGCCCACTGCGCCCGCCAACCCGGGAGGCGCCACGTGGCCAGCGCCCGGGTGCATCGCCTCCGCGGGTGGACCGCGCGCCTCCGCCGCCGCCAGCCGCCGCGCTCCGCGCCCCGCCGCCGCCGCCGGGCCCTCTCCGGCAGCCGGAACAGTACCCAAGGACCTCGAATGCGTGTTTTCCGCATCCGGACTCCCGAAAAATACAAGTAAATAGCCCGTTTCGATCGGTTTTCCCGCGCGCTGAATCCAAATCCGAAGTCCGATTTGCCAAATTCCACTTCTAAAATTTCTCAAAAATTTCCGGGAAAGCAAACTTGATCCGTTTTTCATGCCGGGTCCAATCCTTGGGTCCAATATGCGCACAAACACCTCTACCACCCAACAGGGGTCTCCAGAAGCCGCAGATCCAACAGTAATCCAAACGTGGGAATCTTCGGGTCCTCACAATGCAAAATCTTTTTCTTGTACCAAAATCACAAAATGTTTAAGTTGTTTTAATGTATGTTCAGTGCACCCAAACTCAACTCAACCCCTTTGATCATATTTATATGTTAATAAATCACTTTTGAGCTTGCTTCTTTGCACTATAAAATGGAACCAGACAAAAGCATTACATTAAGGATAAATTAGTTAAAAATTTTCTGTAATATTTCGTTTTTTCACTTTGCTCCCCTGTCTTTTAAAAAGCTACATTTTGTCCCTTCGTAATTACCGAATTGTCTTTAGGGGGCAACGGCGTTAACGGAAGAGATAAATTGACGAAAATGCACTTACCTTATATTGGAGAGAATGAGTTTTAGCTTATTTCCCGCCATTCTTGAAGGGTATTTTGGGTATATCTAATAATATTTTTTAAAAAATTGACGGTTCACTCACGGAAGGGTAACGACGGTGGGGTAAATGTATATTTCAGTAATTACAATGGGATAAAATATAGATTTTTAAAAGACAGGAAGACAAAGTGAAAAAGCAGAATATTACAGAGGGATTTTCTGTAATTTAGCCTTACATTAATTGATGCTCCTTCAGTGATGGTATACGTAAAGTCCTGCTCAAAAAGAAGTTATATATTGCATATAGGTACTCCCAGAGTTTGTGAGGAACAATTGCAACATTTTCGACAAGAACATACAATCTTTCCTCTGTTTGATGATTTTTCGGTAACAAATCTAATAAAATTAGCAATACCATCTAAATAAGCCTTGCTATTTCTCTGCTTATTAATCCAGCTTTTGTCCATTTGTTTAGGCTGACAATAAACAACTAATTACCATAAGAAAAAAAAAAATTATGAATTTACTATGTATTGTCATATTTCACTCTATGTATTCTAAAAAATTAAGTGTCGGTTGCTTTTTACAGTAAAAAAATAAGAAAGCACATGTAAATGGCAACGAAAGTAGATGTAAATAACTTGATAAAAGCTTTCGATGGATCTATCTTGAAGGTTAATTTTATCATCTAAACAGTATAATAGGTCAAATATTTTATTTTTTTAATAAATATATATAGTATTTATTTTGTTCTAAACAGATAAATTAATTTTAATACTAAAGCAAAAAGCAAAATAATTAGACAATGCAACTTTTGTACATGGCAAAATCCTAACCCATCATCTAATTTTATTAGAATTTCATAGGCAAACAAACAAAACACTATCTACCAAGCTGTTATGGAGAATACTGATTTGGATGCCAAAAAAAAAAAAAAAAAACTCTGCATTGAAAGCATAACCAACCTTAATTTTTGGCTAAGGAAAAATTAATTACCTAGAGTTGGAAAAGAGATGGTAGTGGTAGCTGTGACGGTGGGGGGGTGACAGTGGCAGCGGGCGACGAAGAGACGCGGTGGTCGCCGCGCGTGTTGGGAGGAGGATGGAGAGGCGAGGTGCCGCGCGCGCGCGTTGGGAGATGAGGTGCTGGTGGTGGCTGTGGCCGAGGGGAGAGATGTGGCGGCTGTGGCGGTGGGGGGCGGCGGCGGCGGCTGTGGCGGTGGGAGGGCGGCGGCGGCGGCTACGGCGACGAAGAGGCAAGGCGCGTCGGGAGGTGGATGGGAGAGGCGATCGGGTGCTGCGCGTGTTGGGAGAGATGGCGGTGGTGGCTGTGGCGGTGGGGGGTGAGGGGTAGCGGCGGCGATGAAGAGGGGAGGCACGCGCGGAGAAGAAGGAGCTAGTAGATGAAAAAGTAAAAAAAAAAAATTACTGTGTCTGTGTGGTGTGTGTGTGTGTGTGTGTGTGGTGTGTGTTGTGTGTGTGTGTGTGTGTGTGTTTTGTGTGTGGGAGATGAAAAGTAAAAAAAAAAAAAAAAACAGAGAGATGGGCTGTGCTTGGGGAGGGAAAAGGCAAGTATTTTTTTTCATTTCCCGCCATATGTAATTTGCCGACACAAAAGCCAAGCGTCGTTAAAATTTCGACAGTAAAAAAATTTTACGATGCTTTTTAAGTGCGTCGTCGTAAAAGCGTCGGTATAGACCCCTTTTTTTTGTAGTGTAACTTGGGTAGAAACTTGCGCGATCCACCGAATAAAAATTATTTTATTAATAAAATAATATAAAATTAATATTATAAACGTAAATAAAATAGACAAGTCGAAATCAAATAAGATAAAAAAGAATTAAAAAAAAAAATTAACTATTAAATCGGTAATCTCGCGATGATCGAATTCTCGAAAAGAGTTTCGGTAATAAATAAATAAATCCTAATTTCTAATTAAAAGTTTCGAAGGAAGAGAATCATTCGATTTTGGAGTTTCTCTTGTACTATATTGGCTCTAAAAATTTTTTATATCCTTAAAAAAGAAAAAAGAAAAATATAAATTTTGAAAATAAATCTCGTCCGTTTATTTTTTCCACCTCTTCGTGATTGCAACGATTGAAATATTTCGCGTCCTTTCGATCTTCAAAATTTATAACATACATGTAGTATGAAAAAAGAAAGTTGCATTTTTTTTATTTTTCAAATTTGTAACTATATGCGTAGAATGAAGAAATGAAGTCGGTAAAAATAAAGAAAAAGTTACAAATATTGAAAATTTATAGATTCATATAGATATAGTATTGAATCAAAAGGGGAGCTCCTAAGCATTAATTTTCGGAATTTTTGAATTCCCTCTATATATATAAGGCTTTGATTGGTTCGCATGCATGTAAAGTGAGAGATACAATAATAATCGGAGAATTAAGTGGACCTTTTTTTTGGTATATTTGGTAGAGAGAAAAATGAATGGACATGGTGCTTTTAAGTAAAATAAGAGTGTGTACTTCATATCATGGGCTTAAATAGGGATGCTTTTGTATTAACATCACTATGATATCTAAGGAACTATTTGACTTCTTAAAAAATAACGAAAAAATAAAAAGTGATAATTTTTTGAAAAACTACAGGGACAATTACAAATTATTGATTTTGATTTAATCAGTACAAAAGAAACAAAGAAATCGCACCTTGCAACTATGAATCCATGAGT
Organism: Tillandsia leiboldiana; assembly: GCA_029204045.2. NCBI lineage: Eukaryota > Viridiplantae > Streptophyta > Magnoliopsida > Poales > Bromeliaceae > Tillandsia > Tillandsia leiboldiana. Next base: position 6,379,789 of record CM055076.1, on the reverse strand, counting down.
TGCATATAACAAGATAAAATGGTGATGGAGGGTTCTCATCGGAGACATCTTACTGAAAATAGAGTGGAGTGGTTCTAGTAGTTGTGTCATCTGCTTAGGTCCAGAGAAAACGGTGGATCACCTTTTTGTATTCTGTGTCTCAGCAAAAACACCACTGAAGGATTTGCTGTCAAATAAACTGGAGGTCCGTAACTGTACATCAGTCGATAGGCTTTGGGAAGCGAGCACTCTCAAGCAGGGTGCCTTTGGAAAAAGAGAACTTACCACCATTACGGCCACGTGGTGGAATATTTGGTTGGAACGGAACGGAAGAACATTTGAAAACAAGAAGCGAAGCTTTGAAGTTCTGCTAGCTGATATTAGGCTTTTCCGAACGGATTGGATTTTGTTCTGTGCCTAGATATCCTGCGAGCTGCTAAACCTTAGAATCCTTTTCTTTTTTTCTTTCTTTTTTTTTTCTTTTTTTTTAGCCTGGTTGCTCCACTGCGGTAGCCGGTTGCTCCACGTACGTTGCTAAATTTATTTTCGTTATGAATGAAGCGGTAGCATGCTGTCTTTTTTTTTTTCTCTCTCTCTCTCTCTCAAAATAATAATAATAATAATAATAATAATAATAATAATGATGGTGACAATGACAAATCAGATTAAGTGACAATAAAATAGCAAACACATATTGTTAAATATTTATGTTAATATCCGGTCTTAATTAATTTTATGATCAAGAGTTGGTTTTAATTATTGTGTTAAATCTTATTTCGTGTGGTACGAGAGGAGTGCGGCTTCATTATTGCGATGGTTTTTGATGAGTCCTCGTTGAAGTAGATTGATGAGACATATAATTTATTTCGTAATTAAATTTAAAAGTTTATTCTAATTTAAAATTTTTTAATTACTATTGAATGGTGAATTTAGAGGGACCCAACAAGGAATAATTAAGGACAATCTCATTTAAGTTATTTTCCCGTATTAATTAAGGGCTATATGGTACTTATTGTAACTTGTAAATACCTTATAATTAGAGATATATATAATTAAAAATACAGCAGTTGTGTTTCCTGATTAGCAAATTAAAAAAATAAAATTATATTTGATTAAATTTAATAATATAAAAAATACTGTAATAATTAATTTGTAGAATAAAATTATACAGTAATAACTTTTATAATGAAATTGTAATTCAATAGAAAACAACGTTAAAAAACGAAATGAAAGAAAAAAACCTAGTAGAAAAATGATTATATAGATATTTTAAAAAGATATTTAAAATATTAAATTATATTGTCTAACAAGTTTATAAATAACAGATTAGATCAATCGACTAAACTGGAAAATTAGCATATGCCAAACAAAGGACACAAATAAAATTTTAAAAAAAAGTTAGATATTAATGCACAGTTGGGTCTATCAAAAAAAAAAAAAAAAAAAAAAAACCCTCAAATTCTATACAATTGAAGACTAATAAAGATAGACTTTTATGTTTTTTATTTTGTTAGTTTCCAAATTCTCCTTCCAAAAAAAAAAAAAAAAAAAAAAAAAAAAAAAAAAAAAAAAACTATTTTTTACAGTCAAATAAATTCTTTCTTCTCCATTTTCTTATGGAAAATGCTAAAGTATAAAAATAGATGAGATGTAAAAAATATACACTACTTTTTTTTATTCCTATTTTATTATTCTTATCTAATATTTATTCCTTTTGCCGTGGCTAATCATCAATTAATTTATAATTACTATTATATTTAGTTGAACTTTATTTTTAATATTCTTATTATTTTTATATAACTTGATTATGTTTTATACTTTCAAGATTTACGCTGGTTGAAAATAACTAAATTTTCTCATAAATCACCCAATTTACGAAAAAAAAAAATAATAATAATAAGGAAAAAATTACAAAAGAAAACTATAAACTTGAAGCAAACTCTAAAGTCTTATGAAATGAGCTATTAATTTTGAAAATTCAATACAATATTAGACCTTTTTCGAATCAAAACATATCAAAAGTTATAAAAGCTTAAAATTTAAATTTTAAAATTTGATATCTTTTTGAAGGTGAAAGAGTCGAAGAGTGCTGAAATTTTTTTTTGAAGTAGTATAGTCTAACTATACTCCAAAAAATAATATTTTTTTTATCTGAGATAGTTAAATTATGCTACGTTTTAAAAAGGGATAATTACCTGTGTACCCCTGAAATCTGAAAAAATATCTGATTTACCCCTCTTATTTTTTTCTTTCCAATATATCATTCATACGTTTCACCGTTATTAAAAATATCCCTACCGTTTCCCTTTGTTAAGTTAACTAGGGTTAAACTAGAGTTAAATAATAATCGGAGTTGAAAACTATCAGATATACCTATTTTGTCCGGATTTAGGGTTTAGGGTTTAGGGTTTAGGGTTTTAGGGTTTAGGGTTTAGGGTTTTCTAGGGTTCTAGGGTTTAGGGTTTAGGGTTTTAGGGTTTAGGATTTAGGATTTTTTAGGGTTGTAGGGTTTAGGGTTTAGGGTTTTAGGCTTTAGGGTTTAGGGTTTAGGGTTTTAGGGTTTAGGGGTTTAGGGTTTTAGGGTTTAGGGTATATTTGAAAGGGCAAAATAGTAATTACACATAGATAACGGCAGTTCCAAACGGTACACTAACAGAGTTTAACTTCAGGGGTATTTTGGAAATAAGTTGGAACGTAAGAAGGGTAGTTTTAATATTAGCCTTCTAAGAGGGGTAAATCTGAAAACAGAAAAATTTTTAGGGATATGTAGGAAATTGCCCCTTTTAAAAAATATCCAAACAGGACGTAGAGTATTGAATCCTCCTCTTATAATATTAGAAATAAAAAAAAAAAAATTTGATCAAAGTTTATTTTTTTAAACACAAACAAATGAAGAACATAGCACTTGTAACCGGATTGTTCAGTAACAATTAAGTCCTAATACTCAAAGCTGAGACCAACTTATAATTCATAAAGCATTAGAAGTGGTGATATAGACTTAAGCACCACCCTATAGAAGTAAACAAAGAAAATTTTTTGAATCATCTTTAAAAAAAATACAAAAAGAAAAAAAAAACCAACTTGAGGAAGTGTGTTTAATTTCTTCTTCTTTTTTTTTTTGATTAAACAGGATAAAACTCTATTTGATTACAGAGTTGAACCAGAGATCATCCCAAATAGAAAGAAAAGGAACTGTAGCACATATCCCCAAACATAGCAATAGGGTGCCACCAAAACAGGAGATCCAAATTCAAAACAACGCCAACGACAACGACTACTACCACTACTAAATGAAGCATACACCATAGCAACCTTGACAAATACAACTTACAGATCAGAAAATAGCCACATCCCAGAATAGTGAGAAAACTAACATTGCCAATTAACAATTAACAAATTCCTAAACATCGGAGACAACCATGAAATACCGCCGAGGGAGTTGGAGAGGGCGGAAGGCATCCCAACAGCTGAGGAGGTCTGTTAAATGATCCATCCAAGCAGTCCCAATGCTTAAGCCTCAGAGAGCAGGAGTGTGGCCGAGTCAAGTTAGGGGGAGAGCTTGCCCTACCAAGGTCGAGGACCTACATCAAGAAGAGAGCTCCCCAAGTTGCCCATATAAGTTAAAGGAAAAGTAGAGAAGTAAACGAGCAAGATTCGATCGATGTATTAAAAAAGAAGAACTCAGAATGAAGAGGTTGATATCCCTTGATGCACGATAGGCGCTCACAGTTGCACAGTAGTTGACGGAGGGTATATAGACCCCGATGTGTAATCCAATGCCTAGTGTCTCAGTCAGGCATAAAAGCAAAGATGATAACCAGAAAAAAGCAAAACAATATAAAACCCAGAAGCCGGATCATAGATAAAACAAAAGAAACAGATTGGCAGTGTTAGATAGCACACATGGAGGGAACCAGTGCCAAAGCCCAAATTCTCTCTTCCAAATACAATCCGGGAGTCCTTAATGCCCAAAGTGGATTGTTCTTCCAACCCAGCTTAAGTATGAAAAGCATGATCATTCGTAATCCAAGATAGAATCCAAGATATAAACCAACTCCAGCTCCAGCATGCCAGCAATGATGGAACAATAGGGATCATCCCATTTATTCCTCAGTGTCAACAGAAACCAGGTATCGAAAAAAGCCAGAAAGATCAAACAGCTATTCAAACTCCAAAGCCATACAAAGGAGATCCGAACAGCTAAGGAGGTCATGATCGAGAGGGCCCTTGATGCATGGTAATCGTTCGATGATGCGCAGTAGTCAACGGATAGTATATAGAGCCCAGATGTGTAATCAAATGCCTAATTCCTCAGTCCTTCTGGTGTATGGGTTGGTTACTTCGCCATCCGATAGGGAAGTAAGTAACCCATACATCAGAAAGTGGAAATCGACCATTATTGCGCGAGCTTTTTCTGCATGGCCAACAACGGTGCATGGTTGCCCGAGCTTGGTTGGGAGGAGCTTCTGCCACATTCTCGAAGCTTTTCCAAGAAAGTTTTTGGTCCTCCAACTTGAGCTTGGTTGGGAGGAGCTTATGCTTTGATCAGTAACCGGCATGAGGCAAAACCCAAAATGAGGCAAAAACCGAGGTTGAGCTACCTGTTTGATCAGTAAGGTATCTATGCTTTTGCATGTGACCCAAAGCTTTTAAGTGGGAATCCACTATTGATGCCACCATTGTTGCCCGAGCTTCTTCTCCACGGCCAACAACTGTTCCAGCAGCCATATAAGGTACAGAGCTTTCTAGCAAATAAGTATGATTTTTGAGTTTTTCTTAGTTTGTTTTTATATTTAAATGTTTCTTATAAATGCTTAGTTTTCTAATTTTTGAAATCAAAATTAGAAGCACATAAAATTTGCCTTTTAAAATATGATTCTAATTTTAGGCTTAAATTTTAAATCTCGAAGCTTTTCCAAGAAAGTTTTTGGTGCTCGAACTTGAGCTTGCCATTGTTGCTGTGTTGAGTTGGGTGGTTGCCATTGTTACCATTGTTGTCGTGTTGAGTTGGGTGTTTTGCATGTAAGCTAGAGCTGTACCAAGAAAAAATGCCATTGTTGCGCGAGCTTCTTCTCCACGGCCAACAACGGTGCATGGATTGCCCGAGCTTGGTTGGGAGGAGCTTCTGCCACCTTCTCGAAGCTTTTCCAAGAAAGTTTTTAGGTCCTCCAACTTCAGCTTGGTTGGGAGGAGCTTATGCTTTGATCAGTAACCGGCATGAGGCAACTTTTTATATTTAACTGTTTCTTATAAATGCTTAGTTTTCTAAGTTTTGAAATCAAAATTAGAAGCACATAAAATTTGCCTTTTAAAATATGATTCTAATTTTAGGCTTCAATTTTAAATCTCGAACCTTTTCCAAGAAAGTTTTTGGTGCTCCAACTTGAGCTTGCCATTGTTGCTGTGTTGAGTTGGGTGGTTGCCATTGTTGCCATTGTTACTGTGTTGAGTTGGGTGTTTTGCATGTAAGCTAGAGCTGTACCAAGACAGGTATATTCATATGGGGTTTTGCATGTAATGTTTCTGCAAAATTTTCTGTTCACATATGTAACCCTGTTGAATCTGAGTTCATTTTTGCCCCTCCCTACTTTAAGTTTGGTGATCATCGAATTCATGAGGGATCATGGTTTTGTATTAGGAGAAGTATTTAAAAGAGGGGTAGGTTTGTAATTAGAAAGGTATACAAGTTTTTAAAGGGACATGTATGTAAATTCACATTATGCATGTAATGTTTCTGCAAAATTTCCTGTTCACATATGTAACCCTGTTGAATCTGAGTTCATTTTTGTCCCTCCTTATTTTAAGTTTGGTGATCATCAAATTCATGAGGGATCATGGTTTTGTATTAGGAGAAGTATTTAAAAGAGGGGTAGGTTTGTAATTATAAAGGTATACAAGTTTTTAAAGGGCATGTATGTAAATTCATATTACACAGGAGATATGTAAACAGATAATAATTTTTTCCTTTTTTTTGTGGGGGGTGAGTGTATATGCAAATATTTTTTTTTACCTTAAATAATTTCCTGCTGGGAGGATTAGAAGCAAATTGGTTTTGTTCATCTGTCGCTTCGAGTTACTGAAGCTGATTAGTGACTTGAAAATTTTAACATTTGCAGTTTTTCTGCTTAAATATTTGCATATGCCATTTTCTTTCCTTTTGATACCTGTCTTCTGTTTTGTTGTGGTTGTAGGCAATCTTTTTCATCATCTCTGAAGTAATGCAACTATTTAGGCTCATATGGGGATTCTTCTTTCTCTCTCTGTATTTCTTTGATTGTTATTTATTTTCTTATATTCATATGTGAGGCAAAAACTAGGGTTGAGCTAACCATTTGATCAGTAAGCTATTTGTGTTTTTGTATGTGACCCAAAGCTTTTAAGTGGAAATCCACCATTGATGCGACCATTGTTGCCCGAGTGTCTTCTTCACAGCCAGCAACCGTGCATGGTTGCCCGAGGTTGGTTGGGAGGAGCTTCTGTCACCTTCTTGAAGCTTTTATGTTCTTCTAATTTTGATTTCAAAAATTAGAAAACTAAGCATTTATAAGAAACATTTAAATATAAAAACAAACTAAAAAAAACTCAAAAATCATACTTATTTGCTAGAAAACTCTGTACCTTATATGGTTGTTGGAACAGTTGTTGGCCGTGGAGAAGAAGCTCGGGCAACAATGGTGGCATCAATAGTGGATTCTCACTTAAAAGCTTTGGGTCACATGCAAAAGCACAGATACCTTACTGATCAAACAGGTAGCTCAACCTCAGTTTTTGCCTCATTTTGGGTTTTGCCTTATGCCGGTTACTAATCAAAGCATAAGCTCCTCCCAACCAAGCTCAAGTTGGAGGACCAAAAACTTTCTTGGAAAAGCTTCGAGAAGGTGGCAGAAGCTCCTCCCAACCAAGCTCGGGCAACCATGCACCGTTGTTGGCCGTGCAGAAGAAGCTCGCGCAACAATGGTCGATTTCCACTTTCTGATGTATGGGTTACTTACTTCCCTATCGGATGGCGAAGTAACCAACCCATACACCAGAAGGACCTCAGAGAGAGAGAGAGAGAGAGAGAGAGAGAGAGGGAGATATATATATATATATAATATATATATATATATATATATATATATATATATATAATAAAATACAATTCCTTCTTCCCGACATCAGATGACCGGCGAGAGCCGGAGAAAACCCACAATAAGGAAAACCGAGAGAGAGAGAGAGAGAGAGAGAGAGAGAGAGAGGAGAGAGAGAGAGAGAGAGAGAGATATACATATATATTATATATATATAAAGTAAAGAGTCCGGCTAGAATACTATCGATAGCACCAAACAATTGGTGCTATCAGTTTTCAGCCGTTGGATGAAAAGATATGCGGTTGGGATTATAGTGGTCCCCTAGGGTTTAGGGGACCACTATAATCCCAACCGCATATCTTTTCATCCAACGGCTAAAAACTTGATAGCACCAATGGCTTGGTGCTATCGATAGTATTCTAGCCTATTTACCTCTAACAATAGAGGTCCCTCTCTAGCCGAGAATATGTATTTCTTTAACTGTTATTTATTTTCTTATATTTATATGTGGGGCAAAAATTAGGGCTGAGCTAACCATTTGATCAGTAAGCTATCTGTGCTTTTGTATGTGACCGAAAGCTTTTAAGTGGAAATCCACCATTGATGCGACCATTGTTGCCCGAGTGTCTTCTTCACGGCCAGCAACCGTGCATGGTTGCCCGAGGTTGGTTGTGAGGAGCTTCTGTCACCTTCTCGAAGCTTTTCCAAGAAAGATTTTGGTCCTCCAACTATGTGTTGAGTTGGGTGGTTGGTGTATTATGCTTTCATGCACACAACGTGTTTGGGAAAATCTCCGAGAGAGGCCAAATTGAGTTTTCGCCATTAATCTGAAGGTTCTTCTTTCTCTCTCTGTATTTCTTTAATTGTTATTATTTTGTTATATTTATATATGAGGCAAAAATCGAGGTTGAGCTACCTGTTTGATCAGTAGCCTATCTGTGCTTTTGCATGTGACCCAAAGCTTTTAAGTGGAAATCCACCATTGATGCCACCATTGTTGCCCGAGTTTCTTCTCCACGGACAACAACCGTGCATGGCTGCTATCAATCCGGAACCCCAGTTTCGTCTGTGGTTCAATGGTGTATCCAAGTTGAGTTTTCGCCATCAATTTGAAGGTTCTTTTTCTGGATTCTTTTTCTCTACCTACTTCGCCGTCCGTGTGTTGTCTATGGTTCAATGGTGTATGGCTTGGTTACTTCACCATCAGATTGTGGGTTTCGTGCCGTGGAAATATCGGGGAGAGGTCAAATTGAGTTCTCGCCATCAATCTGAAGGTTCTTTTTCTGTTTGTATTTCTTTAATTATTATTTACTTTGTTATATTATATATAGTAATACTGTATTTTTGGATTGTTTTTCTATGCCTACTTCGCCGTCCGTGTGTTCTCTGTGGTTCAATGGTGTATGGGTTGGTTACTTCGCTATCCGATTGTGGGTTTCGTGCCGTGCCTGTTGGGATTCTCTCTCTGTGCCTGTTCCCCCGTCTGTATGGGGGGGCCGACGCATCTCGCTATCCGGTTGTGGGTTTCGTGCCATGCCTGTTGGGATTCTCTCTCTGTGACTGTTTCGCCGTCTGTATGGGGGGCGACGCATCGTGGACCTGTCGTGGTGCTTATGTTGTCCTGTTCGGATTGTCTCTGGGGATGTGCCGCCTACTGACTTGATGAATTTGGCCTCATTGTTGTCACCATCAACCTGAAGGTTCATCTTTCTCTCCCTCCGTATTCCTTTATTTGTTACATGTTGGCCTGCCGGTGACGCGGCACCATTCTTGACCTGAGTTCGAGTCCAATAATTGTGGCCGCCCATCCATTGTATGCTGAAGATTGTGCCTTGCTTAGACTTTCTCTAATTACCAAAGCTTTTAAATGAAAATCCACCATTCATGCAACCATTGTTGCCCGACCTTCTTCTCCACGGCCAACAATAGTGCATGATTGGTTTGGAGGAGCTTCTGCCACCTTTTCGAAGTTTTTCCAACAAAGTTTTCCCTCCTCCAAATTAAAATAATTCGTTCTTTAAAATTTTAAAATTTTTTAAAATTTTAACCATAATAGCATTTAACCATAATATTAAATTTTTTTTAACCATAATAGCATTTAAAATTCAAATATTAAAATATAAATTATAAATTTCGTTCGCATTTTCAAATTTAATATTTTAAAATAAAATATTATTCTAAATTCTCCTTTTTCTTAATCTACTTTTTTTCTTATAATAGAGGTCGAGCGCAACAATGGTGGCCGCCCATCCATTGTAAGCTGAAGGTTGTACCTTACTAAGACTTTTGCTAAAATGTTTACTACATGATTATATAATTTTTATTTAAATGTATAAGATTAAATTCATAAATTTGAATAAAAAATTATATGATATCTGTTCAAATTAAAAAATTATAAGCTATCTGTGCTTTTGCATGTGACCCAAAACTTTTAAATGAAAATCCACCATTGATGCCACTATTGTTGCCCGACCTTCTTCTTCATGGCCAACAATGGTGCATGGTTGGTTGGGAAGAGCTTCTGCCACCTTTTTGAACTTTTTCCACCCAAGTTTTCGCTCCTCCAAATTTAAATAATTTATAGTTTAAAATTATCAAAAAATATTGGAGATATTCAATATTTTTAACCATAATAACATTTAAAATTTAAATATTAACATATGAATTATAAATTCCATGTGCATATTTCAAATCTAATATTTTAATATAAAATATTATTTTAAATTTTTCCTTATCGGCTAAATAATTTGTTAATTTCAGCCAAATATTTCAAATCTAATATATCTATTTAAAAATTACGCTATATTGCTACTAAAATGGTTAATACATTATTATATAATTTTTATTTAAATCATACAAAATTTAGTTTAAATTTATAAGTGCTTTCCCTTTTTTTTTATTAAAATATATAAATTAATCTTATATATATATATATATAAGATTAAGATCAAATTTATTAAGTTCATAAATTTGATCTTAATCTTATATATATATATATATATATATATATATATATATATATATATATATATATATATATATATATATATATATATATATAAGTACTTCTTCATTTTTTTTTTTATGTTATGTGTAAAGTCATTTTAATTCTCTTTTTTTAAAAAAAAAATTATATCAAAAGATTGAGAGTGATGTGATATTAGTAGATTTGATAGCAAATCTCCTAATGATAGCAAATTTGGTAATATATATAGTATATATGTGGGAATTATAGCCACTCTTTATCCTTGATGTGATGTTCACTAATTCCCACATACATACTATATATTTAATATATGTGGCTAAAGAGGAGGTGATGTGATATTAGGAGCTTTGCAATCATAGTTATTAAATTTGAAAGTGATGTGTATATATAATATATAAATAATATTATTAAGTGATTTCATCTCATATTTATTAATCCACAAATATTTTGCATAGAAAAATATTATATACGACTAAAGAGAAGGTGATGTGATATTAGAAAATTTGCTATCATAGTTATTAAATTTGAAAGTGATGTGTGTATATATAATATATAAATAATATTGTTAAGTGATTTCATCTCATATATTTAATAATCCCTAAATATTTTGCATAGAAGAATGTGTCAGATTCTTCTAGATTTTTATCATAACTTTCTTGATGTGGTGTTCACTAATTCCCACATCACCTATGATAGCAAATCTCCTAATATCACATCACCTTCTCTTTACTCATATATAATATTCTTCTATGCAAAATATTTGGGGATTAATAAATATGAGATGAAATCACTTAATAATAACAAATCTCCTAATATTCTCTTTATCCTTGATGTGATGTTCAGTAATTCTCACATATATACTATATACTATATATATATATATATATATATATATTTATATATATATATATATATATATATATATATATATATATATATATATATATATATATATATATATATATATATATATATATATATATATATATATATATATATATATATATATATAATATAATATAATATATGGCTAGAGATCTAAAGAGAACGTGATGTGATATTAGTAGATTTGTTATCATTTGAGTATGATGTGATATTAGGAGATTTGCTATCATGTTATTAAATTTGAAAGTGATGTTTATATATAATATATATATAATATATATATCTAAAGAAAGTGATCTGATATTAGTATATATGACTAGAGATCTAAAGAGAACGTGATGTGATATTAGTAGATTTGCTATCATTTGAGGATGATGTGATATTAGGAGATTTGCTATCATGTTATTAAATTTGAAAGTGATGTTTATATATAATATATATATCATATATATACCTAAAGAGAAAGTGATCTGATATTAGTAGATTTGCTATCATAGTGATCTGAGATTTACTATCATGTTGTATATTCCTAAGTCATTCCATCTCATACTTTACTAATCCCCAAATATTTTGTATAGAAGAATGTGCCAGATTCTCCTCCCTATCATATACATCCTCTTTTTGGGATATCCATAAGATTCTTTTGATGTGTACATATAATATATAAATTATTTATATATTATTAGATTTGAGGGTTATGTTATATTAGGAGATTTGCTATCATGTTGTATATTGCTAAGTCATTTCATCTCATCCTTTACTAATCCCCAAATATTTTGCATAGAAGAATGTGCCAGATTATCTTTATTTGATATCCATAAGATTCTCTTGATGTATATATATAATATATAAATTATTTATATATCTAAAGAAAAAGTAATGTGATATTAGTAGATTTGCTATTATAGTTACTAAATTTGATATGATATTAGGAGATTTGTTATCATGCTATTAAATTTGAAAGTGATGTTTGTATATAATATATATATTAGAAAGTGATGTGATATTAGTAGATTTGCTATCATAATTATGATTTGCTATCATGTTGTATATTGATAAGTCATTCCATCTCATAGTTACTAACTTTGAGAGTGATGTGATATTAGGAGATTTGCTATCATGCTATTAAATTTGAAAGTGATGTTTGTATATAATATATAAATTACAAAGTGATGTGATATTAGTAGATTTGCTATCATAATTATTAAATTTGAGTGTGATGTAATATTAGGATATTTGCTATCATGTTGTATATTGATAAGTCATTCCATCTCATTTTTTACTAATCCCCAAATATTTTGCATTGAAGAATGTGCTAGAATCTTTTACCTATCATACCTATTCCTTTCTTGATATTCATTCCTATAAATATTGGTTGATTGTGTACTATGGCATTAACTCTTTGGAATTTAAAGACAAAAGGTAATATGTATTCCTATAAATATTGATTGATTGTGTACTATGTCATTAACTCTTTGGAATTTAAAGACAAAAAGGTAATACGTATTGCTGTAAATATTGATTGATTGTGTACTATGACATTACCTTTCTGGAATTTAAAGAGAGAGGATAAAGAATATGATAATAGTAAATTCACTATTCACTTATTCCATGCTTAGAATGACCATCATTAATTCTTTACTAACTGCTCTACTGTTCCCTAGGTGTTCTCTTATTTTTGTACTATTTCCTACGTGTACTGTGCTCAATTTTTACTGACTGCTTACAAGGTACGGCTCTTCCCCATGCATGGTTTATAATTCCCATCTTTGATTTGTCTTAATGTACTCTCCCTACTCAGTTTCTTTTGCTTCACTATTTTGGTTTTTGCATTACCTTTTCTGTACTTTGGGTTCTTTTGCTTTCCGTGTACGGTTGGTTTTCACTTTTGGTTCCCGCGTGGGTTCTCTGTGCAGTCTTTTTTCATGTGTTGTTGTTTCCTGCAGAATTTTTGTTTACATTCAGTTTTACCTTCCCTATTTGGCTATGATGCTAAAAAGGAATGGTCTTAGGTTTGATTGTCCTTTGACTGGCAACCAGCCGTTTGTTGGTGGTTTGGAGGGCCTGTTAAGTGATGTGTGTATATAATATAAAAGTGTAATTTATTTTATAGTCATTTTACTATAAATTTTTGAATGAGAGAATACTAAAGTAAAATTATGCTAGATAGTAAGAAAGTGTTTGGTTGCACGTAAAATTATAAAAAAGAATTTTTGATGAAAAATGTTTGACATTTTGTAGTGTTTGGTTTGTAGGGAAAAAAAAAGTAGTCTTCCATCAACATTTGTTTGGTTGAAAGGAAAAAATTATATTTGTTTGGTTTGGTGAAAAAAAAAAAAATGAAGAAAGTTTTCGAGAGCTTGAGTTTTCGTTTTTCGCTGATTTTTGACGAAAAACGAAAACACAATTTTTTTTCTAAAATTTATAAAATTAAATTTTTTAAATTTTTTTTTTTTTATGGCTAAACAAATATACGAAAAATAAATTTTCAAGTGAAAAAGTAATTTTTACTGTATTGTATGGTGAACCAAACACACCCTACGCGACAAATAGAAGTTTATTCAATATTTTAATTAGGGTTAATTGCATACAACTCCATATAAATATATCAAATAACAAATATATCCATATAAAGTTTAATCTTTCATATTTATTCTTTCAAAAATACTAAAATGTTCATGTATGTCCCTACCGTTAATAATCGTTAGAAAAATATAATTAATCATAAATTAAATAGTTAGTCTTGATTAGTTATTGAGATAAATTTACTTTCTTACTCTTCAAATATATTTGTACTATTCTAATAGTTGGACTTTTAGAATGATATATTTGAAATGACAGAACTGTCATTTCACTTATATTCTGTTAAAAAATAAATAGTGAGCTAACAGTAACAAAATAGAGAGATATATATAAATAATTTAGAATTTTTGAGAGTATAAATATGAATAGTTAAACTTTATGGTACCGTTTGGTTCGGAGATAATGAGCTTGGGGATAAATTTTTTTATCCCTGAGATAGGCTATTCCGGGATAGTAAGGGATAAAAGAAAAATAGTGTCTGATTTGTAAAACTGTTATTTTATGAATAGCTGAAATTGTGTTTGGTTCATTTCTTGGAATAAGCAAGAATAGTAAAAAAAATATGGTGGTTAAAAATCTATAATACCAATTTTGCCCTTAGCATTCTTCCATGAATATTTGATCCATTGTTAATGTTTTTTTTGGTTTAAATTTTATGTTAATTTAATACTCATGAATAAAATTTTGAGTTTAGAGATATTTGAAGAGTTCATAATTAAAGTAAATAATTTCAGCAAATTAAGACAGTACATGACTCCATAACGGCTGCATTAGTTAAAAAAATTATGCCACCCTCCGATTGGTATGTATATAGCTTTTTCCTACATCATAGTTTTAATTTTTTCAACTCTTTCCCCCAAGACAGTATCATATCTGAATATAGCTAGCAGCTTTAGATTCATCATTGGTCCCCTCCTTCATTCATGTGCAATTGAAAGTTATTTCAACTTCAGTAAAACTTTAAATATTTAGTTGAAGTTCATATATACAAATAAATCAAATTAACAACATGTGAGAATATTTACTATCAGATCAGAATATAAAAATTAAAATTTGTAGTTAAAGTTCATAATCAAATAGTGAGTTACAACGGTAGAAACTCGAAATATTTTATTTTAATAAATAGAGTAAAAGTGAATTTTGAGCTGGTTTTGAATTTAAAAGACCTTTGTTGACCTATATGGTCAATCGCCAGTGTGCAAGTCGCACTATGCACTAGGCAAAAAGGCTATTTTCCAATCCGAACGTAATCGTGGAAATCCGAGATGACCGTTGCGATCGTCTCGTCGAACTGAGCGAGATTCATATTCTGCACTTTTCGATCTGACGGTCGGATCTTCCAGAAATCGATAAAGAAGCGGGCAAATTACCGCGACCAATGTAACCGTGGTCTGCGCACAGGTCACTTAAGTGAATTACTGTAGATGAACAGTAACCTCAAATTTTGAGACTCCGACGGATGCAACGTTGACTGATTCACTGTTCGGAATCCGAACATAGTGATCCAGGTAGTCGATTTGATCGGTTTCATTATTCTGAACGCAATGGCACTGACGAAATCTGCATCTGACGAGCCTAAAGCATCGTAAAGCGTGTCGAACTGTATAATTTACAGTATAAGATGGAATTTAAAAATTATAGAGCTAAATTTTAGCGAACCAAAATCGCTACCTGATAGGTTTCGTCAAGCCGGACGTCGTGGCGGTGTCAGATTTTCAGTTTGACAGTCCGGTTGTCTCGAAAAATGTGAAATACGGCAGAAAACGCGATAAATTGCACAATAATCCCTATAATTGTGCCTCGATTTTTGTGCCACTAGTTTAGTGAGGGACCTAGGTGCGAAGTAAGTTGGCAGTGAGGGTCTGGACTTAAAAGGTAGTGAGATGAGGGGCTAATAGGCAATTGTGCCATACACTATATATAGATGCATTTAGGGTTAGGGTTCCTCAAAACCCTAAACCCCGAAGCCTCTGCCCCCAGCCGCCAGCCTAACTGTTTCCCCTCTTCTGCCGCACTCCCCGGAGGTCGCGCACTGGCCGCCGTCGCTTCATCCGAGAGAGAGAGAGAGGAAGGAGAAGTTGGAACCAAACCTTTCCAAGTGGGATCTGGAGTTCCTGAGGTGTTTCCCTGTACCTGAGGATCTTTTGGGTGCTTGCCGAGGTCGCGCGAAGAAGGAGAAGTGATTCCGGCTTCTTCCTCATCTTCACCAACTCCGGCAAGGTGAGTTCCTTTAAACCAATGGTTCTCTGCACCCCGGACCATTAGCAGTAGCCTAATTAGGACCTAGGCATGCCTCGTGCCAAGCCCCGAGCCCCCATGCACGTTGGTTGGCCGGCGGGGGAAAACTATTGCCGGAAACCTAGATATTGCTCCGCCTCTTTACAGCCCCGTAACCGATGGACCAAAAATGCTCAAACTTGGTATGTAGGAACTGTAGGACCCATAGATTAATTCTGCAAAGTTTGAACCAAGATGGTTAAGTATTTAGAGAGAAAATCGAAACCCTAAATTTCGGGTTTTATGTACTTCGGCCGAGCTCTTTGCTCCGGCGCCGGCGAGCCACCTCACCGCCGGCCACCTACCCAGAACACTTTCTGGGACCAAGGGGATCCCAGCCATGCTATTGCATGGCTTCCATGCAGCTTGAAATCCAAGGTGCCATGGATAACCCGAAAATGGACCAAAACGCGGCCGCCGGAGCTCCGGCCAACTCCGGCCGGGGAGAGTTGGTCGGGAAGCTTCGTGTGAACCCGAGGAACAACTGCATCCAAGTTGGAAGGCTTCATATGGCCTCTGGAAAATTTCGCCATTAATGGGTTGAAGCTCCAAACCGAGCTTTGCTCCCCGCCGCCGCCGCCGCACCCCGTCGCCGGGCACGGGTTCAGGTAAGTTTGGGATGTGTTTTAGCATCAAATTGTGCAAATGGTATGATCCCAGACCCCTTGGTTGAGTGGTCACGAATTTCTATGATAAACACATCATCTTCTTCCCCGAGCTCCGGCCAACCGTGGGTTTGGGCTTGCTCCAAGTTGCTGGAAAAGCTCCTGCAATTTGGAGGAGCATTTCCCTCCAAGAAATGTTGGCCCAGGTGCTGTGGTTGCAGAGAACAAATCCAAGATTGGGCTATGTGAATGTTGTATATTTTGTGCCCTTAAGGTGTTTGTGGAAATGCCTGAATGAAGAAAAAATTGGAATTTTGGTTTGATGTAAAAATAAAAAATGCTCCAAATGATCCCCTGAGCTCGATGCTCACTTCAGATCAAGTCAGATCTGTGGGGAATAGTGTTTGGGGCATTGTGTATGTTGTTAGTAAGCAAGATGTTGGATCTTGTTGATCCATCAATGCAGGGCTGCAAATAGGGCAAGCCCTGTGCTTTTTAAGGCATTTTGAACATATACCTAAAGCAGATTTTAGAGTGGATCAATAAAAGTTAAGTATAATGAAATCAACCTCTAAGTGAATAGTTTAGCCCAAAGTTGATTCCGGGCTGTTTGCAAAGCCGCGACAGTGAGCTCCTGGCTAATTTGGGGTCACTGAACGCGATGCCCGCGTTTAATTTAAGTTTTGATCAGCCGCAGAAACAAAAATGCAATTAGGCTATGTTAGAATGGTATTTTATGGCCCGAAGTTTTTCTCGGGTTTCATGCTGCCGCAAATGTGTGAGCACGGTGTTCAGCAAGTTAAAAGTCACCTGCTGGAAGTGACGGATCGTGAAAATGAGTTTCCAGTTGAAAGAACGAGCGAAAACAGTGCTCAAAAATCACTAAAAGTGCGATTTTCGGAAACTCTAGGGGTCTAAATGCAGAAATGACATTGTATAAAGTTAAAAACAGTAGGTTGGTCTAGATGTTGTCGTTAAACATTGTTAAAAGATTTAAGTTGATTGGGATAGTTTAGGTTAAGTTAGAATTAAACTAAGTTCCTGAACTATGTTTGATTCAGGTTGATTCAGTTGACTCTGGTTCTGAGCATACAGTTGATTTGGTTTAGTCGCCTGTGATTTATCAGGTGGGTTTATCTTCGGTCCGGGCTTATCATTTCGGCCCTCTGGGGTACAGTATTAGTTGGACCCCTGTTTTTGAAGCTTAGTTTCTACTTTGAGCTTATCCTTTCTTTGAATGTGTTACGCCTGATTAATGATCTCTATGTATCCGTTGCAAAGTATTTTTGATTCTAGTTGTTGCTTTCATATTTCATATCCTTATTCTGGACATTGCCATGCCTGTTGATTAGCATTAGATGTTTAGCCTGTTTATCCGTTGATCTTTCGATACCCTGCTAGACACATAGTTTTAATTAAATTACGTTTTACCGAACATCGTTGGGTCGCCTGAGTCTGTTCTTGTTTGATAGGACAAAGGCATTGCTCTTCGAGGTTTAGATCTAAACCTGTTTTTAAAATGATTCTTCCAAAAATGTGTGTTTAGTGGTGTATGGTTGGTTTGTTTGCTAGATTATAATCAGTTGTTTCCTAAGTACCATGACTTGATTTCTGGATGATGTCATATCTGTCTATCAACATTGTTGATTCATATTTCATAGTTGTTGTTGTTGATATTGCATATGGTTGAGATTTGTTGTTGATTCTGCATTGAGTTGAGATGTTGATATCACTGTTGCATCCCAGAGGGGATTTCCCGGCTTGTTGCCGATTACCCGGTCAGTGGACCGTGAGTTTGAGCATTTGCATTTTATCGCCCGCACCGTTGTACTTCACGAACATAGCCGGGGTCGCTCCCCGTGGAGATTGTTTTTTACCGGTAAAGTGGTCAGCAGTGGCGACCCGTGACCCCCAGGGGGGAATGTCAACCAGGTGGTGCCAGGTGGGCAGTTTGCCTGAGGTCTTGTAGACCAATATGGTGGCTTGTGATTGGGTAACTTGTTATTTCAGTTATTGATGCATGTGTTGCCTATTTAGCCTGTTTTTGTCATAACCTGCTTTTATCATATCTCATGATTACCTGGTTCCTGCTATAGTTATCAACCTATGCTTGCTCCAAGATTTTGTAAATTTGCTTTATTTACAGCTTCAAATACATATCTGCTTGTCCTAACATGTGATTATTACCATCCTCTAGTATTGTATATCAGTAGGTACGATCTGCTATTTCTCGGCTCGTCGTGCCCACTGGGATACACTCCGGTGTGTCTCACACCCTCGGGTGACTGTTTTCAGGTCGAGCGGGTGTTGGGATGTCGGGACGAATCGGCGAGGCATCGATATAGAGGTTGACCCTGAACGGACGAAAAGTTATGTAATAGATGTTTGAGAGAAAGGAAATTGTATATCAGTGGTATATTTGTAAAGATAGTTGTAAAGTTTATTTGTAATAATGTTAAGTGTAGTACGTAGTAGTACTCTGATGTTGTTGCCAAGCTAGCTGTGCATATATAGAAAAGGCTCAATCCCAAAGGAGGTTGGGACTCTTCTATATATGTGGCGGTCTGTTGCGCCCTGGCTGGTTTCTAAAACTCTGAGTTGAGAAAAAAAAAAAATAATATTTTAGACACTGATTGCTGAACTCGGGGCGTGACAACAACAATGCTGAAAATCCAATTAACAATATGACATGTGAGAATATATCAAAGCCAAAACTACAAAAGCACAATTAATTGGGAGTATAATCAAATAAAATATCACCTCGATGGGATAAGAATAATGCTGAAAATCCAACAGCGAACACTTCTACACCAACACAGGTATAAAAACAAAACCACCAAAATAGTACCAGAGATAGGGCAAGAGATCGAATGTAAAGAGAACCACTACCTTTGATTCTCACTCAGTTTTATAGAGGAAAGGGGGAGAAATAAGTCATACTGTTTACCTGCGAGATTGGTGGTCACACTTAATTAGCGACTTGACTACACAGTAAAGTCATCGAGAATGAATGAGGAGATATCTTGCCTCAGATTGCAGGAGAATCGTCACGCCCCAGGGGTTTATTGAAGCGAAAAATAGCGCAATAATTTTTTTCTTCTTTTTTTTTCTCTTTTGAGAAGGACACACCCGCTGGTCACGTGCACAGACCCGCCACATACGCTAGCGTCCTCGGTGTTGCTAACCGGATCCCCCTAACGTATGTACGGTGTACAAACACAACTATACCTTAACCACGCAAGCCACGGATGAAGAGAATAAGAGAACCATTAAATAAACACATTAACCGGACAGTCTCGTAAGTTTGAAAGGATAAATCCACGGGTTTGGAAAACGGTGTCCACACGACGGCGGGTTTTTAAAACGTTTTCGCAATCTCTTTTCTTTATTTAAAAACGGCTGTCCAAAACGCATAACTAGAAACATAAGGTAAACTGGTCGAAACGTAGAGTCATAAGTCCATCCCAACATCCACAATATCCACGATAAACAAAATCACATGCATAGAATCTAACCAACCGAAATAATCAACTAAGAAAAAAGGGAAAACGTCACCAGCAGAAAAGGCTAAATCCCTCTAGTCGTAGCCTCACCGCCGTCCCGGATCCCACCCCTGAGCGAACCTATCACAGTGTGGGAAGTCAGTGACTAGAAGAGTATAAAGAATAACGCACTATAAGTACGATGCAAAAGGGTACATATAATAAGTCAAACCGTAGCACCGGAGTAACCACATCCCTATCCTGTGATCGACCGTACCCCTCCCTGAGAAACTGAAATAAGCACCTGCCGTGATGGTCCGTGGACCTCGGGCAAAAGAAACACCTTTCCGCTCTCACCTTGGTGCAAGTTAACCCCCCACTGCATGAGTGCAGCACCGCAAATAGCCGCAAGGGGCCCCCACTAACGTCATCTAGTGGGGTTC
Source organism: Tillandsia leiboldiana (assembly GCA_029204045.2). Lineage (NCBI taxonomy): Eukaryota > Viridiplantae > Streptophyta > Magnoliopsida > Poales > Bromeliaceae > Tillandsia > Tillandsia leiboldiana. The sequence continues at coordinate 6,359,478 of CM055076.1, read as the reverse complement.
ACGGGTCATCAGACCATCTCTCCGGAAAAGTACACCAACACGGTGGCCAAACCGCTGGTGTGCGTGCAAGCGCCATGAGCATAGAAATAGTAAAACGTGGATCAAAGACACTTGCGACGTCAGTCGCTCCGAAAAGATGAAGTGCATAACATGGGGTTAGTCACAAACTCGTAATATAGCATCGACCGAAAACTACCGTACCCATAAGAAACATAACTGTAAAACAACGTCGAAAACGAAGGAAGGGGGAGCCCGGTCTGTTCCAACCGAGACATCCCCCCCACTTTTCGGATAAAGGTACCCACCTCAGAAAGCGTCGACCGAAACACCTGAAATCGTCCCACGCCTTCGCACGACTCCCGGACCTAAAAAAAAGTCCCCAAAAACAACAATAAGACTAAACCTTGCCCTGCAAAACAAAGGACCTAACCTCTGTCCGGAAAAAGACAGACAGCACCAAAAACCCAACCTATCGCGGCGCAAACAACAGCGCGGCACGGACAGCCCCGCGCGCGCACGGGCGGCGTGGCGCATGCAACCGCCCTCCCCCGCGCGGGCGCGCAAATAGCGCGTCAGCCCCGCGCGGGTACCACCCTCGCGCGGGTGCGCGCGGCGCCAGCAGCAGCCCCGCGCGGGCACCATCCCCGCGCGGGTGCCCGCGGCACGAGCAGCAGCCCCGCGCGGATCCTCCAGCGACGCGCGGGTAGCGCGCGCCCTGTCCGCGCGGCGGCGTCGCAACGCAAGCAGCCCCGCGCGGCGCGGTGCGCGGCTCTTCAGCGGCGGCGGCTAGGGAATCCTAGCGTCGTTCGACAACAAAGACGCAACAAAAGCACAAAACCCTAGAGGACCAAAAACGCAAAACGAAACAACGGAAATAGGAGAGAGATGAGCCGCTAACCTTGGTCTAAGCGGAAACGTCGACCCGATCCCTTTCCTGGCAGGTAGAGGGTATCCGGATTCGTTCCCACGGCGTTAGCGTCGTTTTCGTCTTTTGGTTCCCAGCACCACGAGAAGGAACGAGAAGGAAGTAAAGAGATGGGATGCGGTAAACAGATAAATTATTTCTGGTGTACGTACCGCCCCAAAACTCAGGTATAAAAAGAAGGGAAAAATCCCAACCGACTTCTCGATAAGTGTGCCACCTACGCATCATTTCAGAAATAGTCGGCACGGATTTTAATGCACCAACAACCTACCGGGCTCGACTTACCCGATCGCACCCGCTAACTATAAACGGCCTATTTCGGGAGATCCGTGTGTCCGATTCACTCCCCGATCGCACCGTTGTTCCCGGTTAAGCGAGCTCTACCGCGAAATAATATTCACACCCGAAAACGCACGAAGGATAAAATTCCTAAAAACTAATTTTATTCATAAATGAAAGGTAAGTGAAAGGTAAAAATTAAAAGTGTCATTACAAGAATATAGAGAAAGAAAGAAAGATGAGAAAGGGGTTACTGATGAAGGCGGATCTCAAATGAGTTATAGCTCATTTATTATGCTCGCTGCGAGATGAGTCGAGAGAAGTAGAGAGGAAGGAGATGGCGTCCGACATGAGGAAACAAGAGATCGGGCATAAACGAAGGGCGATGTAGGAGGAGGAAGGTAGTTGTGCGGGAATTAATGAAGAAGGGCATTTTTTTCAACCTTTTGCCACTGGGATCAGCTCGGAAGGAGATGGCGTCCGACACGAGGAAGCAAGAGATCAGGCATTAACGAAGGGCGATCCGGGAGAAAAAAGGTAGGTGCGGGGGCATTAACGTAGAAGGTGATTTTTTCCAACCTTTGCCCCTGGGATAAACAGCGGGACGAAGCTATTCTGCTAGTCCCAGGGAATAGCTCTTAACGGGGGTTATCCTTGGATAACCCATTAAGGCTATGTTTGGTTGGGGGATAAAGGGGGGATAATTTCTTTATTGCCCCCTTTATCCCCCAAACATAAAAAAAAAACTGGGGGAATTTGTTATCCCTCACTTAACGGGCTATTTTGGAATAGCCCGTTAAGGAAGGAGGATAACAATTCCTTCCATTGGTGGGAACAAGGTTGTTCCCATCCGGAAACAACCTTGTTTCCATATTTTTTTTTTTTTTTAAAATTAAATTAAAATTTATAAAATTGTAAATTTAAATTGTTTTATTTTATAAATTTTAAAATTTTTAATTTAATTTTTTTTATAAATCTAAAACTTTAAAAAATTTTAAAAATTTAAAATTTATACAAATTTTGTATATATAAATTTTTAAATTTTTTATAGAAATTTTTTAATTTATAAAAATTTTAAAAATAAAATTTTTGCATCATCTTTTGCATATTTTTCAAGATAATTAAAATTTAAATTTTTAAATTTAGAGAAATTTTAAATTTTATAAATTTTAAAATTTGTAATTTTAATTTTTAATAAATTTATAAATTTAATAAATTTTAAAATTTTAAAATTTTAAAATTTATACAAATTTTAAAATTTTAAAATTTATACAAATTTTAAAATTTTAAAATTTATACAAATTTTAAAATTTTTAACTTTAATTTTTAAAAATTTAAACGGTATTATTTACTAAAAATATAAGTTTTAATTTATACAAATATTAATTATTATTTAATTAATATTTTATATTAATTAATTAGATAAAATATTATTATTTTAAAATTATAATTATTTTTATTTTTTCACTATTCTCGCTTATTCAAAAAAATAAACCAAACACAATTTCAGTTATTACTAAGAATAACAGTTTTACAAACCAAACACTAATTTTTTTTTATTTCTGACTATTCCGGAATAATAAGTTATTTCAGGAATAAAAAAATTTATCCCTAAGCTCATAATTTTTGAACCAAACGGTATCTAAGAGTGAGATATTTAAAACCCACTTTTTAGATTAGTGTTTGGATAAATTAGCTGCAACCAAATACTATTTATATAAATATATTTACTATTTGATATGTTTAGAAAGATATGTTTAGGAAGGAGCCTTATGAAATTAGACATGTGAGTGTTTACATTGGCGGTGTACGAGAGCACCCGGTGCACGTAATAATTTATGCCGGGAAGAAGGGATTGGCTCCTTCGCCGGCGAAAATCTTATTCAACGTTCAAACCATAGTTAGTTAATTCGCGAATTATTCGCGAATTATTGAGAATCCGAATTAAACGTGCCGTTTCCGACTTTTTCCAAAAATTCAAAATAATTCGCGAATTTTTGAATCAAAAAATATTATTCGCGAATTATTGAGAATCCGAATTAAAATTATTTGTCGGGAATAATTTAAAATTATTATTTTTTTTTTTCTAAATAAATATTTTATTTATTTCTAAAATAAATTGATTAAATTATTTTTAAAAATTATAATTATTTATACTAATAGTATAATTTTTTTTAAAAAAAAAAAATTTAATAGTCAATTTTTTGATCCCAAATTTTTAATTAGTGAACATATTATTTTCGTATAAATTACGTATCCAAATAATTAATGAGTCAGTTTTTTAGTCATATTTTTTAACGAATTTTAAAATTATAATACGAATTTTGTTCGTATTATATCCGTACCAAATTTTGGCCGAATCGGAAGTTCAAACTTCGCTCTCCTTCACTCTTTCTCTCTCATTTTAACACCATTAGTGACAACCCATTATCTTCTCTCCCCTATTTATAAACCCTAGATCATCCCTTTTCTTTATCTTCCTCCTCCTTCTCCTCGTCGTGGTACCTTTCTCTCTCCTTGGGTTCAGATCCCGCTCTCGCCCGTTCTTTGTTTCTCTCTCTAGAAATGGTGAGGTTGCCCTACACGACCGCGCTCACGACGCTCTTCAGCTACGGCCTCCTCTTCGCCTTCGGCCAGCTCCGCGATTTCTTCAGAAAGATCGTCGATTGGTTCAAATCCAAGGACCTGAAGGTAACCCTAGCTCTCGATCTGAGCTCAGCGCCCCCGCATTTGGGGCCCTTTGCGTTTTTGTTTTTATTGCCCTGATTTGACTTTGTGTTGTTGTCGCGAATTCGCAATTTGGGTCTGAGGGATTTGTGTTCGTGCAGGGTTACGCGCCGATCTGCTTGGGGCTCGAGGATTTCTACGTGCGGCGCCTCTATCTCCGCATCCAGGTTTGTTTTTGTAATCCTTTCTCTTATTTGACCGGACCGGAAATTTTACTTCTTTCTGGTATCGTTTGGTAACGGAATAAATCAGAACTAGCTATTCTGGAAATAGGTATAAAGTACGGAACAAGAGCGAAAAAGCGTTTGGTTCGGTTCCAGTGATAAGAGATTTTGTGTTTGGTATGAGAATGAGGAATAAGAAGAATAAAGAGGTTGTGATGATGAGAGTGTATTGAAAAGGAAGAGAGAGAGAGGAGAGAGAGGGATTTGTGATGATGAGAGTGTATTGGGAAGGAAAAAAGAGAAAGGAGAGAGAGGGATTTGTGATGATGAGAGTGTATTGGGAAGAGAGAAAGGAGGGGAGGAGGGATAGTTTGATAAAAAAAAAAATTATAAAATAATAGATAAGAATTGTTGTTCCAGCTTATTCTGCTTGTACTAGAACTACTGTACCGAATAATTCTTAATGCGTTTGGTACAATAAGAGGGATAAACCTCTTATTCCCTGTTTTAGTCCCGAAACAAACGGTGCCTCTATGATTTGTATCGTAATTTATCCGAATAGTGTTGGGGGGAGCTTCAGTTTCATCGTGATTAAAGGTTGCTTTTTGGAGGCGTAGTTGGATAAACTCTTTTGTCACCTTTTATGACCCGTTAACAAATGTTAGGGAAATAGAAACATTTGGTTGAGTTATACCCTTTGTGATTTGAATTGAATAGATTATATATACTCTTTGCGTATTGATAAATATTTGATTGGGTTAAAAAAGGGAACTGATCTTTTGTTGTTCTCTTTGTTAGAAAATTTCTGCAAGTGAATTCGCTGCTAATTTTGGCATACCAAAGAAGAATGATAGGATTGGGGATTCGTATAGGATCTGAAAGAAGGAAAGGGAATAAATCAGGGACATTCATATTTTTCACAGTAGAGCAAGGAATTGTCTGTATTTCTTTTTTTACTGCCAATGTCATATAGTATCCAAGTGTTACATAACTTAATCAAACTAAATACCACCCAAGCGACTGTAGGTTTTTAATTCACCAATGCACTCGGTATTAACTACCACTAAACTATCAATAAGATGCTTACATATGTGTGTATCTATGTATTCCTTCTATGTTTATGATACCCTGCTGTAACTTTGCAGGATTGTTTTGGCCGACCAATTGCTAGTGCGCCGGATGCTTGGATCGATGTAGTTGAGCGCTACTCAAATGACAACAATAAGACTCTACAGTAAGGCACCGTTTGTTTCGGGGCTAGAACCGGAAATAAGAGGTTTATCTTCCTTATTCTACCAAACGCGTCAAGAATTATTCGGTACAGTAGTTCTAGTACAAGCAGAATAAGCTGGAACAACAGTTCTTATCTATTATTTTATAATTTTTTTTTTTTATTAAACTATCCCTCCTCCCCTTCTTTCTCTCTTTCCAATACACTCTCATCATCACAAATTTCACTCTCTCCTTTCTCTTTTTTCCTTCCTAATACACTTTCATCATCACAAATCCCTCTCTCTCCTCTCTCTCTTTTCCTTCCAAATATACTCTCATCATCACAACTTATTTATTCTTTTTATTCCTCATTCTCATACCAAATACACAATCTCTTATCCCCGGAACCGAACCAAACGCTTTTTCGCTCTTATTCCGTACTTTATACCTATTTCTAGAATAGCTAGTTCTGGTTATTCCGTTACCAAACGATACCTAAGTATTTTTATGTGATTTTACATTAGAAATTGCAATAGTTTTAAAAGTCAAATAATGCTTGGCATAACTTTACGTCTACGTTGAGGACCGGTAATGTATACCAAGTTGGTAAGAAGCTAAACTATGATGCTGATTATGAAATATCAATGACCACCTAATTAGAATTTAGTGGGGCTTTCTACGTAAAGGGCTTTTTTGGTCTGGCCAGATCTTTTGTGTGGTTGTTCTAGCAGGCATAAATAACTTTATATTAAATCCTCCACCCCCAGTCCCACCCACCCTTCAGTCACACACAAAAGCTGATTATTCCTTCTACCTACAGCAAACGCTAAAAAATTATAATTTACAATTAGAATGAAAAAATTAACAGTCCAAATTTAAAAATATATTCGTATTTGAATTTAAATTTTATAACCTAAATTTGAAAATATTAGTATTTAATTTAAATTTTAGAAATTACAATATAAATGTAAAATGTACAACTTAAATCTAAAAATATTAGTATTTAATTTGAAATTTTACAATTTACGTTTGAAAATATTAGTATTCAAATTTGAAGTTAAAAAATTATAATTTAAATTTAAATTCTACATTTTAAATTTGGTGATTACAATACAATCGAGCAGCAAAGGAGCAACATGGAGAGAGTCCCAACAATCGAGCAGCAAAGGAGCATCACCGAGAGAACCCCAACAGGCCAATGTATCTCACATGAATTCCACGGTTGCAGGATGAAGGAGGCATATAGTTAAAACTAAACAAATATAACTAACTAAATAAATAGTGAAGTAAAAATATAGAGATGGAAGAGAGGAGAAGGAAACCACAATCGGACGGAGGGAACCCAGTAGGCGGAGGCAACTGGCACACGAAACCCACAGCAGAAGAGGGAAGGAGGTAGTTACATACAGGCGAAGGCACATGGCACACGAAACCCACAGCAGAGGAGGGAAGGAGGTAGGCACATAGTTAGAATTAAGTAACATCACATAAAATTTGTTAATAGTCAGTTCAAATTTAATAATCTAAATCATAGTTAACTCATAATATAAACTACAATTTTAATTTAAAATCGACAGAATGCACTTTAATTAATTAAAATCTTAGGAACTACTATATACATCTAATCTAAGTTTCCAATGCAAAATTTACACCAAAAGGCAAATTTAACTTATAATACTTGAAATAATTATATCTAATAAATAGGAGCATGGAGAAAATATTTATAATTAATGGAAATTGTAAGCAAGCAATACTGACCCTAAAGTTATACCCAAAGTAGATTTCGAATTATAGTACCATACTAAGTTTACAAGCCATACAACCAGTATAGGAAGAAGTTGGTTGTCTAACAATTAGACCATCCAAAACTACTCATTAGTTGGTTGTCTAACAATTAGACCATTCAAAACTTATATCTCCTCACCTTAATAAACCGGTCAAGATGGTATGAAGTGGACGAAGCATACACAATATTGTTGGGAAAAAACAAAAAAGCAAGCTACTTGTTAATAGTGTTCTACAGTACAGCTCCAATACATGGAACTGACTATAGCAAAAAGGTTAATGTGTATTTATTACAACAAACACTAAAATTATCTATACTAAGGAGAGAAAGCGCTACACAGGGTAGGAGGATTCAGCAGTTGGTAGAGAGGGCTGACTCGGAAGAGAGGGTTGAGCATTAAGAACAGTGTTGCATTCGTCGATAGCCTGCTGGATCTTGAGGCGATCGGCAGCAAGCTCATTCTTCTGGCTAGCAGCCAGGACATAACAATTCTTCAAGAAATTATAATCCCACACCAGCTTATTGTACTGGCTTGCGAGATTGGACAGATTCACGGTAAGCTGATCATTCATGCTTTTATAAAATAAAACATCCTCATAGTTAGCATCCCTAATATGCAAGTCCAACTCCTGAGTCAGACGCTTGACAGCATTACGAGATGCTTCTTCCTCAGCAGCGGGGGAGGTGGAAGCTGGGTCGCTCCAACAACGGATAAGCTCAACTATAGACTCATTTCGGACGACATGGACATCTATATAAGCTACGTATTTACCGTCTGTATTTACCGAAACAATACACGGCGGCACATCCATATGCACCTGCTCGCAAATGTCGCGGAGCAGCCGTACAAATGAAATCACTATAGTCGTCATAACAGCAACTGCAAGAAGCCGCAGCAGTGTGGGGACACAAAAAAAAATAAGCAAAAGCTTTGAAATTGCTATGGTCGGCATAACAGGAAGTGCAAGAAAATGCAGTAGTGTAGGAACCACAAAACCAAAAACTCAAGGCAAAAGTTGTAGGATACACATAAGAATAGGAAAGTGAATAATCACAAAGAAGAAATCCAAGCACATAGATAACCAAAAACAGCACGTAAAAAATAAATCCAAGAACGACGGAAAAGAGGGCAGCCAATGTGCTAGCAAAAAGAGATTAAGGCAACAGGACGAACGGCAGCAGGTAGTCGCCAATCAACAGGCCCTCCAAACCACCAACAATTAAGCAGCGGCTGGTTGCCAGTCAAAAGACAATCAAACCCAAGATCATTCCTTCTTAGCATCATAGCCAAATAGGGAAGGTAAAACTGAATGTAAACGAAAACTCTGCAGGAAACAACAACACATGAAAAAAGACTGCACAGAGAACCCACGCGGGAACCAAAAGGGAAAACCAACAGTACACGGAAAGCAAAAGAACCCAAAGTACAGAAAAGGTAATGCAAAAACCAAAATAGTGAAGCAAAAGAAACTGAATAGTGAGAGTACATTAAGACAAATCAAAGATGGGAATTATAAACCATGCATGGGGAAGAGCCGTACCTTGTAAGCAGTCAGTAAAAGTTGAGCACAGTACACGTAGGAAATAGTACAAAAGTAAGATAACACCTAGGGAACAGTAGAGCAGTTAGTAAAGAATTAATGATGGTCATTCTAGTCATGGAATAAGGGAATAGTGAATTTACTATTATCATATTCTTTATCCTCTCTCTTTAAATTCCAGAAAGGTAATGGCATAGTACATAATCAATCACTATTTACAGCAATACATATTACCTTTTTATCTTTAAATTCCAAAGAGTTAATGGCATAGTACACAATCAATCAATATTTATAGGAATACATATTACCTTTTGTCTTTAAATTCCAAAGAGTTAATGCCATAGTACACAATCAATCAATATTTATAGGAATGAATATCAAGAAAGGAGTAGGTATGATAGGTAAAAGAATCTGGCACATTCTTCAATGCAAAATATTTGGGGATTAGTAAAGAATAAGATGGAATGACTTATCAATATACAACATGATAGCAAATATCCTAATATCACATCACACTCAAATTTAATAATTATGATAGCAAATCTACTAATATTATATCACTTTGTAATTTATATATTATATACAAACATCACTTTCAAATTTAATAGTATGATAGCAAATCTTCTAATATCACATCACTCTCAAAGTTAGTAACTATGAGATGGAATTATTTATCAATATACAACATGATAGCAAATCATAATTATGATAGCAAATCTACTAATATCACATCACTTTCTAATATATATACTATATACAAACATCACTTTCAAATTTAATAGCATGATAGCAAATCTCTTAATATCACATCAAATTTAGTAACTATGATAGCAAATCTACTAATATCACATTACTTTTAAATTTAAATATATAAATAATTTATATATTATATATACACATCAAGAGAATCTTATGAATATCAAATAAAGACAATCTGGCACATTCTTCTATGCAAAATATTTGGGGATTAGTAAAGGATAAGATGGAATGACTTAGCTATACAAAATGATAGCAAATCTCCTAATATAACATAACCCTCAAATCTAATAATATATAAATAATTTATATATTATATGTACACATCAAGAGAATCTTATGGATATTTCAAAAAGAGGATGCATATCATAGGGAGGAGAATCTGGCACATTCTTCTATGCATAATATTTGGGGATTAGTAAAGTATGACATGGAATGACTTAACAATATACAACATTATAGTAAATCTCAGATCACTATGATAGCAAATCTACTAATATCAGATCAATTTCTCTTTAGATATATATATTATATATATATTATATATAAATATTACTTTCAAATTTAATAACATGATAGCAAATCTTTAATATCACATCATCCTCAAATGTTAGCAAATCTACTAATGTGATGTGATGTGATGTTAGTAGATTTGCTATCATTTGAGGATGATGTGATATTAGAAGATTTGCTATCATGTTATTAAATTTGAAAATGATGTTTATATATAATATATATATAATATATATATCTAAAGAGAAAATGATATGATATTAGTAGATTTGCTATCATAGTGATATGAGATTTACTATCATGTTGTATATTGCTAAGTCATTCTATCTCATACTTTACTAATTCCCAAATATTTTGCATAGAAGAATGTGTCAGATTCTCCTCCCTATCATATACATCCTCTTTTTGGAATATCCATAAGATTCATTTGATGTGTACATATAATATATAAATTATTTATATATTATTAGATTTGAGGGTTATGTTATATTAGGAGATTTGCTATCATGTTGTATATTGCTAAGTCATTCCATCTCATTTTTACTAATCCCCAAATATTTTGCATAGAAGAATGTGCCAGATTGTCTTTATTTGATATTCATAAGATTCTCTTGATGTGTATATATAATATATAAATTATTTATATATCTAAAGAAAAAGTAATGTGATATTAGTAGATTTGCTATCATAGTTACTAAATTTGATGTGATATTAGGAGATTTGCTATCATGCTATTAAATTTGAAAGTGATGTTTGTATATAATATATATACTAGAAAGTGATGTGATATTAGTAGATTTGTTATCATAATTATGATTTGCTATCATGTTGTATATTGGTAAGTCATTTCATCTCATAGTTACTAACTTTGAGAGTGATGTGATATTAGAAGATTTGCTATCATGCTATTAAATTTGAAAATGATGTTTGTATATAATATATAAATTACAAAGTGATGTGATATTAGTAGATTTGCTATCATAATTATTAAATTTGAGTGTGATGTGATATTAGGATATTTGCTATCATGTTGTATATTGATAAGTCATTCTATCTCATTCTTTACTAATCCCCAAATATTTTGCATTGAAGAATGTGCCAGATTCTTTTACATATCATACCTACTCCTTTTTTATATTCATTCCTATAAATATTGATTGATTGTGTACTATGGCATTAACTCTTTGGAATTTAAAGACAAAAGGTAATATGTATTTTTATAAATATTGATTGATTGTGTATTATGCCATTAACTCTTTGGAATTTAAAGACAAAAAGGTAATATGTATTGCTGTAAATATTGATTGATTGTGTACTATGCCATTACCTTTCTGGAATTTAAAGAGAGAGGATAAAGAAGATGATAATAGTAAATTCACTATTCCCTTATTCCATGACTAGAATGACCATCATTAATTCTTTACTAACTGCTCTACTGTTCCCTAGGTGTTCTCTTACTTTTGTACTATTTCCTACGTGTACTGTGCTCAACTTTTACTAACTGCTTACAAGGTACGGCTCTTCCCCATGCATGGTTTATAATTCCCATCTTTGATTTGTCTTAATGTACTCTCCATACTCAGTTTCTTTTGCTTCACTATTTTGGTTTTTGCATTACCTTTTCTGTACTTTGGGTTCTTTTGCTTTCCGTGTACTGTTGGTTTTCCCTTTTGGTTCCCGCGTGGGTTCTCTGTGCAGTCTTTTTTCATGTGTTGTTGTTTCCTGCAGAGTTTTCGTTTACATTCAGTTTTACCTTCCCTATTTGGCTATGATGCTAAGAAGAAATGATCTTGGGTTTGATTATTCTTTGACTGGCAACCAGCCGCTGCTTAATTGTTGGTGGTTTGGAGGGCCTGTTGATTGGCGACTACCTGCTGTCGTTCGTCCTGTTGCCTTAATCTCTTTTTGCTAGCACATTGGCTGCCATCTTTTCCGTCGTTCTTGGATTTATTTTTTACGTGCTGTTTTTGGTTATCCATGTGGTTGGATTTCTTCTTTGTGATTATTCACTTTCCTATTCTTATGTGTATCCTACAACTTTTGCCTTGAGTTTTTGGTTTTGTGGTTCCTACACTACTGCGTTTTCTTGCACTTCTTGTTATACCGACCATAGCAATTTCAAAGCTTTTGCTTACTTTTTTTTTTGTCCCCACACTACTGCGGCCTCTTGCAGTTGCTGTTATGACGACTATAGTGATTTCATTTGTACGGCTGCTCCGCGTCATTTGCGAGCAGGTGCATATGGATGTGCCGCCGTGTATTGTTTCGGTAAATACAGACGGTAAATACGTAGCTTATATAGATGTCCATGTCGCCCAAAATGAGTCTATAGTTGAGCTTATCCGTTGTTGGAGCGGCCCAGCTTCCACCTCCCCCGCTGCTGAGGAAGAAGCATCCCGTAATGCTGTCAAGCGTCTGACTTAGGAGTTGGACTTGCATATTAGGGATGCTAACTATGAGGATGTTTTATTTTATAAAAGCATGAATGATCAGTTTACCATGAATCTGTCCAATCTCGCAAGCCAGTACAATAAGTTGGTGTGGGATTATAATGGTGTGGGATTATAATTTCTTGAAGGATTGTTATGTCCTGGCTGCTAGCCAGAAGAATGAGCTTGCTGCCGATCGCCTCAAGATCCAGCAGGCTATCGACGAATGCAACACTGTTCTTAATGCTCAACCCTCTCTTCCGAGTCAGCCCTCTCTACCTACTGCTGAATCCTCCTACCCTGTGTAGCGCTTTCTCTCCTTAGTATAGATAATTTTAGTGTTTGTTGTAATAAATACACATTAACCTTTTTGCTATAGTCAGTTCCATGTATTAGAGCTGTACTGTAGAACACTATTAACAAGTAGTTTGCTTTTTTGTTTTTTCCAAACAATATTGTGTATGCTTCGTCCACTTCATACCATCTTGACCGGTTTATTAAGGTGAGAAGATATAAGTTTTGGATGGTCTAATTGTTAGACAACCAACTAATGAGTAGTTTTGGATGGTCTAATTGTTAGACAACCAACTTCTTTCTATACTGGTTGTTTGGCTTGTAAACTTAGTATGGTACTATAATTCGAAGTCTATTTTGGATATAACTTTAGGGTCAGCATTGCTTGCTTACAATTTCCATTAATTATAAATATTTTCTCCATGCTCCTATTTATTAGATATAATTATTTCAAGTATTATAAGTTAAATTTGTCTTTTGGTGTAAATTTTGCATTGGAAACTTAGATTAGATGTATATAGTAGTTTCTAAGATTTTAATTAATTAAAGTGCATTCTGTCGATTTTAAATTAAAATTGTAGTTTATATTATGAGTTAGCTATGATTTAGATTATTAAATTTGAACTGACTATTAACAAATTTCATGTGATGTTACTTAATTCTAACTATGTGCCTAGCTCCTTCCCTCCTCTGCTGTGGGTTTCGTGTGCCATGTGCCTTCGCCTGTATGTGACTACCTCCTTCCCTCTTCTGCTGTGGGTTTCGTGTGCCAGTTGCCTCCGCCTACTGGGGTTCTCTCAATGTTCCTCCTTTGTTGTCCGATTGTGGTTTCCTTCTCCTCTCTCCCATCTCTATATTTTTACTTCACTATTTATTTAGTTAGTTATATTTGTTTAATTTTAACTATATGCCTCCTTCATCCTGCAACCGTGGAATTCATGTGAGATGCATTGGCCTGTTGGGGTTCTCTCGGTGATGCTCCTTTGCTGCTCGATTGTTGGGACTCTCCATTTTGCTCCTTTGTTGCTCGATTGTATTGTAATCACCAAATTTAAAATTAGAATTTAAATTTAAATTATAATTTTTTAACTTCAAATTTTAATACTAATATTTTCAAACGTAAATTGTAAAGTTTCAAATTAAATACTAATATTTTCAGATTTAAGTTGTACATTTTACATTTATATTATAATTTCTAAAATTTAAATTATATACTAATATTTTCAAATTTAGGTTATAAAATTTAAATTCAAATACGAATATATTTTTAAATTTTGACTGTTAATTTTTCATTCTAATTGTAAATTTTAAATTTACAATTTAACTTTTAATATTTTAAAATTTGCATCATAGTTTGGCATCCCTTTTGAAAGGTTTTGATTACTTCTGCTTACAACTTGGTATAAAATCATTTTAAAAGAAAAAAAAACATAAATTATTAAGTCATTAACTAGAGTATGTTCTCAAATTGTTGATTAAAATTGAAGTTTGTATTTTATTTTATTAACGATATGATTCAATGTAACGACCCGGCCCACTAGCAATAATAACTCGTTGGGCCCAAACCACAGCCCAAAATGTTTAAGTCCAGTTGTTATTACTAGTGTCCATGTCTCATATAAACCCAATCACAATTCCATCCACATCCGATGTGGGACTATTGGGGGGCGTCACAGACTCCCCCCGTTTAGGCCTGGCGTCCTCGTCAGCCCAAACACACACACAGCAGCCCAAGATCACCAGGCGATGTGAGACTCGTCTCGCTAGTCCTGTCATCTAGACCCAGACTCAGCCGAGACTCGCCGCACACTTCCGGCTGGTTATTGGCTCTGATACTAAATGTAACGACCCGGCCCACTAGCAATAATAACTCGTTGGGCCCAAACCACAGCCCAAAATGCTTAAGCCCAGTTGTTATTACTATTGTCCATGTCTCATATAAACCCAATCACAATTCCATCCACATCCGATGTGGGACTATTGGGGGGCGTCACATTCAATTCCAGATAATTCAAAGTCTCAATTAGTTTATAATATATGTATATTATATGTATAAATTTCATGTGATATTCCTTAATTTTCAAAGTGAAATTTTCAAGTTCAAATAGTAATGTGTGAAAATTTTAATATCTATATATCGAGAGCAATGCTGTGGGCTAATAACTGTGGGCTGATAATCTGTCGTTACAGTTGATGAATTCCTCTTATCTGAGCCCCCCCCTCAATTTTACCTTACATTGTTTTTCAGAATTAAATAGTCTTTCTGATTTTGGATTCCCCGTTATTTGCATTTGCTATTTGTTTTCTTCCCAATTTTTTCCTTCCCAAGGTTTTCACAAACTGTTTCAGATTTTCAAGTTTCTATGCGCGTTCAGTTTTTGTTGTTTGCATTTGGGATCTTTCAACTTTGCTACTTGAAATTTCTCTCAATGAAATTGAAAACTTTGTTGTCACTGTCATTGAGAAAAAGAAGTTCTACGTATGTTCCTTGCTGTGATTTAATAAATGTCAGTTGATGCATTTGCCATATCAGATTTTAAAATGATCTTGCTATTTTGGTTTTCTGTGTTCACATATGTGATTTCGGTACTTTACTACTTGAAATTGTTCTTGATTCACTTTGTTGAATTCTTTGCTTCTTTTTTTTTCCCTTCTTTTTTCCCTTCGCTTTTTTCTCTTCTTTTTTTCCTTCTTTTTTTCCATTTTTTTTTTTTTTTTTTTTGGGCAGTGATGATAAAAAAGAAGGATAAAACTTTCTCACAGTAACGCTCAAGCAATAAATTCACCTTGAATTTTGGATGCTCTAACCTACAAATATATATTTATACAAATGTATAAGTTATTATTTAAATTTAATGTTAAAATTTGTATTTCTGTTTCACTTTGAAGTTCACTTC
>CM055076.1:6293955-6338955 GCA_029204045.2 Tillandsia leiboldiana | reverse complement strand
CTAATACTTGGACTCTTTTAGTTTTCAACAAGGTCTCTTGCTGCCTCTCTCTTCCTCTCTCTCTCTCAGTTTTATAATTTTTTGGGCAACTAACTCATTAAGAGTTTTGGATGGCCTAATATTCCTGTCTATATATATATATATATATATATATATATATATATATATATATATATATATATATATATATATATATATATATATATATATATGTATACACTTATTGATCAAACAGGTAGCTCAACCTCGGTTTTTGCCACTTAAAAGCTTTGGGTCACATGCAAAAGCACAGATACCTTACTGATCAAACAGGTAGCTCAACCTCGGTTTTTGCCTCATGCCGGTTACTAATCAAAGCATAAGCTCTTCCCAACCAAGCTCAAGTTGGAGAACCAAAAACTTTTTTGGAAAAGCTTCGAGAAGGTGTTGCTGTATGCAGAATTAATCAAAACCTTTCGAAACTTATGCCAAACTAAAAGTCTACTTTGAATTCGAATTAAAATACAAATGCAAGATGAAATTTCAGTATTCACTTATATAATTCATAAAATTTACGATGTAAAATTCAAAATATTAGTATTTAAATTATAAATTTAAAATTTACAATTTAAATGTAAAGTTAACAATTCAAATTTGTAAATATTTGTATTAAAATTTAAAAGTTATAGTTTAAATTTGAAAATATTAGTATTTAATTTTATATATTGAGACATTTCTCGAAACTTGGTTTTTACCTTATGTTTGGTTTTGTATGCAGAATTAATCAAAACCTTTCAAAACTTATGCCAAACTAAAAGTCTACTTTGAATTTGAATTAAAATATAAATGCAAGATGAAATTTCAGTATTCACTTACATAATCCATAAAATTTGCGATGTAAATTTTAAAATATTAGTATTTAAATTATAAATTTAAAATTTACAATTTAAATGTATAATTAACAATTTAAATTTATAAATATTCGTATTAAAATTTTAAAGTTACAGTTTAAATTTGAAAAAAATAGTATTTAATTTTGAATTTAAAATTTACAATATAAATTTGAAATATACAATTTTAATTTGGAAATATCAGTATTTAAAATAAATTAGCAAAAAAAATTACCAAAATTAGAAAAAAAAAAACTCCTAATTAATTTTTTTTTGTGGCATCAAGTTTGTACCTAATAATTTGATTAAAATTTAAATTTAAATATTCTAATTTAATTTTAATTTAAAATTTAAAACTAGAATTAAAATTTAAATAAATATTTAAATTTAAATTTAAATTCACAAATTAAAATTTAAATTCGTTGTGTTGAATTTGAATTTATAAATAAAATTTAGAATGTGAAATTAAATTCATAATTTTAATTCAAATTTAAGTTGAAATTCAATAGTAAAAATAAAATCAAAGGTTAAAGTTCAGACTAATCGTAATGATTTAGAGAGGCTCTCTACTTTTCGTGATTTCAAATTTTTTTGAGCCTAAGTGAAATTTAGTTATAACTCATTTTAACAATTTATTTTTGTAAAATTATTTTTATTTTCACTTTTACAAACCAAATAAATGATTGTGTTTATGGACAGATCTTCATTTGTCCTTAGAAATTCCAAAATTTGACATGGCAAATGTGTCACCGGACATTTATTAAATCACAGCAAGGAACATACGTAGAGCTTCTTTTTCGCAATGACAGTGACAGCAAATTTTTCGATTTATTGAGAGAAATTTCAAGTAGTCTTGGAAAGGTCTCTTGCTGTCTCTCTCCTCTCTCTCTCTCTCTCTCTCTCAGTTTTATAATTTTTTGGGCAACCAACTCAATAAGAGTTTTGGATGGCCTAATATTGCTCTCTCTCTCTCTCTCTCTCTCTCTCTCTATATATATATATATATATATATATATATATATATATATATATTGAGACATTTTTCGAAACTTGGTTTTTACCTCATGTTTGCTTTTGTTGTATGCAGAATTAATCAAAACCTTTCAAAACTTATGCCAAACTAAAAGTCTATTTTGAATTCGAATTAAAATATAAATGCAAGATGAAATTTCAGTATTCACTTACATAATTCATAAAATTTACAATGTAAATTTCAAAATATTAGTATTTAAATTATAAATTTAAAATTAACAATTTAAATATAAAATTAACAATTTAAATTTGTAAATATTCGTATTAAAAATTAAAATTTACAGTTTAAATTTGAAAATATTAATATTTACTTTTGAATTTAAAATTTACAATATAAATTTAAAAAATATACAATTTTAATTTGGAAATATTAGTATTTAAATTCAAACTTTACAATTTACATTTGAAAATATGAGTCTTTAAATTTTAAGTTCGAAATTTACAATTTAAATTTTAAATTTAAAAATTAAATTTAAATTCCAAATTTTCGTCATATATTTTAAATACAATATTTTAATAAAAAATACTATTTTAAATTTTCTTTTTCCGGCGAAATAATTTGTTAAATATTTACAATATATATTTTTAACTTATAATTGGGCCCTAGATAATAATGAAAATTTAGATGGTAAATTAAAATTTTTAAATATCATATTCTATATAAACTATGAATTATTTAAATTTGGAGGGGCCAAAAATTTGTGGAAAAGAAGTTCGGGCAACAAGGATGGCATCAATGGTGAATTTTCAGTTAAAAGCTTTGGGTCACATGCAAAAGCACGTATAGGTTACTGATCAAACAGGTAGCTCAAGCTACGTTTTTACCTCATGTTGGGTTTTACCGCGGAGTATAAAATAACAAATCTTCATCAATGCTTACAGTAAGTTCATTATTTAATTGTCCGCCTGATGAAATGACTATGCAACTCTATGGCCAGACCTCTATGATTAGAAAAAATATATATATATATGGCCAAACCTCTATGATTAGGTTACAAAAAAAGTGTAAGATTTCTCTGATTATATTAAGAGAAAAAAAAATAGACCAATTCTCATTCATTAGGAATTGTCAGAAGAGACTTATATTTATTGATGGTTGTATA
Organism: Tillandsia leiboldiana; assembly: GCA_029204045.2. Classification (NCBI taxonomy): domain Eukaryota; kingdom Viridiplantae; phylum Streptophyta; class Magnoliopsida; order Poales; family Bromeliaceae; genus Tillandsia; species Tillandsia leiboldiana. The sequence continues at coordinate 6,335,951 of CM055076.1, read as the reverse complement.
CATATAATTCTTAAATAAAACTATCTAATAAAATAAAGGGAGTTCTTTTTCTATTTCGGTAGATTCATAAAGAATTATATATATTCAACTCTCAATAAATGTAGCCCTTTTCAGAAATACCAATATGTCAGTAACCGATAGTGGAGATTAATCACCAAAATTAAATAGCCCCAGCTTGATATCAAGTTATAATGTAAGTAGACCAAAATTAAATAGCTAAAATTAAATATATGGTCAGACCTCTATGATTAAGTTACAAAAAAAAATGTAAAATTTCTCCGATTATATTAAGAGAAAAAAAAGTACACTAATTTTCATTTATAAGGAATTGTCCTTTACCGAAGAGGCTTATATTTATTGAGGGTCGTATATATATAGTTTTTGAATAAAACTACCTAATAAATTAAAGGGAGTCCTTTCCCTATTTCGGTAAGATTCATAAAGAATTATATGTATTCAACTTTCAATAAATGTAGCCCTTTTCAGAAATACTAAGGCGTCGTTTGGTAAGGGGGATAAGGGGGGAATACCCCCCTTATCCCCAAGTCCATACCCAAACGGGGATAGAATGGATGGGAATCCGGGTTCTAGGCTGGCTGGAATTACGGGTATGGAAGCTGGAATCCGGGTTCCAGCTATTTGGTGGAATTGGGAGGAACCCATAAAGTGGCACGAGAATCGAGAAAAGACTCTCTCTCTCTTTCCTCACTCTCTTTTTAGTGGGTTTTAATTTTTTTTTTTTCTTTCTTTTGCATATTAATAAAAATTATTTTATAAATTTTTTAAATTAGAATTTTTAAATTTTAAAAAAATATTTAAATTTTAAATTTTAAATTTTTTAAAATTTTTTAATTTTTTAACTTATTTTTTAATAAATCTAAAAATTTTATTTTATTTCATTTTTGAAAAAAAATTTTAATTTTAAATTTTTAAAATTTATACAATTATTTTATAAATTTTTTAAAATTTATATAAATTTAAAAATTTAAATTTTTACTCTCACTTAAAATTTAAAAATTAATTTTTATTTACTCTCACTTAAAATTTTTACTCTCACTTAAACTTTAATTTTTATTATGTATTTTTTAAAATTTATATAAATTTTTAAAAATTAAAATTTTTACTCCTATTTAAACTTTAATTTAAAGGGCAAAATAGTCAAAACAATCAAAAATTTTAAATATTTTAATATATAATTTTCTATTATTTTTAAGTACTTTTAATTATTTATTATTTATTTTTAAATATTTTTTACAATTTTAAATAATATTTTAAATTTATTATTAGGTTGATTAATATAATAAATTATTTTATTTATATATTATATCATAAAGGGCAAAATAGTCAATACACAAATTTATCACTTATCAATTCTTCTTATTCCTCTATACTCAACCAAACACAATTTTTACCAATTCTTCCTATTCTCCTTATTCCTATATAATTTACCAAACACAATTTACTTTAATTCCGGTATAACTCATAAAACGAACCAAACGCAAATTTACACCAATTCCTGCTAATACCAGAATCTGTACCTATCCCTGGTATAATAAAATTTTTCTAATCCCCGAACCAAACGCTACCTAAGATGTCAGTAACCTATAGTGGAGATTAAGCACCAAAATTAAATAGCCCCAGCTTGATATCAAGTCATAATGTACTTAACTGATTAACTTTACTCCCATATCCTTCTGCTTATTTTAATATTATTTATTTCCTTATGGTTGATTTTGACCATTGTACTTTTATGTATAAATAAATAAATATATCAATGTGTGTGTATTTTTTTGTCCAAATAGAAATAACATTTTATCATTCTTGAAGAAATGCCAAATCATTCTTATAATATATATTAAAATAGTATAATAATAGCAGTCCTCCTAAATTTTTATCTTCAGACAATCTACTTATTCAATTTGATACAAAGTATTACCATCATAATTTTTGAGAAAAGAGTTAATTATTACACCAAATTTAACAATCATAGAAGTTGATTGTTAAGAAAAAAGAATGTAAACCAAAATAATAATTTAAGAAAAAAGTGTAGGAAAAAAAAAAAAAAAAATCAATTAGATTTCATATATGAGCAAATATCTATAATTAGGTTAAAAAAAGCAAAGATTTATTTGTTTATATATATATATATATATATATATATATATGGACAGACCTCTATGATTAGGTTACAAAAAATATCAGATTTCTGCTATTGGATTAACAAAAAAAAAAAATTATCGAAGGTTAATTCATAAAGAATCGTATATAATCAACTATCATTAAGTCTAGACCCTTTCAGAAATAGTAAGATAATATTTGCGAGCTATAGTAGAAACTATGTTCCAATATCATTTGCTTGAGAGACTTATATTTATTGAGAATAAATTTATAAAGAATTATATGTATTCAATTTTAAATAAATGTAGTCCTTTTCAGGAACTAATGTCAATTTCTGTTTCATTGAATATAAGAGTTATATCGAGAATATAAAAGTTATACCGAGTATAAATATTCTTTACTATATATATATACTACCAATTGTTATATAGTTTTTTTTTTTTGGAATCTCATGATCTCACTGTAGATAAATCCTTATATGAATATATATTAAATCATAAAACAATATATTTCTTTTTATTTTTTGCAATTGTTTCGGAACATTGTAATGAATTGTTGTCTTTAAAAATATATTTTCCTCGCCATGAATAGTAATATTGTGAGTGAAAAATAATAGAGATTATGAATGGTCTAATCCACAAACAATCAACTTATCAATACTTTTGAATGGTTTAAACTACAAACAGCAGATTTATTGAGATTTAAATTTAATGTATATACCACTAATTCATTTCTTCTTTTTTTAATAATTTTTTTGACGCTTGCCATATTACAGATTACAAAGTTTTCTTTTGGAGACTACTTATCCTGTTCCATTCTTTCTGGTTGCCAACGTGGAACTTCCCCAAACACATTAGGAATTTGTTCCAGTAAGAATGATTGTTACTATAATAAAATCTCACTATATTTTTCTTTCCAAAATTATTTTCACTATATTTTTTTTTTCAAAATTATTCCTATCACGCTTCCCGAGGCACAACTCCCCTCCATTGTTTCCCGAGGCGACATTTCCTTCTCTCCTTTATTTGGATTTTATCTTATTTATTTTTTTTGAATAATATGATAAATAATTTATTTTTTTTGAATAAAAATAGGATGAATAATTTATTTTTTTTTGTAAAATAGATCAAATGAAATGTTAAATTAAATATTATTTTTATAAAATATAATTTGATTTTGATTTTGATTTTGATTTTGATTTTATCTCATTTTTTGAATAATCCATTAATTAAAAGAAAGAAATTAAAATTTAACAAGCTTTATCATATAATAAAGTTTGAGAGTAAAAATGTCATTTAATCAAACTAAAACTCTTTATTCCTCTTATTCCTCATTAACATACCAAACACAGAATCTCTGGAACCATTCTAAATAATTTTTTACACTAATTCCGTATTTTATACTTATCTCTGATATAATTAGTATTGTCTTATTTCATTACTACATTCCAAACAAAAATATAATATTAAAAAAAATTTTCCTTCTTATATTTATTTGATAGAAATAGGGTCACTTACAAACAAAGTGGTGTGAAGGGATTCATTATTTGCTTCGTACACAAATGGCACCCAAAGAGGTTTCTTAACAAGTACGCTTCACTTGCTTTATTAATTGGATACGCGACAAGGCCACTGATATGCGAGAGATAAAAAAACGAGCTTAAGTAACCTTAATTCAAAGTAGATATAATTAGTATATTTCATACACTATGTTTTACTTTTTCGTAACAGCATTGTCCACTGCAGCGGAATCGTTGTTTGGTCCAATAAATAATAAATAATTAATTTTATATAATTTTTTATAAATATATTGAATAGTAGTTATACTTTTATAAAATTCAAATTATTATATTATTCCCTTCGAAAATTTTAAATTTTTATATATATATATATATATATATATATATATATATATATATATATATATATATATATATATATATATATATAATTGATCTTCTATGTTTGTAAAGTTATAAAGTTATTTGTGCTTATGAGATTTTTGCCATTAGATGTAGAAATGTGTGGTTAGGATGATGATGGGCTCATTGGGTTTAGTGGGTGGTTGGTGAAATAGTATGAATTAATCAAAGAATTAGATCTAACGGTAGAAAACTTATAAGCACCAATTGTTTGGTGCTTGTATAAGCACAGTAGCCGAACTATATATATATATATATATATATATATATATATATATATATATATATATATATATATATATATATATATATATATATAGTAGAGCTTATATGTTTTCAAAAACACAATTTTTTATCATTAAATTTGTATTGAGATTTGTGTTTTTGTAAAGTTAACTAAAGAAAGAAAAAAGAAAAGTAAATAGCACAAATCTCAATGCAAATTCAATGGTAAAAAATTCACAAACATATTTTTGTTTGTATTTTTGAAAACATATATATATATATATATATATATATATATATATATATAGAGAGAGAGAGAGAGAGAGAGAGAGAGAAAGAGAGAGAGGCTGGAATATTATTAATAATATCAAGTCATTTGCGCTAATCCTTGAATTAAAAAATATGTGTTTGAGATGATAGTGGGCTCCTTGAATTTAATAGGTGGTTGGGAAATAGTAAAATCTAACGGATGAAAATGATCAAAGGGATTGATTTAAGCATAAAAAATTTGATAGCACTAATAAATTGATACTATTAATAATATAATAGCCGAACTATATATATATATATATATATATATATATATATATATATATATATATATATATATATATATATATATATTCTTTCGTAAATATTTATTTAATTTTGGTTAGTGATTGCAATACATTTATCTTTTTATCTTTTTAGATATTATATTTTTAATCGTTGAAACTTTTAATATTTTACTAATCAGTAAGTAACAAATCAAAGAGATATATGTGAATAACTTAATACTTTCGAAGAAAAAAAATATAAAAAATTAAATTTTATAAAAATATATTTACTATTCGATAGATTTATATAAAATTATATAAAATTAATTTAATAATAAAATTATATTTTTTTATTTTTGTTGTCCTATAATCAAAATAGTTTTAATTTATCACCAACACATTATTTTATATTATTTTATTATAAAAATTTATCATTAGAATATTATAATTTAAAATCATAGGATAGTTTTACTATTTCAAAATAGCCCTTCTATGATTAATTTGTAAAGAATGATGAAAGATTTTTATACTAAATAAAAATTAAATTATACGGCACAAAAGTGGCACTTTTCAAATCATAAAATTTATACTTTAAAGTATCATTAATTTTCACGAAAATATTATTATCTATTTATCAAATAACTCTAAAAAATCAAAAGTAAAAGAAAAAAAATATTATTTGGTTTGTCAAAATAAATAGATATTCAAAATTTAGAAATTTTAAAAATTTTAGTAAAAATGCAATATAGTTAAAAAGGCATTTAATTGAAAATATAGCAAATACAACTGATTATTTTTTTGGATGTAGCAAAAAAAATACGAAAATTATAAATAATTTATTTAGTTGCAAGCAAGTTTAAAATTGTATTTCAAAATTTTCACTTTATATATATGGCAATGATTTTATAAAAATATATTTTTAAATTAAAAAATAATTTGAAATATAATCTTATTTTTTATTTAAAAATATTTTCTTTGATTGCTACAAAATTCAAATGAATTAAATTATATACTAAATTTGGATCTTTACATAATTATAATTACAGCATAGTTAAAATTATATGCCACCAAATATTTCTTAGGTTTGTTTTGTATTGAGATCCATATACCGTTATCCGATAAAATAACAACAGAAAATATATTATAATTAATTTATTACAATATGGCGAATGTAATATTATACATAAAAATAAATATAATATATTTTTTTCATAATTTTTCGCCATAAGTAACACAATCTTTTCGCTATACTATTTTTTTTGAGAGAATCTTTTCGCTATACTATTAATAACACCAAATCGTGCTATTAAGTTTTCAATAAATGCATAAAAAGATATGCGGTTAGTATGATAGTGATCTCCTATGATTCTGTGGGTGGTTGGTAGAATAATATGATCTAAAAAAAAAAAAACTGATCAAAAAAATAAATTTAATAGTGAAAAAATTGATAGCACATATGGTAGCAAAACTCTAATAAGAGCTGGTTTGTTTCATCGGAAGTGGAGATGGTGGAAGTGATTTTCGACGGAAGTAGATCACTTTCGTTGTTTGATTCACCGTAATATTATTATGGTCGAATGTCTACTTCATCTAAAATACGTAGAGAATAATTTAATTATGATAATGGAGTGAGGGAAAAAATAATAATAAAATATGTAGAGAATAATTTTAATTATGATAATGCTAAGTTATATTTCATCCAAATATATTTAATTGTAATAGTAATTAATTTTTTATTTAAATTTTATGTTTAAAATATGATGAAATTTGATTAATTAAGTTTTAATATATCTTTTATTTAATTTATACTTTTAAAATACGATAAAAATTAATTTGTTAAATATAAATAATTTTTAATTCAGAATTTTATTTGTTACATTATTATAATGTAAGGTTAATTGCATACATGTCCCTGCAAATATGTCGAATTGTAAATATATCCCTGCAAAATTCAACTTTTCATATTTATCCCTTCAAAAATCTAAAGTTCTTCAAATATACCCCTCTGGTTAATCCTCGTTTGGAATCGGTTTATTTTTTAACAGATTCGATGTGAAATGACTTTTTTGCCCCCTTACAAATATATCCCTCCAAAAGCAATACCATTATACTTGTTACAAAAATGCCCCTCTCCAAAAATCATAAAATTCTATCATCAAAATAAATTTTTTTTTTCCTTTTTTTTTTTTTTTTTTTTGAGTTATAATATGGAAAGGGTAAATATGTAAATTCAATTTTTAATCTAACCAAGGTTAAGCATTTAATCTAGGGTTAAATCAACTTTTTTAACAGAGATGGACGGTAGAAGCATATTTGAATAACGGTGGATTTTTGAAGGGATAAATATGAAAAGTTGAATTTTGCAGGGATATATTTGCAATTCGACATATTTACAGGGACATGTATGCAATTAACCCTATAATTTATATAAAAAAAATTAATATAATTATTTTAAATTTTATTTTATAATTATATATAAATTTATTAAGTTACAAAAAAATAATAATAATATCATATGAAAAATAAATTTACTAGTGGTATGGGAATTGAATAATTTCTGATAAAACAAATGGAAAAAATAAAAAATTGTAATTTTTTTTTTGAGAGAAAATGGTAACACGCTACTCTCTTCATTCAACTGGAAATTGAATTTAGCAATATGGATGAGACAGCAAAATCTCTAAGGGATGAGAAAAAAAAAAAAAAAAAAAAACTGCACTTTTTGCGACCGACGAAACTTCACTTCCACGTCAAACAAAACAATAATCTTCATTCGAAATCTAATTTAACTTAAAGTTCATTTCTACCCAAAGTCCAGTTATATGAAAACAAATAGTTCCTAATGCTGCGTTCGGTTTGGGGATAAGAAAAATATAGTTATAACGGGGATAGGTATAAGTTATGGTATTAGCAGGAACTAGTATAAATTTCTGTTTGGTTGGGTTTAAGAGTTATACCGGGTTATCCCCTTATCCCCATTACCAAACGGTGGCTAAATGTTACAAACTACATCAAACAAAACAAACACTAAAAATAAAATAATTTTTTCTAAATTTTAATTTAACTTAAAGTTCACTTCATCCCAAACACTACATATGTACACCCAATTATGGATGTACATCTTATACTCCCATCTATTCAAGGGTGGAGGACTTTTCCACCCATCTTATCAAGTGATGGATAAAATTCATCCCACCCTTTGATGAATAGAGTATAAGATATACACCCCTTTTTGAGTTGTATAGTTAGTTTTTTCATATATATATATATATATATATATATATATATATATATATATATATATATATATATATATATATATATATAGGAAAATGCTACTTGTACATCCCATTTGGGGGTGTACATCGCACACCCCACCCATCCAATGGGTGGGGTGTGGTGAGGGATCACTTCACAATTTGTGAAGTGACCCTCCCACCCTTAGATGGGTGGGTGTAAGATGTACACCCCCTTTGGGGGTGTACATGTAGCGTTGCTCATATATATATATATATATATATATATATATATATATATATATATATATATATATATATATATATATATATATATATATATATATATATATATATATATATATAAAATTTATCAATGAAGTAAACTCTTCAGTGCAACGGTTACATGTCACGGCCACACGCATCTCTTTAGTCCCATCTCGTGCTAATAATGCACGCTCTAATCCCTCACTGGGCCCCACCACCTGACACCTTCAAAAAAAAATATATATTTCTTTTTTTGGATGGCGAGAGCTATCCGTTCATGATTAGACCACCACTCGAGAAAATAGTAAGATTCAAAATTAACCCCAAAAAATAATATAAAAAAGAGAAAAAAAAAAAATTTGAAAAGTGGATTCTCTTTTATAATGAATCTCTCCTATCTCTCTTTAATTCTATATCAATCTATATAAAAAAAAATTTCATAAAATAAATTTTTTTAGTGTTTGGTTTGATTTATTTGGTTTTTTTCAAAAAAAAATTAATGGAAAACTACTACTTTATATGTAATAATTATTTATATTATATATATTATTATTATAATTTATATTTGTAATAATAAATTGAAGAATTAGATTTTGAAAAAATAATTTTTTGTAAAAATAATTTAAATTTAAAGAATTGATTTTACTTACAAGTTACAGAGTATTTAGTTTAGTTTAGATAGAAAGTGAATTTTTCGAAAGAAAATGCTAGATGTACATCCCAAATGGGGTGTACATCTTACACCCACTCCATCCTAGGGGTGGGTGAATTTCACTCGTCACATCGAGTGACGAGTGGATGAATACCCACCCTAGGATGGGTGGGTGTAGGATGTACACCCCATTTGGGGGTGTACACCTAGCACTTCTCATTTATTTTAAAATAATTTAATTTTTGAATTTAAATTTTAATTTTTAATTTTTAAATTTACACAAAATTAAAATTTTATATTTTAATTTAAAATTTAAAAATTGAATTTTTAGTTTTTAATTCAAAATTTAAATTTTAAAAACTAACTTTAAAATTTAAAAATCAAAATTTTGAAATTTAAAATTTGTATATTTAAATTTAAATCTAAAAATTTAAAATTTAAAATATAAAATTTAAATTTAAATTTTAAAATTTAAAACCTGAATATGAAATTAAAATAAAAATTTAAAATTAGAGTCCAAAATAAGATTCAAATTTTAAAAAATAGATTTTAGCTGTTTCTGAATTTAGGTCTCGATAATTAAAAAACTGATTCTAAATATTAAAATTAAATTTTGAAAATAATTTTACTGAATATAATAGTGAGTAAAAAATAATTTTTAGTTTTAAAATTATTTTTAAAAAATTAAATTACTCTGCTGAACATCCACTTTTAACTTCTTTTAGATCGTGAGCTGAGACGCTCCAAATAGTCCAAGTGCGTTGGATGCTGAGACGTTTGAGTAGGACAAAGTAATTTTTTTTGTATATTTAAATTTCAAACTACTACGGCGCGACAAGATCTTCTTCGATTTTTATAATATTTTTTCATTCGATTTTCAATGATAATTTTTTTTTTTTAAGCATATTTTTTATAAAATAGCTTTACCTAAATTTGGCATTATTAGGGCAGATTTTTAAAAAGAAATTTCTGTAAAATAAATTTTGATTTGAAAAATTAATTTTGATCAAAAGCTATATAGCGTTTGGCTGAGTTTACATAAAAATAATTTTTTTGATATGATTTTTTAAAACTGCCTGGTTAAAATTTTTTTTTTTTTATAAATAATAATTTTTTTTCTAAATTTTATTTTAAAATAATTTAAAATTTGAATTTAAATTTAAATTTTAAAATTTAAATTTCAAAATATAATTTAAAATTTGATATTTTAATTTAAAATATAAATTTAAAATTTAAAAATTAAAATTTTACATTTTTAAATCAAAATTTAAATTTTTAATTTCAAATTTAAAATCTAAATTTGAAATTTGAAATTTAAAATTCAAAATTTAAATTTAATAATTAAATTTAACAATTAAATTTAATAATTTAATTTCTCATAAATTTGAAATTTGAAATTTAAAATTTAAAATTATAAAATTTAAGATTTGAAATTTAAAATTTAAAATTGAAATTAAATAGCTAAATTTAAAATTTGAAATTTGAAATTTAAAAGTTAAAATCAAAAATTTTAAAAATCAAATTTAAAATTTAAAATTAAATTTAACTTTAAATTTTAAATCTAAAATTAAAATAAAATTTAAATTTTGAATCCAAAATCACAATCAGTTTTCAAGAAGCAGGTTTTAACTGCATCTGACTTTGGACCTCGAAAATCAGAAAATTGATTCTAAAAATCAGAATCAGATTTTAAAAATTTAGTTGTCAAATGCTCTATTGACCCGAAAATCAGTTCTGGACCAAAAATCACTTTTCAAAAGTTAGGCCAAACAACCTCTTAGTCAATTGCAAATAATAATTATATATGCTGATGTATGCTGGGGAGCTGGAATAAAAGAAAAAAAAATTAATTGGATACAGTTTTTAAAAATATATTAAATAACAAATATATTTCTACAAATTTAATTTCTCATATTTATTTATTCAAAAATTTAATGTTATTTATATATATTTCTACCGTTTATATCTGTTAGAAAAATCTAGTTAACCATAAATTAAATAGTTAAGCTTGATTAGTTAGTGAGATAAATTTATTACATTTTTATATTATTTTAATAATTGACGTATTTGAAAAACAAAACTAATATTTCATATATAGTTCGTTAAAAAATAAATAGTATATATATATATATATATATATATATATATATATATATATAGTAGAGTTTATATATTTTTAAAAACACAAGTAAAAATATATTTATGAATTTTTTACTATTAAATTTGTATTGAGATTTGTACAATTTACTTTTTCTTTCTCTTTTTTAGTTGACTTTATAAAAACACAAATCTCAATGTAAATTCAATAGTAAAAAATTTACAAATATATTTTTATTTGTGCTTTTAAAAATATATAAGCTCTACTATATATATATATATATATGAATAATTTATGATCTTTAAAAAAATAAATATAAAAAATTAAGCTTTGTAATAATATATCTACAATTGAATAAATTTATAGAAAATCGTATGAAATTAACCACTCAAAAAAAAAAAAAAAAATAGCATCACTGCATCACCCAGCTCAGTAAAAGTCCATATTACCAGCCAAATAATGATACAGTGAATATATATTTGAGTTTGGTTACTATGCTACCGTGCTACAAAGTTTTTTTTTTTTTTTTTTTTAATGATGCAGTTTTTGAATCGATAATTTGTTAAATTTGATCTATGCTATTAAAAATATTTACAAATAAAATACTATATTTTTTCGATATTATTTATTAAATGATCAAAAAATTTTAAAAGTAATATTCTTAATAGTCAATGTAGTACGCTGGTAAGTTTAACGGTATAGAATAATCTAAATTACGTAAAATTTTAATAAAAAAATATTTTTGACATAAAATTTAAAACAAAAATATCATATTTGAAATTTAAGTTATTTATAATTTTTTTTTAAAAAAAATATTTTTAGTCGTTTGTTTTTAGACTACTTATTTATTATTATATAAATAATATTAAAATATTATAAAATTTTATTTTTATATATTTCCAATATGATAGATCTTGCTAACAAAATGGATAATCAATTCAGAAACCATATTATCAAAAATAACTTGATAATAAGGATGCCTTCCTATTACTATTAATAGTCACTATAAGTTTTATTAAATAAATTTAAAATTTTTCCAAAATTACTAACTAAATTATATATATATATAATACTAAAACTAGTTAATATTAAGGGTTAATTGCATACGAATTTCTGTAAACATATCGAATAGCAGATATATCCCTACAAAGTTTAATTTTTCATATTTATCTCTTTAAAAATTTTAAGTTGTTCAATTTTTCATATTTATCTTTTCAAAAATTTTAAATTATTCATATATATATTCCTTCGGTTTATACCAGTTAGTTTACTGTTTATTTTTTAACGAACTATATATAAAATAATAATTTTGCCATTTCAAAAATATTTTCTTTAAAATTCTCTACTCTTAAAATAATATAAAAGTATCTGAAAAGAATAAAAAGATAAATTTATGTCACTAACTAATCAAGATTAAGTATTTAATCTATAATTAAGTAGATTTTTCTAACAATAATATATATGAATAATATTAAATTTTTGAAAAAATAAATATAAAAAATTAAATTTTATAAAATTATATCTATTATTCGATATGTTTATAGAAAATCGTATGCAATTATTGTTAGAGTCGGGGACTTTCAATTTGCATTGTAAAAAAATATCCACATATTACCAACAAATTTATAATTTTAAATATATATATTTATTTTTTATTTTATTTTTATTAATTAATTTTAGTGCAAGTAGCAAAGGGCTTGATAGTTGATATCCGAGTTCGAAGCCTAGTTGCTTCACATTTCTAACTAAAATTTATTTCAAAAATATACGAAACTAATAACACTATCTTTCTCTCAAAAAAAAAAAATAATAATTTTTTTATTAAAAATTTTAAATTATGGGTGATTTCGTAACGGAAAAGAAACGTCAAATCCGTGGTGGGGCTACGCGGGAGGCGAGCTGAAAACTGTGTGGGTCCCGTGCGGCTCACTAGCTTCACATTTTCAACTAAATTTATTTTAAAAATAAACAAAACGAACAACACTATCTTTCTTAAAATAATAATAATAATAATAATTTTTTTTATTAAAAATTTTAAATTATGGGTGATTTTGTAACGGAAAAGAAACGGCAAATCCGTGGTGGGGCCACGCGGGGAGGCCAGCTGAAAACGGTGTGGGTCCCGCGCGGCCCACTACTTTATAAAAAGAGCAATGCTACGTGTACACTCCGAAGGGGTGTATATCATACATCTCCACCATTTTAATGGTGACGATATTTTTTACAAGTCACATCAAATGACCTATCATCACACCCCACCCTTAGATGGGTGGGGGTGTGAGATGTACACCCCTTACAGGGTGTACACATAGCATTTTCCTTATAAAAATGTCGCCCTCATCTCTATCCGCTGTGACGGTCACATGTCCACACAAACTACATATCATTTACAAAATTGTCAACATTCCAGGTGATCATCGTTGAATATTAATTAATACAGATAAGAGTCCGCATTCATTTACTAGAAATAAATCTATACACAATTAAATCTTAATAATTAATTTATTTCTGTGTAAAAATTATTCTCTCTCCCGAGAAAAAAAAAAAAAAAAAATGTTTTATTCTTAAGCTTTCACTCAAATTTTATTTTAGTTCATAAAATTTAAAATTTATACTATTTGATTCGAGAACGAATTATTTTTACTTATTTTTAAAATAGGTATACTTTTTTAGAATAAAAAGAAATTAGATTAATTTTATATTTAGATGAAAATAAATATTTTATAAGAATAAAAAAAGTTATGCTTGAATCATTAGATTTGAATAGTTGGAATAGAAGTAATTATGATTAAGAACGAAAATAATTTATCTAAATAATAATTATTTAAATATTAATAAAATAATATTTTAAAAGATAATAAATTAATTAATTAGAAATATTATATGAGATGATAAAGAATGCCATTAATTAATAAATTAATAAATAACTATAAAAAATAAGACAATATATTAATATTAATTAATTATTAAGTTATTTATATTTTTAATTAATATATTAATTATATAAATTAAAATATTAAATATTTAAACAGTATAAATATTAGTTAATTATAGAATAAACATATCAAATAATTAATTATTTGATTAAATAATTAATTATAAATAATAAATAAATTTTTATTAATTTAATAAATTAAATAAATATTTAGTTAATTATTAAAAATTAGTTGTATTAATTAATTATATTTTATAATTATTTATAATTTAATTAGTAGAGAAATAAGATAGAAAATAATTTATTTTACCAAATGGGTGGAACTGGGATTATTCTAAAATAATCTATTAAGTAAAAGATAATAATTTATAATTATTTATAATATTATTGGAAAGGATAAGAAAAATAAATTTTTTTGTTATTTTTTAATTTTTTCTATCAAACGGTACCTAAGAAATAACTCCGGAGCAATAAAAAAAAAGTAATTATAATTTTTTTTTTAAAAAAAGTTAAATAACTATAATTTAATTTTTTTTTAATATTTTTTTAAAATAAAAAACAATTATTTTTTTATATGACTTAAGACAAATTAACAAGCACAAATTAAGAATTTGGAGACGAAAAGGTTTGGGGAGCTCCAGCGGGTCGGGTCGCCTACCCACCCACAATCAAAAAGTCGCTAAAAAAGTCCAGAAGCACTACGCGCTAACTCCGTCCCGTCGCTGTCACCCATCTCTCCACTCACTGCTAAAATGTGAGAATGGCCCATGCACTATTCCCACATGACAATTCGGTCCCTGTGTAGTGTGGTTTCAATTTTAAAATAGTATTGTTTTGTTTTTCTTAACTGTGAAAAAAAAAGAGAAAAAAACATTTAGACTTGCATGTTTTTTTTAAAAATAATATAAAAGGAATGATGAATTAATTACTTGTAATTTTTATATTAAAAATATTTTTTTGACAATAAAAATAGTTTTTTTTTAAAAAAAATTCATTTGAAAATTTTAAATTAGATTGTTATTTATTAGGTTATTGCTTGCTTGCCTAGAGTATATATATTATAGATTAATTAAAAACTATATAAAATTAGTATTTTTAAAACATTTTTAAAAGAGAAGAGGCCAAATAAAGTGTTAACATTTTTTATTTGAAAAAATATAGAGAGCAAAGTGAGAATCCGCGATGGGACAGGGACTGATCGGTACAGTATTTATTTATTTATTTATTTTTTTTTTTGTAGACTCGTAGCATTTTCTTTCTCAAAATTTTACCCCCTTCCAATTTCCAAATCGTAACCTACTCGAAACCCTTCCTTCCACTTTCCCCTCTCGTCTAATCCCCATCCCCCTCTTTTATTTCCCCACACCCCCTCCCCCCCCTCCCCCCCCCCCCCCCACCTCGGCAGGTGAAAAAGCAGAAAAAAAACAAAACGTAAAAAGGAGCTGTCGCCAGATCCGTCCCCATGAGCCTCCGCCAGCGCCCCGTTCCGGGCGCGGCGGGCAACGGCCCCGGCCCCGGCCCCCCGCCGCGGCGTCGGCGCGGCGGCGGCGGCGGCGGGCGGCGGCGGCGGCGGCGGTGGAGACCTACAACATCATCCCCATCCACAACGTGCTGGCGGACCATCCGTCGCTCCGGTTCCCGGAGGTGCGGGCGGCCATGGCAGCGCTGCGCAGCGTGGGGGAGCTCCGCAAGCCGCCCTTCGTGGACTGGGACGAAGGCTTCGACCTGCTGGACTGGCTGGGCTTCTTCTTCGGGTTCCAGCGCGACAACGTGCGGAACCAGCGGGAGCACCTCGTCCTCCTCCTCGCCAACGCCCAGATGCGGCTCCAGCCCCCGCCCGAGAGCATCGACATCCTCGACCCCTCCGTCGTCCGCCGCCTCCGCCGTAAGCTCCTCCACAACTACACCTCCTGGTGCGCCTTCCTCGGACGCAAGCCCAACGTCTGGGTGTCCGATTCCCCCTCACCGGCGAACCTGCTCCGCCGCCCCTCCTCCTCGGCCGCCGACCCCCGCCGCGACCTGCTGTACACCTCCCTCTACCTCCTCATCTGGGGCGAGGCCGCGAACCTCCGCTTCGTCCCCGAGTGCCTCGCCTACATCTTCCACCACATGGCCATGGACCTCAACCGCATCCTCGAGGACTACATCGACGACGCGACCGGACGCCCCGCCCTCCCCGCCATCTCCGGCGAGAACGCTTTCCTCGACCGCGTCGTCGCCCCGATCTACAAGACCATCAGCGACGAGGTCAGGGCCAGCCGCAACGGAACCGCCCCGCACACCGCCTGGCGCAACTACGACGACATCAACGAGTACTTCTGGAGCCGGCACGTCTTCGACCGCCTCCGCTGGCCCCTCGACCTCTCCCGCGGCTTCTTCGCGGCGCCCCCCGACCGCAACCGCGTCGGCAAGACGGGCTTCGTCGAGCAGCGCTCCTTCTGGAACGTCTACCGCAGCTTCGACCGCCTCTGGGTCCTGCTCCTGCTCTTCCTCCAGGCCGCCGCCATCGTCGCCTGGCAGGGCCACACCTGGCCCTGGCAGAACCTCCGCACCCGCGACGAGCAGGTCCCCGTCCTCACCGTCTTCATCACCTGGGCCGCCCTCCGCCTCCTCCAGGCCATGCTCGACGCCGGCACCCAGTACAGCCTCGTCTCCAGGGAGAACCGCTGGCTCGCCCTGCGGATGGCGCTCAAGATCATCGTCGCCGCCGGCTGGACCGTCGCCTTCGCCGTCCTCTACGCCCGCGTCTGGGACGGGAGGCACCGCGACCGCCGCTGGTCCCCCGCCGCCAACCAGCGGCTCGTCAACTTCCTCGAGGCGGCCGGGGTCTTCGTGCTGCCCGAGGTGCTCGCCCTCGTCCTCTTCATCATCCCCTGGGTCCGCAACTTCCTCGAGAAGACCAACTGGCGGATCCTCTACGCCCTCACCTGGTGGTTCCAGACCCGCACCTTCGTCGGCCGCGGCCTCCGGGAAGGTCTCCTGGACAACGTAAAGTACACCCTCTTCTGGGTCGTGCTCCTCGCCGTCAAGTTCAGCTTCAGCTACTTCCTCCAGATCCAGCCGATGGTCGCCCCGACCAAAGCCATATACAATCTCCCCAGCGTCCAGTACCAGTGGCACGAATTCTTCTCCCACATCAACAGGTTCGCCGTTGTCGTGCTGTGGATCCCCGTCGTGCTGATCTATCTAATGGACACTCAGATCTGGTATGCCATCTTCTCCTCGCTCGCGGGCGCTCTCGTCGGCCTCTTCTCGCACTTGGGCGAGATTCGAAACGTGCAGCAGCTGCGGCTGAGGTTCCAGTTCTTTGCGAGCGCAATGCAGTTCAACCTCATGCCCGAGGAGCAGCTCCTCCAGGATCGGGGCACCCTCCGAAGCAAGCTCAAAGATGCGATTCTTCGGTTGAAGCTGAGGTATGGGTTGGGCCGCCCGTACAAGAAGATCGAGGCGAACCAGGTGGAGGCCATGAGGTTCGCCCGTATTTGGAACGAGATTATTGCCACGTTCAGAGAGGAGGACATTATCAGCGACCGTGAGGTGGAGCTTCTAGAGCTTCCGTCTGACCTGTGGAACATTAGGGTTATCCGTTGGCCGTGCTTGTTGCTCTGCAACGAGCTCCTACTCGCCCTAGGGCAGGCCAAGGAGCTCAAGGTGTCGGACCGGCGGCACTGGAGAAAAATCTGCAAGAATGAGTACAGACGGTGTGCGGTCGTCGAGGCATATGACAGTGTTAAGTCCTTGTTGCTGAGGATCATCAAGGAGAGAACCGATGAGCACTCCATCATCAGCCAAATATTCGATGCTTTCGATGATTCAATGCGTGCGGAGAAATTCACTGTGGATTATAAGACCGCGGTGTTGCCTAGCATCCATGCAAAGCTGATAACGCTGTTGGAACTTATGCTCAAGCCGGCGAAGGATATGACCAAGGTGGTAAACACCTTGCAGACTCTGTACGACATTGCAGTCCGCGATTTCCCGATGTCGAAGAAGAGCATTGAGCAGCTTAAGCAAGAAGGATTGGCGCCGCTAAGGCCAAGCGCGACGGGCCTGCTCTTCGAGAATGCCATTGAATTGCCCGGTGAAGATGATGCGGCCTTTTATAGGCAAGTGAGGCGGCTGCAAACTATTCTCACCTCTAGGGATTCAATGAATGATGTTCCGAAGAACATCGAGGCCCGGCGAAGAATTGCATTTTTCAGCAACTCCTTGTTCATGAACATGCCTCGAGCTCCCAAGGTCGAGAAAATGCTGGCTTTTAGTGTTTTGACTCCCTACTACAATGAGGAAGTTCTCTACAGTAAAGAGCAGCTTCGCACCGAGAATGAAGATGGCGTTTCCATCCTATTCTATCTGCAGAAGATCTACGAAGATGATTGGACCTACTTTTTAGAGCGCATGAAGAGGGAAGGGATGGTTGACGAAGAGGAGTTATGGGGTGAAAGGTTGAGGGATCTTCGGCTTTGGGCCTCGTATAGGGGCCAGACATTGTCGCGAACTGTGAGGGGGATGATGTACTACTACAAGGCCCTCAAGATGCTCGCTTTCCTTGATTCTGCCTCCGAGATGGTTTTAAGGGATGGGTCGAGGGAGCTAGCTTCGTTTGGTTCTTTCAGGCAGGAAGTTGATTCATATGGTTTGGGGAACGCCGACACGTCTCCATCTTCAAGGAACTTGAGCAGGGCAAGCAGTGGGGCGAGCTTATCATTTAAAGGGCATGAGTACGGAACCGCACTTATGAAGTACACTTATGTGGTCGCATGCCAGATATATGGCAATCAGAAGGCTAAGAAGGAATCGCGTGCTGAGGAGATCTTATATCTCATGAAGAAAAATGAGGCCTTGCGTGTCGCGTATGTTGATGAAGTCCTCCACACAGGTGCAGATGAAGTGAAGTACTATTCTGTTCTAGTTAAATATGACCAGAGCTCGGAGAGAGAAGTTGAGATATATAGGGTCCAATTGCCCGGACCGTTAAAACTTGGAGAGGGTAAGCCCGAGAACCAGAACCATGCCCTGATTTTCACAAGGGGTGATGCTGTCCAGACTATCGACATGAACCAGGATAACTACTTAGAAGAAGCACTTAAGATGCGGAATTTATTGGAAGAGTATAATCACTACTATGGAATTCGAAAGCCTACACTTTTGGGGGTTCGGGAGCATGTTTTCACTGGCTCTGTCTCGTCGCTTGCTTGGTTCATGTCTGCCCAAGAGACGAGCTTTGTTACTCTAGGACAGAGGGTTCTGGCCAACCCATTAAAGGTTCGAATGCATTATGGGCATCCTGACGTTTTTGATCGTATCTGGTTTTTAAGTCGAGGTGGTATTAGCAAGGCCTCTAGGGTAATCAATATCAGTGAGGACATATTTGCGGGCTTTAATTGTACGCTGCGGGGCGGAAATGTTACCCACCATGAATATATACAAGTCGGTAAGGGCCGAGATGTTGGGCTTAATCAGATATCGATGTTTGAGGCTAAGGTTGCTAGTGGAAATGGTGAGCAGACTTTAAGTAGAGATGTTTATAGATTGGGTCATAGATTGGATTTTTTCCGCATGCTTTCCTTCTTCTACACCACAGTTGGATTCTACTTCAACACCATGATGGTTGTTTTGACCGTTTATGCATTTGTGTGGGGGCGCCTTTATTTGGCTCTAAGTGGACTTGAGAAATCGATCACAGAAAATGCCGACTCAACGAATAATAAGGCCCTTGGAGTTGTCCTCAATCAGCAGTTCATCATTCAACTCGGCCTTTTTACTGCACTGCCCATGATTGTCGAAAACTCTCTTGAACATGGATTTCTTCCTGCTTTGTGGGATTTCTTTACGATGCAGCTGCAGCTAGCATCTGTGTTCTTCACTTTTTCCATGGGAACTAAAACCCATTATTACGGGAGAACCATTCTTCATGGAGGCGCTAAGTACCGGGCCACGGGCCGTGGTTTTGTTGTCCAACATAAGAGTTTTGCTGAGAACTACAGGCTTTATGCACGCAGCCATTTCATAAAAGCGATAGAGCTCGGGGTGATACTAACTGTTTATGCATCCTATAGTGCTATTGCCTCGAACACTTTGGTTTATATAGTGATGACGATCTCGAGCTGGTTTTTGGTGGTATCATGGATCATGGCTCCCTTTGCATTCAACCCTTCAGGTTTTGATTGGTTAAAAACTGTTTATGACTTTGATGATTTTATGAACTGGATGTGGTATCGCGGGGGTATATTTGCAAAATCTGAACAGAGTTGGGAAGTGTGGTGGTATGAAGAACAAGCCCATCTTCGAACAACTGGACTTTGGGGAAGGCTCATGGAGATAGTATTAGACCTCCGCTTCTTCTTTTTCCAGTACGGCATTGTATACCAGCTAAAAATAGCCAGTGGAAGCACCAGTATTGCCGTCTATCTGCTATCCTGGATATGCGTGTTTGCAGCCATTGCGGTTTTCGTAATTGTTGCCCTTGCTCGGGACAGATATGCAGCAAAGGAGCACATATACTACCGGGCTGTTCAAGCCTTAATCATCGTCCTCATAATACTGGTCATCATAATATTGCTCAAATTCACAGAGTTTCAGATTATTGATATTTTTACTAGCCTTTTGGCATTTATTCCAACTGGTTGGGGTTTGATTTCTATTGCACAAGTGATCAGGCCGTTTATTGAGTCCACTGTGGTTTGGGATACTGTGGTTGCTGTGGCAAGGTTGTATGACATATTGTTTGGAGTGGTTGTTATGGCACCGGTCGCATTGCTGTCATGGTTGCCGGGATTCCAAGAAATGCAGACGAGGATTCTCTTCAACGAGGCCTTTAGCAGAGGACTCCAAATATCCCGCATTATTACTGGCAAGAAACCTACTAATGCGATTTGAGGTACTTATTCATAGTTGTTTCTATTCACGCTCTTTCTTGCTCTGCGTCCTCTTAATTTTGTTTAAAAATTGATAGAGACTTCAGTCAGTATTTCTATTTATGTCGGTAATGGATTTCTTTGTTTTGTACGTCCAATTTTTTTTGGTCTTGGCTTTTGATTCAATCCGACTATTTCAGGCTGGATTCAGTTAATGCAGCATGTCATAATATTATTGTAGACCATTTTACCTGTTTGTGGATTCTGCTATGAAGAACTTTTCGGTTTTTCTATTATTAAGTGATGCTGACTTAGTTATAAAAGTTTGATCAGATCAATAGATAATTTCTTATTATCATTAAGAAAACTGTAACATAGGCTGGCGGCATTTTGCTTAGGACCCCCATCACTCACGAATGTTTGATGTTGACAATAACAATGTTGCAATTTGCAATTACCATCATTCTAACGTATTAAATATTGTCACAGGTCTTTCTCTTATACAATTTTCTTTTCCCCTGTTAGAAGCTCATATTTGTGGTGTCTCGGTCTTGGGTGTATAATCAGTTGGATATTTGACTGTTTTAGAATATTCTTATCTTTGAGTTCTACTCAATCTGATTTGGAAAAAGGCTTTGGGTATTCTACATGCTAACAAATTTGTGCTTATTCCTCGATAAAGTTTTGGAGGTGGAGAATTGATCAATTCTGATCAAATTAGACAACATGATAAAGTCGAACTAGCTGGTAAGGTTGATGTGAATGAGCATCAGAAATGATGGATAGTTGACCTTGAAAAAAAAAAAAAGTCATACCAGACTGAGACGTGGACGAAAATTTAGAAGAGATACTGGGTCTGCACTAGTCAGTTGGACAGATTGAGCGTAATTGCATCAGTATAAGAATGTTGCCATGGACCCTGAAATTTTAGGCATCGAGTTCGCAGAGTAAAAGAAATCTTTCAGTGGTGTAACTTTTAGGAAGTGGATGACTATGACATTTGTCAACCATTAGCTTTGCCGGGACAGGTGTACGAACTATGTCTAGAGTCTGAGCTATCAACTTAGATATTTACTTTCTGGTCGTAGGAACAAGATATGTTAATTGCCATGAGATGAAGGGATTCAAGTTTCACTGTTTTCTGCTGGGAAAAGTTAGATGTCAAAGAATTACTCAGCAACATGTGATAGAATCAGGAATTTTTAAGACAACTGGCCAAATTTTTTGTTTTCTAGGTTGCAGCTTAGTTGATTGATCACGAGTTCGGCTAGAGGACTGAATCAAATGGCATAATATATTGATGGGACAAATTTTTCATTTTGGATTTCAATGGGATAGAGAGTTCTACAGGTTATGAGATATGATGCGATGGCTTAGATTGAGCCTTTCAGAAACTGAGAATCTACATCATAGAGTCGGCTAGTGTGCTGAATTTTCTATGTTTTTAACTTTATGGTGAATTTGCTAACATCCGTCCTTGTAGAACTACAATTTGGAGTGAAGTGATAGATCAGATCGAATGCTTTATCTGTGTAATTATAGCTTCAAAACAAAGAAATGTTTAATCACAAATTCAGTCCCTTTAGTTTGACCTTAGTTTCAATTTGTGCTCAAAGTTCAGTTGTAATAATTTTAGTCCTAAAGAGATTTCTTTGAACCACTTTTTTTTTTTTTTTTTTTTTTTTTTTTTTTTTAAGTCCTATCAAACTACCATCTGAATTGCCATGCCAGCATTGTTGTTACACCTTTGTTTGCTAAAAGAAAAAATAATTGAATTAAGGGTCAAGTTTTGCGGACCAAATATATTAAATTGAAAAATCTCAGTATGAAATTGAATTTAGTGTTATACGGCGGGGACTAAGTTCTTACATTCAAACTCTGAGCGAAAACCAAGGAATCCCGGCCAAACTTCTCAGGGACGAAATCTATAATTACCTAAAAAGGACGCATGCAGCACTCGCAGGATGTTTTATCGTCAACTAATGCTGATGATTTTTCACAGGTTCAAGGCATCTTCCTTCATTAAGAGGTAATGGAGGGAGCCCCATATGTTGTGTCATGTGTGCAGAGCTAAGCCTCAGGTGTTGGTTGTTCCAGGTGGGAAAAAGATCTTACATTGTCTATTGTATTCTATTGAAACTGACTGTCTATGTGAATTTCTTGACTTAGATCTGTAACTATATGAGTTTGGTACTTCAGTTCCGTGCACTTTTGAATAGATTAAGATTTCTCGTCGTAGATTTAGGAAATTTTGAGATCTTGTAATTTCATAGGAACTGCATGCACTGATCTGGCTGTAATATTGTTTCTCACTTGATCAGTTATTTTATTCACTTCATGGTGATTAGCTAATTTTCTTTTTTTCAAAAAGGACTCCCTAGTTCCACTGAATCTATGTTTTTTTTTTTTTTTTTTTTTTTTTTTTTTTTTTTTTTTTTTTTTTTTTTTATGTGAAATTATACCTAGTTAAGCATGTTGTCTCTCGCAGTATAAGTCGCCGATTACCACAATGTAAATTTCATGGTGAGTAATGCTTATGAAGTAGTTTATGTACCCTAAATGTCTTCAAATATGGTGTTAGATATTTCTCGAATTCTAGAACCAGAAGGTTTTCTAACTCTATTCTGTTTTGCTTATCCAATTAAGATAAGTTTGGATTATGTCTAATCTTATTAAGATTATTCCTAATCTTAGTGGATTTGTATTCTTAATTGTATTAGGATTTAGCCACTATTATAAATATACCATTATTCTATTGATTTGGTGCTGCGGATGAGGAGTATGGGCATATTTTGTAATTAGGGTTTTGTGAGAGGCATATTTTGTACACCATTTTGATTATAATGGAAGCCTCCGCTCCGTCTTCGCCCGTGGACGTAGGCCAGTAGCCGAACCACGTAAATATTGTGTGCTTTATTTTTTTTCTTTCTTTCTCGATTCTCTTTTGGTATTTTCTTGCTCAACGAACTAAATCTTTTTCGCTTTTCTCGTAACATATGGCTTGCATTCTGGTGTTTGTTGAAGTAAAAATCCATTCTTATTCATAAATGGTTTCTGAGGCTTCTTCTGCTGTTTGTTTTTGTACAGTTTTTTTTAACTTCATTTCTTTTTTTTTTTTTTGTCATAGAATATATTTTCTCCAATTGGATTTTTCTCCATCCTATATGGCATATATGATTGGTTTGAGATAAATTTTTGTGTAATATTTGATATAAAAATGTAATATTTTTTGTGCCTATGAACTAATGTTTATTTTTCTGACCATGAAGGATTCTTTATAATATTGTTGATATTTGATATATTGTTAAATTGAGATTGCATACCATTTTGGTTGTGACTGAGTGTTGAGTCTAAAATTATTAAAAATTTAGCATGTAACTTAATTTTTTAAAATAGGCCTTAAGTTGAGGGGTTGCAACCTTTGTTAAATTTGGCTTAATTGCAATATTGGGCCCCAAATTTTTTTTGATATTTCAATTTGGTCCCTAATATTTTTTTTTGTTTGTAGTCAGCTTTCTAATAACAAAGGTCCACCATTACAATACAATTAATTAACAAAAACTACCACATCAGAACAAATTCTTACAATGTGACAATTTTTGCTAGAATTAATGCTGGAGATTTGATTGAAATGAAAAATTGAAGACTAGGAATCTAATTACAAAAATAAAAGATTAGGGATCACCATGAGATGCATATTTAGTAGATTTTTTATACTCAATTTCCAATAAGGTCCACAGATTTTAGATTCTGCATTGGAGGTTAGGAGTGTATGGGAGATTTTGGTGGAAAACAACACCACAATAATAATAGCACATGATCTGACTTTGGCTGCTGTATGTCGGTGAATGATTTGGTGGGAAAAAAATAATTTAATTTTTAGAAAGTAATCTTTTGATGCCTCAACAACTGTTAGATGAATTTAAGATGTGAAAAATGAATGGATAAAATTTTGCCGCTTAAAGTGACAAATTTTGAATTTAGATTGTAATATTTTTTTTTTTTCTTTATTTGTCACCCTTAACTTTTTTTCGAGACTCTGATGCCTCAATATCTATAACTAAATTTATTTATTAAATGAATGAAGTGAGTAGCGTGCAATTTTTATCTTAAAAAAGAAAAATAAATAAATTACGTGACCTACTTTTGGCTGCTGTATGTTGGTGAATGATTTGGCGAAAAAAAAATAATTTGATTTTTAGAAAGTAATCTTTTGACGCCTTAACGAAGAATGATTTGGCGAAAAAAAAATAATATAATTTTTAGAAAGCAATCTTTTGACGTCTTAACGAACATTAGACGAATTCAAGATATGAAAAAGGAATGGGCAAAATATTGCAGCTTAAAGTAACGAATTTTGAATTTAAATTGTAATCTGGCTTTTTTTTTTTTTTTCTTATTTGTCATCCTTAACTTTTTTTTTTGAGGCTTGGATGTCTCAATATTTGCACCTAAATTTATTTATCGAATGAATAAAGAAGGTAATGTGCGCTTCTTATCTCAAAAGAAAAAAAAAAGTACATGACTTAATTTTGGCTTGCTGTATATTGGTGAATGATTTGGCGGGAAAAAAATAAATTGATTTTTAGAAAGCAATCTTTTGATGCCTTAACGACCATAAGATGAATTCAAGACTTTCAAGACGTGAAAAAAGAATTGACAAAATATCGCAGCTTAAAGTATCGGATTTTGAATTTAGATTGTAATCTCGCTCTTTTTTTTTTCTTTATCTGCCATGCTTAATTTTTTTTTGAGGCCCCGTTGCCTCACATCTGTTAATAAATTTATTTATCGAATCAACGAAGTAGGTAGCGTACAATATTTATCTCGAAAAAAAAAAGAAAGAAAATAAAGCAATCTACCTTTTTTATTTGAAAAATACTATTTATACACCCTATTTATCTTCCACCCTATTCATTTAAAAGTAAGATAAAATTTACTAATCATATTGATGTGATTAGTACAATTTTTTTTTTTTATAAATGGAGTGTTCATCATATAATCCAACTAGGATATATGGATAGTATTATTGGAATTAAAAAATATTTTTTATTCTCAAACTATAAGTTCTTTCACACTTATCCTTCAAATTTTAATTTATTATACTTTTATATTGAAATTTTATAAATTTTTACAATCAAATCTAACCATCTAGTTTGATTGACTGGATATGAAAGTATTGTCAACACTGCTTCTTCACTCTCTCATTATTGATACATTAATATTTTATTTCCTAAATTAGGTTATGGGACAAAATTATAATAATTTAAAATTATAAACTAAAAATTATAACAATTTGAGGGCCAAAATTATAATAATTAATTTAGTCCTTTTTGGGAAAACAAAGTGGAATTTTGAGAGTTAGCAGTAACTTGAGATCTGATTTTTCTGTAAATTCATTTGGTGGCTTTTGATCCATACATTTGTTCCTGCATGGATTCACTACTGTTATCATCCAAGAAGATTAAAGCTCTTTTATTGTAAAATAGTAAACTTTGAGTTTAAATTAGCAAACTAATTTCCTCATAATCTCAAGAGAAACAACTTATATTTTCTCTTTCTCTTATTTAAGTATCGCGTCGTCGTTTGATTATTATATCTGCCATCTTCGTTACTATGAAGCTCTTCTTTTAATTTTTATAAACACTAGTTTTATATAATTTGATGTGTTGCATTCAATTAATAAGTGATAGATGATTATTTGTTAAAAAAAATCTTGGAAGAAAATTTTTTTTGTTTTTATGTTTTTATTTTTTGTTGCTTAGTGAAGATGTTGGATAAAAAGATTGCTAGTAATCCACTTTCCATTTCTTAACCTTTTGATATGCAAAAAACAAAATTTCTTGTTCTCTCTCTCTCTCTCTAATAATAACTAGATTTAAATATTTTGATATGTAGTTTGGACTCAACGAGTTATTATTGCTAGTGGGACGGATCGTTATACTTAGTATCAGAGCCAATCACCCGCCGGAAGTCTGTGACGAATCTCAGCTGAGCCAGAATATGAAGGATAAGGTGATAGAATATGTCAGAGTTTAAATGGTAATAGAATTGTAATTTGATCTCTCGTCTGAACGAACGCACTCCAATAGTCCCACATCGGATGAAATAGAATTGTGATTTGAGCTCTAGTCGAGTATGAGCTTGTGAATTTGTCAAAGAGCGGCTCGAATCTTCTTGTTGCTGGTGGTTTCGCATCAACATACAGAAGAAATTATCTACCTTGGCCAATGATCTGAAGGTGGAAGCTTTTTCTTACCAAATGGTTTGAAATTGTTGGATTATTCTGTTTGCTGCAGCCTGTGATGGATTTACATGTCCAGGTTTTTCTTACTTGGATTAGTTGCTTGTCACGGACTTAAGCGAAATTGCTTAAGAAGTCCGTGCGGCACTCGCCTTCCTTCGCGAAGTGAGCAAGTCTACACCGTCTCTTGTAAACTTGGACCTACTCGCCCAAAGTTGGATTGCAAGAGAGAGAGTTTGAAGAGGAGTATTTGTATTTTTGGAATTAGAAAGCTACAATGTTTCTTACTTACTAAAGGGGGTGGAGGTCACAACCTTTTATAGACCACTCGCCGCCCACCTATCTAATGAAAAGGTGCCAAGTGGCGTACAAGCATAAGCTAAAAGTGGAGGCTACGAGCTCCCAAGAGTCTTTCATTTATTACCCTAAAAACTTGAACAATCTCGTGACTCTTCGGCTTCCGCGTCTGATGTCTCGAGATACGAAAAGAAGCTTCTAGATTGTTGTAGTAAAACCTCGCGAGGTTCTCCCCTTTGGAGCTTAGTAGTTTTGCAAAGGAGAAATTCGCACAAAAAGTTTAGCCCCTGACAACCTCCCCCACCTAATGCGCAGACGCCCCCGCTGCGCGCCGGTGTTGGAATTCTTCAATCATGGTTGAATATTTCCAGAGAGTGTCAGCCTTCTCCCAGCTTGCTTCGCCATGTGGGAGGTTCTTCCACTTGACCAGGTATTCGACACTCGGCGGGACACCGCGACGACGGATGGTGCGCGTGTCCAGCAGGGTCTCGACATCCTTGTCAATGGCTGTAGTCATGGTGGCGGGAGCGCGCTGCGACACGCTCCTGGTGGGATCCTCGGAGTCGCCATGGAAGGGCCGAAGGCTGCTTGCATGAAAGACTGGATGGATCCGCAAATTTGCCGGTAGTTGTAGTTTGTAGGCCGCCTTGCCTGCTCGCTTCACCACAGTGAACGGACCCTCGTACTTCCGTATCAAGCCGCGGTGAATCTTGCGAAATGCTTTAAACTGTTGTGGCTGCAGCTTGACCAAGACTTGGTCTCCCTCAGCGAACTCCAAGGGTCGCCGCTTTACATCGGCCCACTTTTTCATCCGATGCGCCGCTTTTTCCAAACATGCCCTCGCGATGTCTCCCTTTTCTTGGAGATGCGAGGTGAAGTGAAGAGCCATAGGGCTGCGGCCCTGCTCGCCCGCAGCAGCAGAGTGGGGAGCGAGCGGCTGTCTTCCCGTTGCAAGCTCAAACGGGCTGTGGTTCGTAGATTCGCTCCTCCGCAGATTGTAAGAGAATTGGGCCACATCCAGATGATGTACCCAGTCCTTCTGGCTAGCACTCACATAATGCCTCAAGTATTCCTCTACCAAGGCATTCACCCGCTCTGTCTGGCCGTCCGTCTGCGGATGAAAACTTGTAGAGAAGAGCAATTCCGACCCCAAGATCCGGAACACCTCTGTCCAGAACTTGCCAGTGAACCTTGGGTCGCGATCGCTCACAATGTTTTCAGAAATCCCCCAAAACTTCACCACATTGCTGACGAAGAGCCGCGCTGCTTCCTCCGCCGTGCAATCTGCTGGTGCTGCTATGAAGGTTCCGTATTTGGAGAATCGGTCCACCACCACAAGAATTGATCCCAATGCCCCCACCTTGGGCAAAGCAGAGATGAAGTCCATCGAGACGCTCTCCCATGGACGCGTTGGTGTTGGTAGTGGCTCGAGGAGGCCTCCAGGCTTCTGGCGCTCCACCTTGTCCTGTTGGCACACAAGACAAGTCCGCACATATGCCTCCACATCGTCTCGCATGTGAGGCCAATAGTAGGCGGCTTCTAGCAATGCCAAAGTTCGTTTTTGCCCCGGATGTCTGGCCCACTTGGAGTCATGACACTCCTTCATGAGCTCCCGACGAAGATTGCCCCACTTAGGCACATAGACGCGACGCCCCTTGGTTAGGAGTAGGCCATCGCTAACCCAGAACCGCTGCGCCTTGCCCTCCTTGACGAGTCGCACGAGTCCTTGAGCCACAGGGTCCTCGCAAGTCCCTTCGTGGATTCGCTCCCTTATCGCTCCATGGAGCTGGCACACCGCCGCTAACTCAGCTTTGCGGCTAAGTGCATCAGCCACATGGTTCTCCCTTCCGGGTTTGTATTGAAGCTCCATGTCGAACTCCGCTAGGAAGTCCTGCCATCTTGCTTGCTTTGGTGACAGCTTCTTTTGTGTTTGGAAGTAGCTTGTGGCGACATTGTCCGTCCGCACAACGAACTTGCTTCCGAGGAGATAGTGCCGCCAAGTCCTTAGACAATGCACTATTGCTGTCATCTCTTTTTCTTGAACAGTGTATCGCCGCTCAGTGTCGTTGAGCTTGCGACTCTCAAAGGCGATGGGATGTCCCTCCTGCATGAGAACACCGCCAATGGCGAAGTCTGAAGCGTCAGTGTGTACCTCAAATGGTTGCCGACAGTCAGGAAGTCGCAACACGGGTTCTTTAGTCACCACCTGTTTCAGGTCCTCGAATGCCTCCGCGCACTGAGGGGTCCAGTCCCATGACTGGTTCTTCTTTAGTAAGTCCGTCAAAGGAGCTGCTCGCGCCGAGTAGCCCGCGATGAAGCGACGATAATAGTTGACGAGTCCGAGAAAGGATCGCGTTTCGGACACCGTCGTGGGCGCCTCCCACTCGCAGATCGCCCGAATCTTCTTGTTGTCCATGTGCAGTTGACCGTGGCCGATCCAATGGCCAAGGAAATGCACCTCCTCCTTCGCAAAGGAGCACTTTTCCCTTTTGACGAAAAGTTGGTTGTCCCGCAGCACTTGAAAGATGATTCGCAGATGCTCCTCATGCTCCTCCAAAGTGTTGCTGTACACGACGATATCGTCGAGGTACACTACCACGAAGCGGTCGAGGTAGGGATGGAATAACTTGTTCATCAAAGTGCAGAAGGTTGCCGGTGCATTCGTCAGGCCGAATGGCATGACAAGGAACTCGTAGGCCCCGTACCTCGTCACGCACGTGGTCTTCTCCTCGTCCCCTTCTGCAATTCTCACTTGATAATACCCCGAGCGAAGATCGAGCTTAGTGAAATACTTCGCTCCTCCTAGTTGGTCGAATAGATCCTCAACTAGTGGGATAGGGTACTTGTTTTTCACCGTTACCTTGTTGAGTGCTCTGTAGTCGATACAGAGTCGCAAACTTCCGTCACTCTTCCGTTGGAACACCACCGGTGCTCCATAGGGTGCCTTCGACGGTCTGAGGAAGCCTGCCTCAAGAAGGTCCTTCAACTGGCGTTGCAACTCATCGAGTTCTGGCGGAGCCATCCTGTATGGCGCCTTTGCTGTTGGCTTGGAACCAGGTTCAAGCTCGATCGCATGGTCCACCTCCCTTCTAGGTGGAAGCTGCTTGGGTAGCTCCTGGGGCATGATATCCTTGAACTCCCCCAAGACAGCACCAATCTCTGTCGGAAGGTCTTCCTCCTCGAATCCCTCCTCGCTCACCTCGCGGATGCTCGCAAGATAAGTCATCTCCCCACGCTTCACTCCCTTCCGCAGTTGCAGAGCTGAGAGGATAGGGGTTTCTGTTGGTTTGTTGCGGCTAGCCAAAACCATACAAGGGGCGGCCTCCTCCATGATGCTCAAGGCCCCAAGATGTGGCATTGGTACCGCCTTTGACGAGGCTAGAAAGTCGATGCCGAGAATGACTTTGAAGTCGTCGATGGTTGCGGCAGTGAAGTTCGCTGTTCCCACCCAGGATCCTACAGTGATCGACACGCCCTTGGCTACCCCTGTGACAGGTTGTGCCTCAGAGTTAACCGCCTTGATTTTGCTCGTGTCCTTCTCGAGCTTGAGACCCAACCGCTTGGCCTCCGTAGCTGCGATGAAGTTGTGGGTTGCTCCCGTGTCCACGAGTGCTCGAGTGGCCCACCCATTGAGGGTCACATCGACGAACATAAGTTCCTTCTTGAGAGATTTGCCGCCGCCCGCTTGCCCCTGCATCGCGCTAAGGAGTCGCAGCGCTCCCATCTTCGTCTGTGCTGCTTCCTCGCCCTCCTCGGCTTGGACAACATTGACGGCTTTCTTCTTTGGACAGTCACGAGCCCAATGGTCATCTCCGCAGATATAGCAAGACATCTTCTTCTTCTGCGGAGGGCCCTTGTGCTCTTTGCCCTTGTGGTGGTCTTTGTTCTCGCGACGGTCTCCCCCACCTTTGGCCTTGCTCACCTTAGGCGGTTTGCCGCGATTAGACTCCGTCTTCTCAACTCCGGTAGCTTCTCCGCCATGGCTATGGCAGAGCTTACATCCTTGACGTCTCATCCCACGAGCTCCTTGTTTGCCCACAGTTGGAGACCGTCGAGGAAGAAGAACAGCCGGTCCTCCTCGGCCATATTGGAGATAGAGAGCATCAGTTTGGAGTACTCCTTGACATACTCCTTGAGGGTTCCCGTATGCTTGAGCCGTCGAAGTTGCCTCCGCGCAAGATACTCGACATGCTCGGGGTAGAACTGTGCCTTGAGCTCGCGCACGAAGTCCTCCCAAGTATTCAACTCGCATTGGCCCTTCTCGGCCTCAGCCGACCTCCGACGCCACCATAGCATGGCATCGTCAGTCAAGTACATGGAAGCGGTTTGGACTTTGTCTTCTTCGTCCTCCAGCCGTAACGCCTTGAGATAGCGCTCCATGTGCCAAAGGAAGTTGTCAATTTCCTTCTCATCGCGCGTCCCTTTGAAGCCCTGGGGTTCGGGGATGCGGATCCTTGGGGTATACTCCCTTGGTGCTTCGCCACCACGGGCCACCGCCCTCTTGAGGATCGTCATCCGCATCTTAAGGTCCTCGACCTCATCGACCCTTGTGACAAGGTCATCCACCAGCGTCTTCCGTTCGTCCTCGCGACGAGCAACGTCAGCGCGAAACTGCTCGACTTGTTGGCGGAAAGTCCCCATTGCAGCAGCAACACTTTCCTCCATGGTATGTAGTCCATCCTCCATAATCTCCATATGTTGGGTTAGGACTAGATAGTTGTCCTCCAACAAGCCAACACGGTCGTCGAGCGAAACGGACTCCCTCACATGGGTCCGTGGTTTCTTACTCTTGCCGCGCTTGGATTGTCGAGGTTGTTCGGCCATGTTGTCGGTGATAGCAGCATCCGATGACGACATGGTTCCCAGCTCCCGAACGTCGCTCTGATACCAACTGTCACGGACTTAAGCGAAATTGCTTAAGAAGTCCGTGCGGCGCTCGCCTTCCTTCGTGAAGTGAGCAAGCCTACACCGTCTCTTGTAAACTTGGACCTACTCGCCCAAAATTGGATTGCAAGAGAGAGAGTTTGAATAAGAGTATTTGTATTTCTGGAATTAGAAAGCTACAATGTTTCTTACTTACTAAAGGGGGTGGAGGTCACAACCTTTTATAGACCACTCGCCGCCCACCTATCTAATGAAAAGGTGCCAAGTGGCGTACAGACATAAGCTAAAAGTGGAGACTACGAGCTCCCAAAAGTCTTTCATTTATTACCCTAGAAACTTGAACAGTCTCGTGACTCTTCGGCTTCCGCGTCTGATGTCTCGAGATACGAAAAAAAGCTTCTAGATTGTTGTAGTAAAATCTCGCGAGGTTCTCCCCTTTGGAGCTTAGTAGTTTTGCAAAGGAAAAATTCGCACAAAAAGTTTAGCCCCTGACATGCTGCTTTAGATACTGTTTTTCACAAGCTGTAATTTGCAGGGTAGGTATTTTGTCATTCTCTGACGCACTAATTGTGCAGATTTTTCTTGCCAAGTGAGTCTGGAAAGGAAATTTTTCGATATTTAATCTGACGCAGTCTCTTTGAACTCGTGTTTGAATTCCTTCTCCAGAACTGCTGCAACTAACAGCATGTTCTATATGGTCACAATGTGTATTTTGTGAAACAAATTTGACTAGTAATAATCACTGCCATCTATGAAGAAATATTTCTGCATCTTTGTGCATCATCATTTGTTGGCGTAGGTTTGAATGCTTGAGTTGTGTGGACACCGAAAATGACAACGATTGTATAAAGTACACTAACTAAATCTGTAAAGATAAACGACACATTCAAATTTTGAAACCAAAATACCATTGACCTGCTCAAATCAAAAAAATTGAAAGATCAGATAGTAAAATTCAAATTTTAAAGTACACTAGCTAAATCTATAAAGATAAACGACACATTCAAATTTTGAAATCAAAATACCATTGACCGGCTCAAATCAAAAAAATTGAAAGATCAGATAGTAAAATTCAAAATTTAAAAAGCTGAATAGCCGACTCAAAATAGTCCTACAAATTCGCGTCAGTGCACCTTAGATATTCATCATAAGTAGTATGAAAGTAACAAGGAAAAAAACACAGAATAAAAGCATTTCTGAAAAATTCTGCAACTCTCAGTTGTGCATTGATGGCTTGTGATATTTAAATTGTTAACACATTTGAGTAATCAACCGCCATGCCGTCGGACCAACCGAAGATTATGCATTATAAACCAACTTAAAATAATTTAAGTTCCATTAGTACCAAAATACATATCCAATAACCTTTGGCAACACAAACCTCTAAAAGAAGAAAACTGGATGTAAGTACCTCAAAAATTAATGATGAAGAAACTCGCAGCTACTACCACCGATCGCACTTTTCTCCGCAAGATACTAACTCATCCATCTACAAATATAAAAATTCAATCATCTAAGCACCGGGAATTAAGTTACAAAGATTAGCAGAAACTACAGCTAAGAGATATTAACAATCCATCTTGTTGCACAATAGTTTCATCTTTTCTTATGCGAACTAAGCGACAAAAGTGAAACAGAAGCGAAAGAGGAGCGACGGTCTCCGCGATAAATACTCCTCATGATGTATGTCACAGACCTAGACAGATAAGAGATAGGTTAAAGAAAACCGAAGAAGCACAATTGCTAATTTGAGTAGCAGTAACAAAGTATATTCACCATGTGAAGGCTGGGAAGTGATAAGTAAGAAAGTAAATTGATCGCAGAATGTAGTGGCTCTGGTGTTGATTTGAGTCGAACTTTTTAATAGCCATTATTTGATCACAAAATGAACGAATTGGAAATAGATTGGATGAGGAAGTGCACTAGGTTAAGATTTTCAGTAATCACCAGAAAATTCAGCAAATCAAAATAATATGTTCAAGATGTGCAGCATGTAAAGATATAATGTAGTAGAAAGAGGTGATGTTGTCGGTAACTTATTTACAAAACCAGATTTCTAGAATGCAAAATCTGAATATCTTTAGTTCAAGCTACCTCTTCACAGTAATCTTACGATTATATTAATATATGACAATCGACTTGTCAATCAGCCTGACAGTACAGTTCTCATATTTCCATACAGGAGTTAAAAGGCAATCGGTACACAAACAAAGAAAACATATGAGTCATTAAATGCTCCTTAAATCTCAGCCGACCTGTAAATCTGGGGGGAACAGAAATATATTCTGCTACAATCCACCTAGAATTTGTCACACGTCATCATTCCCAGCTGGATTAAATACAAAAGAATCAGCATGACCTTTGACTTTACAAGTAAAATATGGAAAATCTTTGAATTAATAGAGCTGTTTGCAGTCGTTTACTCTTTGACATCATATTCACTAATTTCTTTTTATTCTTGGCAAAAGGAAAATGCACAACAAAAAGATGTTAAAAGTCATGGAGGCAGAAAGGCTATAAACTGGTTCCATCAGAAAATACTAACTCGATGCAAGCAGCTTTCCAATGAAAACAAAGTTACCAAAACAAAAGTGAAAAGAAAAAATTTATATACAGTTGAAAAACATAAAATGTATCTTCCATCATAGCACTTGACTTGCATGACGGTCAAATTCCAACTCGCAAATTTTCTCAAAAGATAAATCACATTTTGTTTAGATCAGGTTTGCAAAAGGAAAACTTGGCTGTCTGAGTAGGCTATTACAAATAGGAAATTTCTTTATCTAGTAGCAGCCACACATATTGACAAACTGATATTGATAATAAGATGTTATCAATAGGAAGAAATCTATTGGAGACGTAACTTTAGCAAGTTTCTGAGCAGTCTTGAACATTGTATAATATGTATCCATATCAAGTAATATGACCCAAAGATCATGAACTTATTATCTAGAAGGATATCATAATTGATACAATTTTCCTTGAAAAAGACTGAACCAAGAACATTCTACGCAACGTGGTGCCAATGTAAGCAGCTCAAATTCTATTTCTACATCTGTGAAGAATGTAAAGTATGCTTTTAGAACATCTAATAATACAAACACAACACAAGAAAAATGCCTTAAGGGACCGACTATCCATAACTTCAATCCGAATGACATTAAGACCGCGATTGCTCACAAATTCCAATATAAGACACCAATTTAAAAAATGACCCATCACTAGAACGATTGAATCAAGATAGGGATTTGAATATTTGAACCATAATCGGGAATGGAAGAGAACTAGCTAATATCTAGCACAAGAAAATAGTTTAGAGTATAAACCAGAGCAAAAATATAAACCCTAGTTCCAGTTTGCTGCCCAATTTAGGTGCTTTCAGTGAAAGGCTCAGTCAATTGAGATTAAACGGCCAATTGGGGCGCAAGTAGGAGTACGTTCTAGTCAATTCAATCAATAGCATTCAAGTTTGTTAAATATAATAAGCTACAGGTTGGAGTCTTGGAGATAGAGTATTACTTGATGCCTTAGTAAGGTCTAATAAGTCGAATTGATTTTGGCTAACTGAAATATAACTTTGAGCTGAATTTCCTGGTTTTCTCAATTGAAACTTCTGGTTGAGTGATGTAACTGGGCCAAGTAAAGCAGATAGCAATAAAGGATTTCAGTGGCTACTTCTAGCTAGCTAGAAGTCTTAGTTACCCAAAGAAGTAACCAGAGACAATGTGCCTTAATCAAAATAGAGCTAGCATTTGGTTTATCTTAATTATCAGAAATGGAGCATTAGCTCAGAACCAGGAGTATGGACAACGAAAAAAAACAGAGTACAAGTGTGTAAATTCACACTTTCACGGAGGCACTACTTACTATATTGATAGACATCTTCCAAGTTCTACTTCTACCTCACTATTATGATTGAGAAGTAAAATAATCTTCCAAATCCAAAATGTCCATCTCCACTCTGAAGTTACAACTGAAGTCAATCTCAAATATTCAAATAGTTTGACATAAAACTTTTCAAGTCAATCACCTTTTGTGACGCCCCCAATAGTCCCACATCGGATGTAGATGGAATTGTGATTGGGTTTATATGAGACATGGACACTAGTAATATAACTGGGCTTAAGCATTTTGGGCTGTGGTTTAGGCCCAACGAGTTATTATTGCTAGTGGTCTGGGTCGTTACATTTGGTATCAGAGCCAATAATCAGCCGGAAGTGTGCGACGAGTCTCGGGTGAGTCTGGGTCTAGATGACAGGACTAACGAGACGAGTCTCACATCGCCGGGTGATCTTGGGCTGATGTGTGTGTGTTTGGGCTGACGAGGACATCAGGCCTAAACGGGGGGAGTCTGTGACGCCCCCAATAGTCCCACATCGGATGTAGATGGAATTGTGATTGGGTTTATATGAGACATGGACACTAGTAATAATAACTGGGCTTAAGCATTTTGGGCTGTGGTTTGGGCCCAACAAGTTATTATTGCTAGTGGGCCGGGTCGTTACACCTTTTAGGGCCGGATCTTCATCTATTCTCAACTCGTACTACAAAGGAAAACAACAAAAAAAGAGAGCGTGTTCCTCATAATGACAAGAACAGCGTGCTAACTGAAGAGTGATACCTAACACGAGCAAGGTAATGAAAGAAATTTTGAGTTTTGCTTATTTGGACAAGTTCAAGACTTTGAGCTTCAGACCAAGATATTATATACTAGGATTGCAACATGATAACCAACTAACAAGAATCTACATAAAACTGTAGATTAAGTTATTACAATCACTGTTCAAATCAACAACTACATCAAAACAAAATATAGTTGTCATATTTAGTATTGAACAAACAAATAGCAAATTAGCGACATGGTGCATGAGCGAAAGCAATTACAAACAAGCAGAGTAATTCTGGATTAAACCCTAAAAAAATTATCTCAAGCAACATTAATATGACATACGAGCAAGTATTTAAGTGCCATGCACGGGATTGTGCTGAAAAACTTGCCGGCACGTTATGGCACAATGCGTGCCGAGCGATGCCGATGAGTGCCGGTCATAAAAAAATGCATGCGTACCGACACATAATAATATAAATATTTATTTTTCTTTAAAAATAAAATTTTCTAATCGCTTATTACGTAACTTTATCAAAAATTTTAAATTTTATTAAAAAAATTACATAGTAATTTAAAAAAAGAGCAAATTTTGAACTGTCATCGGTACGTAGATGTATCGTGCCGGTATCTTAAATCCATGCATATGAGGCATTCAGAAACATTTCCAAACCATCAAAGCAACAAATGCTACCACTCTTTCGCAATCCTAAGCGCAAATTGACAATAAAGTTAATCCAAAAAAAAAAAAAAAATTTGACCTATCAGATATTAAAGAAATATTCATATGTACCTTCGGAGAGCCATCCGTATCCCTCAAAGAAACGGTGAGCATCGAGGTCATTAGAGCCGCCGCAGTCGCGCTGTGCATGGGCATCAGAGACTCCGTTGCGAAGCTCAGCTCCACAGGAGATCTTTCAAATAAAATAGCTCAGTTGGTTAGAGACAGAAAGAAAAAGTACAAAAGGAAAGATCTAATACGAATAATTCACATCATCGTTCTTTGCCTGAAAAAGCGCGAGACGACGGAGCTTCGCTTGGGGAGGCGGAGGAGCGGAAAGCGCGCGGCCCCGGTCTCGGAGGCGAGCCTCGCCGCGGCGCTTCGGAGAGAGGGAGAGGCGCGTAGAACCGATCTCGCGGAGGCAGCGGCGGCGGCGGCCATGGGGGAGGGAGGGCTCTTCAACACGGCGACGGCGACGGCGACGGCGACGGCGACGAGAGAGGGAAGAGGAAAAGAAGGATGGCAGAAAAACCCTAGTACCGGAATCTGAAACTTTGGTATCGCCGCAATATGGTGAGTTCGGGTTCGGTCTGTATTAATAAATTAGTCAACAATTTGGTTTGGTCTTGCACGAACCCGAGCCTCAATTGCCGAAGTCTGGGGCTACCCACGCGGCTCGAGTCCCAAAATTTGGGTTCAATCCGTCAATCCGTCAATCCGTCAATCCGTCACATAAATTTAGCCAAATAATGCATAAATTTTTTTATATATTTAATAATATTTAAAAATATTTTTATATTTTTGAAGCAATTATTAAATAAAATATTGATAAATAAAAAATTATCATATTTATACCGAGTATCCATAAAATATATTCTAATATTTTAAAACGTCAGATTTTATTTCAAAAATTAAAAATGATAATAAAATTTATTATTTAATAAATTAATTTAATAATTTATATAACGATATTTTAAAATGTCAGTATTTATTATATTATAGAAATACTTAAGAACGCTTCATCCCAGCGTCGTCTAAAAAAATATTATTATTGAAATTTTATTTTATTTTATTATTTTTATTTTTACTTTATTTTTTTTATTTTTTTTTTTTTGTGGAAGATGCCTATATAGAGAGTAATACATCAAAATTGGGTGAGACATATTAAGCGAACTGACTTCGTTATAAGCGAATATTTTTTGTGGAACGATCAATCAAGTTATTAATAAAATATTTATGTTTATAGATCATTCTTTCGATTCTCGATTATAAAATTTATAAAATTATGCTTCAGTATAATTTAGTTGGATCGTTTATACCGGTAACAGACAAGCGCCGTACAAAATTTAATGATAAAATAGCAAAATAAAACCTAACATCTTTATCGGCGAGGGAGGAGGATTTTTGAATTTGGTAAAATTGGAGGGTGTTTTGGATTTTAAAAATTTTTTAAGTATATTTTTTATGAAAATAATTAAATTATTTATATTCTAAATATTAAATATAAAATATAAAAAGTATAGTTCTTTATTAGTTTACGTTTGTTTTAGAAGTTTTGAGTTCGAATCGTATCATATTTTTTATCATAATTGATTTTTTCTTATTTATGAATCTATTCAAAAGTTTCGAGCCCTTGTATAAAAACATTGTACTCTATTTGTCGCGTTTTGGGAGTGATTTTTAAAGCGGAAACAACCAAATTTTGAAATCATTTTTTTTTAAAAAAACTCACACTCTGGCACATGCACAGACCCGCCATGCACAGACCCGCCACACGTGTGAGATCTCTCTATATATACGGACAGAGTCTCCCGCATATGCACGGCATCCTCATGTGTACAACATATACATCAACCTTATTTACCATTTGATTTACGAATAACAGAGTATAAATAAAGTATACAAAAACATTCATTTGAAAACTACGCTCACCCAGCGTATCATATGTTGAAAGGATTCTAAAGCCGTTTCGCAAACCCTTTTATATTTGAAAACCCACGTTTACAAACGCATCCATAAAACAACAAACCAAAAATATAGTTTATAAGATATATTTATCCAATATCACAATACCGTCTCAATATCCACACATCCCAATATCAAAATCCACATACATAATATCCGACCATAAAAGACACATACGAAAGAAAAAAAGGAGAAAGGAGAAGAACCTGACCGAGGAAAACCTACACCTCACCAGATAGCGTCCTCACCTCCGTCCTGTCCCCACCTCCGACTGAACCAGTCACACAGTAAGAGTTAGTGACATAAACCATGACAAGGTAAAGAATACGACTATAAACATAGTGCAAGCAAAATTACTGTAGTAGTGAAAATCGAGCCAAAAAACTCTAAAATCCATGAACAAATGAAATAGAAAACCCATAATATTATAAAATATCCAAAAAAAAATTCAATCTTGCACGAATGCAAACAAAGTGCTACAAAGATGGCAATAAATAATTCCAATAAAACCTCAGATCTTGGTGGAGTGATACATACCAAAGTTGTAGAGCTTCGAGTTTGAAAGATTTTTCCCACAAAAATCATTTCAAAATTTCGATCTTACTGTCCAGAAAAGAAAAAAAAAAACACTAAGAGCTGTCCAGATTTTCAGGCTGAGGAAAAGGATCCCAAAGATGGCATAAAAATTCTGAAAAATCTCATGATCCAAGGAGAGAGTTGAATGCTAAAGTTATAGGCCTACCTCTTGTAAAGATGCAGAACCAAAAATTATCTTAAAACTCCAAGAATTGAGCTCTGGGGAATTTTTGCACTGAAATGCGCACGGGAAAGCTCAAAATCTGCAAACAATAGTGAGGCTATCTCTTGAATAAGTTGATGGAGATGAAGCTACTGCAACCCTTCTTTTGCTGGTGAAGATGAAGAAGATGAAGGGACAAGAGTGCTCTGAAGAAGTCTCTTCAAAATCGCAAGTGCAAAAGAGGAGAGAAGAAGGAGAAGAAGCTCACTAAATAGGCCAAAGGAGAAGAATGAGGGGGGGAGGGGAACTCCTGTGCTATAGTGGAGGGCCAAGCCCGCTCCAGCCCAGCCCGGCCCGACAGCGCAAGGCCACGCGATAGCATCCGAGGCCTCCCTGCACTCGGGTGGACAGCTAGAATGCGGCTGCGCGGCCTGACTCGCATGGTCGTGACGCGCGCCCAATGGTCCGGCGACAGCGTCGGGGGGGACGCGTCGCCTGGCGGCGCATGCGGGGCCGCGCCAACAGGCGAGCGCCACGCAGCCGCGGGGTCGGCCAGCGGCTGTGCGACACGTGTGCTGATGGTTCCCGCTGCGCCTGGTGCCTCACATGGGACGTAAGCCGACCCGCTTGGAATATCAGTCCGGTAAGCTCAAAAATCTGAAAATAGTCATTTTGACTGTTTTCGCGCGCTGAGTCCATTTTTGGCATTCGTTTGACGCGCAACGCACCCGTTTACACCGAAAAATGTGTGTTCTCACCGCTAACCACATGGTCAAGGCGCACGGGCAACCGGGACACCACAATCCGACGGTCGACGAAACGATGGCTCAGACCCCTAACGATGGTCACAACGAGAACGACATAGAGAAACCACGATCGACGAAACCGGTCCCGTTTAACGAAAACCCGACCAGAACCTTGACGACGACGGCGGAGGCAAAATAGCCTAACGGCGAGAAGACGAAGAGAAAACGGGCTGGGACTCGGGCTGGGCTGGGCCGCACAGGAAAGCAGGGGGCGGGCTAGGCTGGAGCAGCCAGGCCGCGCGTAAGCCGCGCTAACGCCAGGGAACAGGCGGCTCAAAAGCCGGCGCATGCTGGGTGCAGGCGGGTGCGCGCAGGCCGGGCTGGGCTGCGCAGCACGCGGCTCGCAGAAGTGAAGTGAAGGCGCCCGGGTCGGGCCGGGCTGCCCAAGGCGCGGCCCACAGGCGCGAAGGCAGTCTGGGCAGGCCAGGCTGGGCGGCTGGGTGCGCAAGGACTGCGCGGGCGGGTTCGATCCGGCCTTCTCCGACTCCGGCGATGGCAGCGGCGGGCTGCGCGCTAGGGCAACGGTGACATTGCCTACCGTCGGACAACTCCGCCCCACACCTCTCCGCTCCAACGGTAAACCCCAACGAAATAAACGAAACGAACGAAACCTACAAAACGAAAATTACCTTGCTCCGATGGAGAAGACGAGGCGACTCCGATCTCCGGCGACGGTGGTGTTTCCGGATCCGGTCTCCGGCCGATGGCGACGTTTTCTGATTTAGATTTCCAGCGCGCACAGCGGTGAAGAACAAGATATCCTATCTTTAATTATTTTGGGGAAAAACAAAAAATTAGGGTTTTCTCTTGTACCTATGAAAATCCCAAGTCCAAGATATAATAAGGGGTTTTAACCGTTTGCCTCGATATACGTATCAAATCTTCGAAA
>CM055076.1:6283187-6293855 GCA_029204045.2 Tillandsia leiboldiana | reverse complement strand
CTATGTGAATTTCTTGACTTAGATCTGTAACTATATGAGTTTGGTACTTCAGTTCCGTGCACTTTGCATAGATTAAGATTTCTCGTCGTAGATAGATTTAGGAAATTTTGAGATATTGTAATTTCATAGAAACTGCCATGCACTGATCTGGCTGCTGTAATATTGTTTCTCACTTGATCAGTTATTTTATTCACTCATGGTGATTAGCTAATTTTGCTTTTTTCAAAAGGACTCCCTAGTTCCACTGAATCTATGTTTTTTTTTTTTTTTTTTTTTTTTTTTTTTTTTTTTTTTTTTTTTTTTTTTTATGGAAATTATACCTAGTTAAGCATGGTGTCTCTGCAGTATAAGTCGTTTCCGATTACACAATGTAAATTTCATGGTGAGTAATGTTATGAAGTAGTTTATGTACCCTAAATGTCTCCAAATATGGTGTT
Organism: Tillandsia leiboldiana; assembly: GCA_029204045.2. Lineage (NCBI taxonomy): Eukaryota > Viridiplantae > Streptophyta > Magnoliopsida > Poales > Bromeliaceae > Tillandsia > Tillandsia leiboldiana. Next base: position 6,293,418 of record CM055076.1, on the reverse strand, counting down.
AGATATTTCTCGAATTCTAGAAACAGAAGGTTCTAACTCTATTCTGTTTTGCTTATCCAATTAAGATAAGTTTGGATTATGTTAATCTTATTAAGATTATTCTAATCTTAGTGGATTTGTATTCTTAATTGTATTAGGATTTAGCCACTATTATAAATTACCATATTTCCTTGATTTGGTGCTGCGGTGAGAAGGAGTATGGGCATATTTTGTAATTAGGGTTTTGTGAGAGGCATATTTTGTACACCATTTTGATTAAATGGAAGCCTCCGCTCGTCTTCGCCCGTGGACGTAGGCCAGTAGCGAACCACGTAAATATTGTGTGCTTTATTTTTTTTCTTTCTTTCTCGATTCTCTTTTGGTATTTCTGCTCAACGAACTAAATCTTTTTCGCTTTTCTCTAGTAACATATGGCTTGCATTCGGTGTTTGTTAAGTAAAAATCCATTCTTATTCATAAATGGTTTCTGAGGCTTCTTCTCTGTTTGTTTTTGTACAGTTTTTTTTAACTTCATTTCTTTTTTTTTTGTCATTAGAATATATTTTCTCCTTTCTCCAATTGGATTTTTCTCCATCCTATATGGCATATATGATTGGTTTGAGATAAATTTTTGTGAATATTTGATATAAAAATGTAATATTTTTTGTGCCTATGAACTAATGTTTATTTTTCTGACCATGAAGGATTCTTATAATTATTGTGATATTTGATTATTGTTAAATTGAGATTGCATACCATTTGGTTGTGACTGAGTGTTGATTCTAAATTATTAAAAATTTAGCATGTAACTTAATTTTTTAAAATAGGCCTTAAGTTGAGGGGTTGCAACCTTTGTTAAATTTGGCTTAATTGCAATATTGGGCCCCAAATTTTTTTTGATATTTCAATTGGTCCTAATATTTTTTTTTGTTTGTAGTCAGCTTTCTAATAACAAAGGTCCACCATTACAATACAATTAATTAACAAAAACTACCACATCAGAACAAATTCTTACAATGTGACAATTTTTGCTAGAATTAATGCTGGAGATTGATGAAATGAAAAATTGAAGACTAGGAATCTAATTACAAAAATAAAAGATTAGGGATCACCATGAGATGCATATTAGTAGATTTTTTATACCAATTTCCAATAAGGTCCACAGATTTTAGATTCTGCATTGGAGGTTAGGAGTGTAGGGAGATTTTGGTGGGAAAACAACACCACAATAATAATAGCACATGATCTGACTTTGGCTGCTGTATGTCGGTGAATGATTTGGTGGAAAAAAATAATTTAATTTTTAGAAAGTAATCTTTTGATGCTCAACAACTGTTAGATGAATTTAAGATGTGAAAAATGAATGGATAAAATTTTGCCGCTTAAGTGACAAATTTTGAATTTAGATTGTATATTTTTTTTTTTTCTTTATTTGTCACCCTTAACTTTTTTTCGAGACTCTGATGCCTCAATATCTATAACTAAATTTATTTATTAAATGAATGAAGTGAGTAGCGTGCATTTTTATCTTAAAAAAGAAAAATAAATAAATTACGTGACCTACTTTTGGCTGCTGTATGTTGGTGAATGATTTGGCGAAAAAAAAATAATTGATTTTTAGAAAGTAATCTTTTGACGCCTTAACGAAGAATGATTTGGCGAAAAAAAATAAATATAATTTTTAGAAAGCAATCTTTTGACGTCTTAACGAACATTAGACGAATTCAAGATATGAAAAAGAATGGGCAAAATATTGCAGCTTAAAGTAACGAATTTTGAATTTAAATTGTAATCTGGCTTTTTTTTTTTTTTTTCTATTGTCATCCTAACTTTTTTTTTTGAGGCTTGGATGTCTCAATATTTGCACCTAAATTTATTTATCGAATGAATAAAGAAGGTAATGTGCGCTTTTATCTCAAAGAAAAAAAAAAAGTTACTGACTTAATTTGGCTTGCTGTATATGGTGAATGATTTGGCGGGAAAAAAATAAATTGATTTTTAGAAAGCAATCTTTTGATGCCTTAACGACCATAAGATGAATTCAAGACTTTCAAGACGTGAAAAAAGAATTGACAAAATATTGCAGCTTAAGTATCGGATTTTGATTTAGATTGTAATCTCGCTCCTTTTTTTTTTCTTATCTGCAATGCTTAATTTTTTTTTGAGGCCCCGTTGCCTCACATCTGTTAATAAATTTTATTTATCGAATCAACGAAGTAGGTAGCGTACAATATTTATCTCGAAAAAAAAAGAAAGAAAATAAAGCAATCTACCTTTTTTATTTGAAAAATACTATTTATACACCCTATTTATCTTCCACCCTATTCATTTAAAAGTAAGATAAAATTTACTAATCATATTGATGTGATTAGTACAATTTTTTTTTTTTTATAAATGGAGTGTTCATCATATAATCCAACTAGGATATATGGATAGTATTGTTGGAATTAAAAAATATTTTTTATTCTCAAACTATAAGTTCTTTCACACTTATCCTTCAAATTTTAATTTATTATACTTTTATATTGAAATTTTATAAATTTTTACAATCAAATCTAACCATCTAGTTGATTGACTGGATATGAAAGTATTGTCAACACTGCTTCTTCACTCTCTCATTATTGATACATTAATATTTTATTTCCTAAATTAGGTTATGGGACAAAATTATAATAATTTAAAATTATAAACTAAAAATTATAACAATTTGAGGGCCAAAATTATAATAATTAATTTAGTCCTTTTTGGGAAAACAAAGTGGAATTTTGAGAGTTAGCAGTAACTTGAGATCTGATTTTTCTGTAAATTCATTTGGTGGCTTTTGATCCATACATTTGTTCCTGCATGGATTCACTACTGTTATCATCCAAGAAGATTAAAGCTCTTTTATTGTAAAATAGTAAACTTTGAGTTTAAATTAGCAAACTAATTTCCTCATAATCTCAAGAGAAACAACTTATATTTTCTCTTTCTCTTATTTAAGTATCGCGTCGTCGTTTGATTATTATATCTGCCATCTTCGTTACTATGAAGGCTCTTCTTTTAATTTTTATAAACACTAGTTTTATATAATTTGATGTGTTGCATTCAATTAATAAGTGATAGATGATTGATTATTTGTTAAAAAAAATCTTGGAAGAAATTTTTTTTTGTTTTTATGTTTTTATTTTTTGTTGCTTAGTGAACATGTTGGATAAAAAGATTGCTAGTAATCCACTTTCCATTTCAAAAAAACAAAATTTCTTGTTCTCTCTCTCTCTCTCTCTCTCTCTCTCTCTCTCTCTAATAATATCTCTTTCTCTAATAATAACTGGATTTAAATATTTTGATATGTAGTTTGGACTTAACGAGTTATTATTGCTAGTGGGACGGATCGTTATACTTAGTATCAGAACCAATCACCAGCCGGAAGTGTGTGACGAATCTCAGCTGAGCCAGAATCTGAAGGATAACGTGACAGAATATGTCAAAGTTTAAATGGTGATAGAATTGTAAATTGATCTCTCGTCTGAACGAAGAGAGTTTGTCGCACTCCAATAGTCCCACATCGGATGAAATAGAATTGTAATTTGAGCTCCAGTCGAGTATGAGCTTGTGAATTTGTCGAAGAGCGGCTCGAATCTTCTTGTTGCTAGTGGTTTCGCGTCAACATACAGAAGAAATTATCTACCTTGGCCAATGATCTGAAGGTGGAAGCTTTTTCTTACCAAATGGTTTGAAATTGTTCCATTATTCTGTTTGCTGCAGCCTGTGATGGATTTACATGTCCAGGTTTTTCTTACTTGGATTAGCTGCTGCTTTGGATACTGTTTTTCACAAGCTGTAGAAATATTTCTGCACCTTTGTGCATCATCATTTGTTGTAGGTTTGAATGCTTGAGTTGTGTGGACACCGAAAATGACAACGATTGTATAAAGTACACTAACTAAATCTGTAAAGATAAACGACACATTCAAATTTTGAAATCAAAATACCATTGACCTGCTCAAATCAAAAAAATTGAAAGATCAGATAGTAAAATTCAAATTTAAAAAAGCTGAATAGCCGACTCAAAATAGTCCTACAAATTTGTGTCAGTGCACCTTAGATATTCATCATATCTACAATGAAGCAGGTAAAAAAGAAAGCATCTGATTCACAGTTATGCCATCTTAAGTAGTATGAAGGTAACAAGGAAAAAAACACAGAATAAAAGCATTTCTGAAAAATTCTGCAACCGAAGATTATGCATTATAAACCAACTTAAAACAATTTAAGTTCCATTAGTACCAAAATTACATATCCAATAACCTTTGGCAACACAAACCTCTAAAAGAAGAAAACTGGATGTAAGTACCTCAAAAATTAATGATGAAGAAACTCGCAGCTACTACCACCCGATCGCACTTTTCTCCGCAAGATACTAACTCATCCATCTACAAATATAAAAATTCAATCATCTAAGCACCGGGAATTAAGTTACAAAGATTAGCAGAAACTACAGCTAAGAGATATTAACAATCCATCTTGTTGCACAATAGTTTCATCTTTTCTTATGCGAACTAAGCGACAAAAGTGAAACAGAAGCGAAAGAGGAGCGACGGTCTCCGCGATAAATACTCCTCATGATGTATGTCACAGACCTAGACAGATAAGAGATAGGTTAAAGAAAACCGAAGAAGCACAATTGCTATTTGAGTAGCAGTAACAAAGTATATTCACCATGGTGAAGGCTGGGAAGTGATAAGTAAGAAAGTAAATTGATCGCAGAATGTAGTGGCTCTGGTGTTGATTTGAGTCGAACTTTTTAATAGCCATTATTTGATCACAAAATGAACGAATTGGAAATAGATTGGATGAGGAAGTGCACTAGGTTAAGATTTTCAGTAATCACCAGAAAATTCAGCAAATCAAAATAATATGTTCAAGATGTGCAGCATGTAAAGATATAATGTAGTAGAAAGAGGTGATATTGTCGGTAACTTATTTACAAAACCAGATTTCTAGAATGCAAAATCTGAATATCTTTAGTTCAAGCTACCTCTTCACAGTAATCTTACGATTATATTAATATATGACAATCGACTTGTCAATCAGCCTGACAGTACAGTTCTCATATTTCCATACAGGAGTTAAAAGGCAATCGGTACACAAACAAAGAAACATATGAGTCATTAAATGCTCCTTAAATCTCAGCCGACCTGTAAATCTGGGGGAACAGAATATATTCCGCTACAATCCACCTAGAATTTGTCACACGTCATCATTCCCAGCTGGATTAAATACAAAAGAATCAGCATGACCTTTGACTTTACAAGTAAAATATGGAAAATCTTTGAATTAATAGAGCTGTTTGCAGTCGTTTACTCTTTGACATCATATTCACTAATTTCTTTTTATTCTTGGCAAAAGGAAAATGCACAACAAAAAGATGTTAAAAGTCATGGAGGCAGAAAGGCTATAAACTGGTTCCATCAGAAAATACTAACTCGATGCAAGCAGCTTTCCAATGAAAACAAAGTTACCAAAACAAAAGTGAAAAGAAAAAATTTATATACAGTTGAAAACATAAAATGTATCTTCATCATAGCACTTGACTTGCATGACGGTCAAATTCCAACTCGCAAATTTTCTCAAAAGATAAATCACATTTTGTTTAGATCAGGTTTGCAAAAAGGAAAACTTGGCTGTCTGAGTAGGCTATACAAATAGGAAATTTCTTTATCTAGTAGCAGCCACACATATTGACAAACTGATATTGATAATAAGATGTTATCAATAGGAAGAAATCATATTGGAGACGTAACTTTAGCAAGTTTCTGAGCAGTCTTGAACATTGTATAATATGTATCCATATCAAGTAATATGACCCAAAGATCATGAACTTATTATCTAGAAGGATATCATTAATTGATACAATTTTCCTTGAAAAAGACTGAACCAAGAACATTCTACGCAACGTGGTGCCAATGTAAGCAGCTCAAATTCTATTTCTACATCTGTGAAGAATGTAAAGTATGCTTTTAGAACATCTAATAATACAAACACAACACAAGAAAAATGCCTTAAGGGACCGACTATCCATAACTTCAACCGAATGACATTAAGACCGCGATTGCTCACAAATTCAATATAAGACACCAATTTAAAAAATGACCCATCACTAGAAGATTGAATCAAGATAGGGATTGAATATTTGAACCATAATCGGGAATGGAAGAGAACTAGCTAATATCTAGCACAAGAAAATAGTTTAGAGTATAAACCAGAGCAAAAATATAAACCCTAGTTCCAGTTTGCTGCCAATTTAGGTTGCTTTCAGTGAAAGGCTCAGTCAATTGAGATTAAACGGCCAATTGGGGCGCAAGTAGGAGTACGTTCTAGTCAATTCAATCAACTAGCATTCAAGTTTGTTAAAATATAATAAGCTACAGGTTGGAGTCTTGGAGATAGAGTATTACTTGATGCCTTAGTAAGGTCTAATAAGTCGAATTTGATTTTGGCTAACTGAAATATAACTTTGAGCTGAATTTCCTGGTTTTCTCAATTGAAACTTCTGGTTGAGTGATGTAACTGGGCCAAGTAAAGCAGATAGCAATAAAAGGATTTCAGTGGCTACTTCTAGCTAGCTAGAAGTCTTAGTTACCCAAAGAAGTAACCAGAGACAATGTGCCTTAATCAAATAGAGCTAGCATTTGGTTTATCTTAATTATCAGAAATGGAGCATCAGAAACCAGGAGTATGGACAACGAAAAAAAACAGAGTACAAGTGTGTAAATTCACACTTTCACGAGGCACTACTTACTATATTGATAGACATCTTCCAAGTTCTACTTCTACCTCACTATTATGATTGAGAAGTAAAATAATCTTCCAAATCCAAAATGTCCATCTCCACTCTGAAGTTACAAATGAAGTCAATCATCAAATATTCAAATAGTTTGACATAAAACTTTCAAGTCAATCACCTTTTGTGACGCCCCCAATAGTCCTACATCGGATGTAGATGGAATTGTGATTGGGTTTATATGAGACATGGACACTAGTAATAATAACTGGGCTTAAGCATTTTGGGCTGTGGTTTAGGCCCAACGAGTTATTATTGCTAGTGGTCTGGGTCGTTACATTTGGTATCAGAGCCAATAATCAGCCGGAAGTGTGCGACGAGTTCTCGGGTGAGTCTGGGGTCTAGATGACAGGACTAACGAGACGAGTCTCACATCGCCGGGTGATCTTGGGCTGATGTGTGTGTGTTTGGGCTGACGAGGACATCAGGCCTAAACGGGGGGAGTCTGTGACGCCCCCAATAGTCCCACATCGGATGTAGATGGAATTGTGATTGGGTTTATATGAGACATGGACACTAGTAATAATAACTGGGCTTAAGCATTTTGGGCTGTGGTTTTGGGCCCAACAAGTTATTATTGCTAGTGGGCCGGGTCGTTACACCTTTTAGGGCCGGATCTTCATCTATTCTCAACTCGTACTACAAAGAAAACAACAAAAAAGAGAGCGTGTTCCTCATAATGACAAGAACAGCGTGCTAACTGAAGAGTGATACCTAACACGAGCAAGGTAATGAAAGAAATTTTGAGTTTGCTTATTTGGACAAGTTCAAGACTTTGAGCTTCAGACCAAGATATTATATACTAGGATTGCAACATGATAACCAACTAACAAGAATCTACATAAAACTGTAGATTAAGTTATTACAATCACTGTTCAAATCAACAACTACATCAAAACAAAATATAGTTGTCATATTTAGTATTGAACAAACAAATAGCAAATTAGCGACATGGTGCATGAGCGAAAGCAATTACAAACAAGCAGAGTAATTCTGGATTAAACCCTAAAAAAATTATCTCAAGCAACATTAATATGACATACGAGCAAGTATTTAAGTGCCATGCACGGGATTGTGCTGAAAAACTTGCCGGCACGTTATGGCACAATGCGTGCCGAGCGATGCCGATGAGTGCCGGTCCATAAAAAAAATGCATGCGTACCGACACATAATAATATAAAATATTTATTTTCTTTAAAATAAAATTTTCTAATCGCTTATTACGTAACTTTATCAAAAATTTTAAATTTATTAAAAAAATTACATAGTAATTTAAAAAAAGAGCAAATTTTGAACTGTCATCGGTACGTAGAGTATCGTGCCGGTATCTTAAATCCAATGCATATGAGGCATTCAGAAACATTTCCAAACCATCAAAGCAACAAATGCTACCACTCTTTCGCAATCCTAAGCGCAAATTGGACAATAAAGTTAATCCAACAAAAAAAAAAAAAATTTGACCTATCAGATATTAAAGAAATTATTCATATGTACCTTCGGAGAGCCATCCGTATCCCCTCAAAGAAACGGTGAGCATCGAGGTCATTAGACCGCCGCAGTCGCGCTGTGCATGGGCATCAGAGACTCCGTTGCGAAGCTCAGCTCCACAGGAGATCTTTCAATAAATAGCTCAGTTGGTTAGACAGAAAGAAAAAGTACAAAAGGAAAGATCTAATACGAATAATTCACATCATCGTTCTTTGCCTGAAAAAGCGCGAGACGACGGAGCTTCGCTTGGGGAGGCGGAGGAGCGGAAAGCGCGCGGCCCCGGTCTCGGAGGCGAGCCTCGCCGCGGCGCTTCGGAGAGAGGGAGAGGCGCGTAGAACCGATCTCGCGGAGGCAGCGGCGGCGGCGGCCATGGGGGAGGGAGGGCTCTTCAACACGGCGACGGCGACGGCGACGGCGACGGCGACGAGAGAGGGAAGAGGAAAAGAAGGATGGCAGAAAAACCCTAGTACCGGAATCTGAAACTTTGGTATCGCCGCAATATGGTGAGTTCGGGTTCGGTCTGTATTAATAAATTAGTCAACAATTTGTTTGGTCTTGCACGAACCCGAGCCTCAATTGCCGAAGTCTGGGGCTACCCACGCGGCTCGAGTCCCAAAATTTGGGTTTCAATCCGTCAATCCGTCAATCCGTCAATCCGTCACATAAATTTAGCCAAATAATGCATAATTTTTTTATATATTTAATAATATTTAAAAATATTTTTATATTTTTGAAGCAATTATTAAATAAAATATTGATAAATAAAAAATTATCATATTTATACCGAGGTCCATAAACATATTACATATTTTAAAAACGTCAGATTTTATTTCAAAATTAAAATGATAATAAAATTTATTATTTAATAAATTAATTAATAATTTATATAACGATATTTTTAAAAATGTCAGTATTTATTATATTATAGAATACTTAAGAACGCTTCATCCCAGCGTCGTCTAAAAAAATATTATTATATTGAAATTTTATTTTATTTTATTTTATTTTTATTTTTACTTTATTTTTTTATTTTTTTTTTTTGTGGAAGATGCCTATATAGAGAGTAATACATCAAAATTGGGTGAGACATATTAAGCGAACTGACTTCGTTATAGCGAATATTTTTTGTGGAACGATCAATCAAGTTATAATAAAATAATTTATGTTTATAGATCATTCTTCGATTCTCGATTATAAAATTTATAAAATTATGCTTCAGTATAATTTAGTTGGATCGTTTATACCGTAACAGACAAGCCGTACAAATTTAATGATAAAATAGCAAAATAAACCTAACATCTTTATCGGCGAGGAGGAGGGATTTTTGAATTTGGTAAAATTGGGGGGTGTTTTTGGATTTTAAATTTTTTTAAGTATATTTTTTTATGAAAATAATTAAATTATTTATATTCTAAATATTAAATATACAAATTAAAAAGGATAGTTCTTTATTAGTTTACGTTTGTTTTAGAAGTTTTGAGTTCGAATCGTATCATATTTTTTATCATAATTGATTTTTTCTTATTTATGAATCTATCAAAAGTTTCGAGCCTTGTACAAAACATGTACCTTATTTGTCGCGTTTTGGGGAGTGATTTTTAAAAGCGGAAACAACCAATTTTTGAAATCATTTTTTTTTAAAAAAACCCACTCTGGACATGCACAGACCCGGCCAGACAGACCCGCCCCACGTGTGAGATCTCTCTATATACGGACAGGTCTCCCCCGATATGCACGGCATCCTCATGTACCACATATACATCAACCTTATTTACATTTGATTTACGAATAACCGAGTATAATAAGTATACAAAAACTTCATTTGAAACTACGCTCACCCAGGTATCATATGTTTGAAAGGATTTCTAAAGCCGTTTCGCAAACCCTTTTATATTGAAAAACCACGTTTACAACGCATCCAAAAACAACAAACCAAAA